>JAQPCC010000009.1:0-100000 GCA_028392965.1 Lindernia subracemosa | reverse complement strand
CTTTCCGTCCGTCACGGTGGTTACGTCCGACCCAGCAGGGGTGGTGGTCGATTTGTAGATGATGGGTCGCTTGATAAATATGGGGGCTTACTGTTCTGTCATAATGGGGCACGAAATGGCCATTTGATAGCAATGTCACATCGTCCTACGAAGAAGAGGGAAACTCTTGTGATCCAACTTCCTCGTAACCTCGAGGAGATGTTTGAATTTACTCCCAACTTCTCGTCGATCAAAGGGGTCGTACATGGTTGTAGTAAACTGAAAAAATAGGCGCAGATTATTGATTTTCACTTATAATGCCAATGTGGGTCTGGAACTTTGATTTTCTAAGTCGTTTCGCACCTTATATGAGAAAACAAAAATTAACATTGCACTTAGTTACAATGGATCAAGGCAATGTTCATTTCGTAAAAAAAAAATGGCGTCCATGGAGCTCGAAACCATTTGGCTCATCAGATGAAGAGTAGGACCTGGCATGGCACTAAGACTTGAGAGAATGAGCTTTGAAGAAACAAACTTTAAAACGGTTCAATTGAACTTTACTACAACTCTAATGAAAATGGCATTAGTCGTACGTAAGCGACAAAAGTAAAATAAAGACAAAAATAAAATAAAACCATTCCACGTGGATATCAAAGGGGTGTAAAAATCTTGTTCAGAAATTTATTGCAGACAAGTTAGTCATAAGGGAACAGTCTTTGGACAGTCGATGACTTAGAAATAACACAGAAAATGCAACTGCAAATAGCTTTCAATGGCTTCCTGGAGAAAATGGTAACATGAGATGATCAAAAAGTTTAGAAATTAAAAAGAAGTGTGATCCAGAATGTAAAAGAATACTATCTTTCCTATGCAACAATGATCAAGTAAAGATAATTGATACTGATACACATCAAGGACATCATATTGAGACAGAAGAAGTGGGCAAAGAATATATAATAAGACAAGTGAAAACTACGTACTCAGTGCGCTGTACTGTATTGTGGAATTGAGGAATCCACTATCTGCCTAACTCTAATATCCTCCGCTTTATTGAAAACATAGGTAGATGTTGAAGCGTTTACAAGTGTTAATGTTGAGCCTTCAACATTGGCAATGTTAGGGTAACATTCTAGTCAACATTTGTTGTCTGAGAATGTTCCCTATCTCAGTTTTATCTTTCATGCCCAAAACGTGTTTTATTGATGACGTGTCATTTTTCTAGTGATATGCAGGATTTGGATAAGAGTTGGAATGGATCAAACCGTGTGGAAAGAGTGTGGAGCAGCTGGAGTGAAAATTGGAAAAGAGCTTACTAAATATAGGAAGCTTGGAGCAAAAGATGAAGACCAAGTTATGTTGAGCTAATTCAACTAACTCCCAACGTTCACATTTACTTAGTGGACGTTGAGGAAGATTGTGGACATGTACCAAATCGTTGGAGAAGTCCTTGAGGAGTCGAAGACATATAAATAGCGAAAGGACTTCACCATTTCATGATACACAAAAAGAGACAGAAGAAAAACGAGTTTGGAAGAGCGAGTTTGAGCGATTACTACTTTTCACGAGAGTTTCTTTTTTAGCCTAGCTTTCCAAAGGTCGAGAGACTTTGTAGTTTGGAGAATCATTTGATTCGTAGTTTTTGCTAGGCTTGATTTAACTATCCTTTTTGATAGTTTGTAATCCATCTTTATAGTGGATTTTGCGCCTTGAGGCACGCAGCAAGTTTTTATACTTGCTGCATAATTTACTTCTCGTGTTCGTTTCATTTCGTCTCTAATTAATCATTTATTCCGCTGTGCGCTTTGAGTGTGAGAGTGAGTGTTAGCCTAACATTTCACCCAACATCAGTATACAACTCAGTAGTGTTACATCCATTTGGAGACCACGTCACTTCAACAAGGACCTACCTTTTTCCCAAAAGACGAACTCAACTAGATTTCTGAAATGATTGAGATGCTATTACAGAAATCGAAATTATTGTGAGAAGATAGCTCTTCACCAGACACCATGTAGGAATATAGATGTTAATCGACAGCACATACCTACCTACATTTCGTGATTATGTCAACACTTCCCCCCTTATAAGTCATAGAAATTTGCACCAAAAACTTCCATAATCGTTTGTATTCAAATCGAAGATCAAACAAACATACATGTAGGTTGCATAAACCCACTTCATTTGACAGAAATAAAATATAAGGAAAAACCTAAAGATCCAGAAGGCTGAGGTTTCTAGTCTCAAGGACACAATCAAGAACGTTTCTTTACTCTGTCAGCAAACTAAACAAGGATGTCAATCAAGTCAAGCATCCTTTCCTGCACTAGCACTTCAACAAACGCATCGGCATTCATTGACATCCCATGCGGTTTAGCCTCTCAAAATCGTTAAACCGAATAACTGTAGCAAACAAACACACAACATACACGCACACACATGCAGAATCTGATTTTGACCTTCATTGGTGTAAACTTTGCAAAGAGTGCTAATTGAGGAGTATAAGTCAAAAGTGCCAGACCATTTTGTTTGATCTTGACCCTGTCGAATGAAACTGCATCCCAATAAACCCCTAAATCCCCCGTAAATCAATATTCGTAAGCACACATTCAATCAAGCCTCCAAAGAAAGAACCCCATGATCCAATAACCAAACATAAAAGAAAGGTTGACCTTTTTGATAGTATGTGATTAAGAGTTTTGATGATTCCATGTAATTAGAAGCAATAACGTCTATAACTTAAGCAATTCGAATGTAATGTTGATACATGTTTAAGTAGGTGAAAATATTCGATATAATGTGCCTTAACGTTGCTGATTTTTGAAGTATCGAATGTGTGGTTATATGCTTAACTGTTATATCATTGAAATCACTGAAATTCCATTGATATCATCATGAGATATATATGGAAAGTCGTTATGCTCTACATGGAATATATGGGAAGTAGTCCTTGATAAGATGTATGTCGCACTGTGCTTATATATGGAAAGTCTGTGTGCTTTATATATGGAATATCATTCTGTGACATACATGGAAATCTGTTGTGCTATATATGGAAAATCTGTTACTTGATGGGAACTATATATGGTATATTCTGATCTGATTGAGATCTCCCTACATGGAAAGATATGCACTGATTTGACTTTAGATGGAATCACCTATGTATGGTAAATTATTCCCTGAGCTGAAATCTGTGAATATATATGGAAATGAATCATGCTAATTGATCTTATGACCGTTGTGATATTATATGTTTGGCATGATTAAGATAATGTTGATTCTCGATAAATGCATGGATTGTGTGCCGAATTGGTATATTATTTGAAACTAACTTTCCATGTGAAGTGCTGACCATTCGATGCATATATATAGAGAACAACACTTAGAATATCGAGTTTTTAAGACAGAGAGTGCAGAAGAAACGAAATTCATATAGCTGAACATACACTTGCGATCATATTCTGCTATCGAGCTTCCATTGGTGATATCCTTCTGCTGTTGAGCTTTCACTTGTGAATCTGAGCGAAACCTGAGTGATTCCACCCTTTCTGTCTTCGGACTTGTGATTACACAAGGAGGCAAGAGTGAAATGTGCCTGCACGTGAAGGGAAGGATCGGTGTATCCGGGGGCCCTTCGAGAGCGAGTTGTGTCCAGTCGGGGAGTGGTGATTCCCAGGAAAACGACGTGGAACGAAACTCGGCGTGAGGCAACCTAGCTGCAGTCTAGTATTCATTCCTGTTTCGGTTGTGTAAAGAGTTGTCGATCATTATTGTAACCAACTACTGTAACACAATAGTGATTGATTTAACTCTTGAGGAGCAAACCTCAAGGAGATGATTAAACCCCAATTGGAGATATAACCTCTATAAAAATCTCTGTCTCACTTTACTTTTCAGTTATTTACATTTCTGTGAGACATAGTCAAAACCTTTTTCAAAACCAAGGAGATAACTTCAAAAACGATTTCAAGTTTTAACGTAATCACGTAGATACATAATCGTTCCTAAGATATATATTATAACACGCATTGTTATCACGTTTTTTCAGAAAAAAAAATTTTGAAAGAAGAAGCATATTTTTTATAAGCCTAATCCACCTCCCCTCTTAGGCACCAAAACCGATCAGCTGCCCCTGCTTCGATTGCGCCTCACTCTCTCTAATCTTCTGCATCTGAAGCATACGCTCCATCACGAGCTCGTACGCGCACTTCTCATAGACGTGCCTCTCGGATTCGCATTTCCAGGGCAGATAAAACTCGGACTGACGACACTTGTTCAGCGGAATCAACAAATGAGCGCACTGATCTATGTACGGTATCGGCACTCTGGCTTCGACCATCTCCTCTTGGGTCGCGATCATCTCCTTCAACGATCCTAAGACATCCATCACTGTTCCAATTTCTCAAGAGTTATCGGACGATTTCTCTTTTTTTTTTTGGGGGGAAATCAAATTTTGGGGCGAAGCCTTGGGAATTTCGCTCCTTATTTCTTCGGGTCGATATTGGGCTCAAATAAACATCGGCCTAACTCATTGGGCCGATACATTGTTGTTTGGGCCTATTTCAGTGTAATATGAAATGAGACATATAATGTAAGATTCTTGAATTTGTTTTTTATTAAATGGAAAAATATATATTCCCCGGAGTTAAAACAAGGGATTTAATAATTATTTATAATATTTGAATAAAATAAAAACAATGTTCCAAGTAGAGCTGTCAAAATGGGTCGAGCCCATCGGGTTAGCTCGCCCCGCCATAAAAAATAGGCGGGGTGGGTTGATATATTAAAGGCCCGTTTAAAAGCGGGCCTACATGGGCCAGCCCGTTTGGGCCGCGGGTTGAAGCGGGGCGGATTGGGGCGGGTTGACCCGCTATTAAAAAATATGAATAAATAATATTTAATAGTAATTAATATATTACATAAAATATATTTTTATATGAATTATTTTGAATGTGTAATATATTTAATAAAATATAGGCTTTTTTTTTTAATTTTTTAGTTTCGCGGGTTGGCCCGCCACCCCGCTGTGAGACGGGGCGGGCTACTGGTTTAGTAGCCCGTTATGTTGGCGGGCTGGCCCGCCCCGCCCCGTTTAATGGCGGGGCGGGCTGACCCGTTTGACAGCTCTAGTTCCAAGGAATATGGTCTGATCGAATAGACTTGGACTCTTTAACTATCGTTGTAGATTTTGGACGAGACATATAGGTTTGGAGAATCAGTCTCTCTAAAAGTCGGGATCATCCTATAATTGCTAGGTTCATATTAAACTTAATCGTACAACCACAATAACAATAATAATAAGTTAGAGAAACAATGATTAAAGTATATTTAAAACTTTGAATGCGACTTTAATAAATGAAGCCAAAAAAAGATAAAACAGTTGGAAACCATATTAAATAAAAAAAATTGAGGGAAAAAAAAGGCCAATTTGAGCATGTGGGAGGTGACCGTGACACTATCAATATACATAGACAAAAATAAATAAAAATACAACATGCATTTAGTTACGAAAGCCAAAGTATTCGCAGATATAAGCCGACACACATTGCTTTCAATGTCCGATTTATTCCAATATTTGTACATTATATATTCTGATATTTAATTATTTAGATAACAAGTGCAATTATTTAGTTACCCCACTTTTTATGTCACCCCACCCGCATGTATGTAACAAATGATGAATAAAGTTAAATAATTTCACGAATCCCTAGAGTAAAAATCATATGTATGTTGAGTGAGTAGTAGTTGACCACTTTCAATTCTCAATATGCATGCTTTTTCCAATATAATCCAATCCATCAACCAACAATATAATTTATTATATATTCATGATTGATTAAAAAGATAAAGGTTGTATCGATAGAAATCTTAGTCTTTACTCAAAGGATATGGCCATCGAGGAGTTTAGATTATAACATTCATTTACAATATATATATATATATGAATATTAGAAATAGATTTTTCGTTCAATTCAAATCCTCCATTTAATTCATGATTGTAAATATGAACATATGTCCCTTCCGCAAATATATTTGTACACATACTGGCAAATTATGAATATTTATTCAATACTTCTCGGGGCAAATTAATTTTTTTAATATATTATTTTACATACGGCAACTTTCTAGACTTCACCTACTTTATTGTTGAATTATCAAACCACGCTTTTCTTTTTCTTTTCCATATTTCTATATTTATTAATTATCTCGAGTTATGTAATGATACTCGAAGCATCATTTAATACGTCATAATGACACCAGCATGACACTAAATAGACATATTGAAGTTAGTGGGTGGAAGTCTCCAATTCAAATTCATTAAAAACCCTTAATTTTTTTTTTTTTATGTTGGATGGAGGTGCGACATTTTTACATGGTCTCAGAGATCAGTTTCATTTTCAGAGTTTGCGGCACAAACAGTTCAGTGGATATAATAAGGTCAGAAAAATCAAAAACAAAAAAAAAAACCGCCAATATCTACTTACACGCCTAAATTTATCTATACTATTTATAATTGCTCAGTGGTGGATAAAAAATGTCTTTGGTATGTCGATTGTAATTTCAATTTTACCCGTTTATTTTATTTATTATTTTAATTTGAGAAATAATCATTTTATGCTTCAATTTTTTTATTTATTACAATGATAACCTGATAAATCGATTTTTCTTTATATATCATATAAATAACGTATAATTAAACTTTAAATTATAATAGTATATATAATGTGAGGGGTGACCACCTACTGTTTTCATTACACACAGTTAAAGTGGCCTATACTACAACACATGTCTAGCTAGGTGGAGAATTCCACAGCATTGGCCTTTTTCAACGCAGACATGTCTCAATGTATATGTTCTTCCATACACAATCACACATATTATTTTCATTTTCTGCCGTCGTCTTCTAACACTCTTTCTTTTTTAGTTAAGTGGCTTGTATACATACATACATACATACACACAAGCACAAACATTCTTAAGTACTAATAATATGTTATATGTCTTATTAGTGATTGCAGATATGGAGAACACCACATTGTCCCACGTTGACTTCTCGACGGGTTATCTCGAAGATATGCTGTTTCAGTTCAGTTCCAAGAGAAGGAAGTTGATGACGATGTTTGCAGAAAATAATGAAGCTAATGAGTTTGGTAATTACTCGCTAAAGGTAATAAGACATATATATATATATATATGAATTATGAATTATGAGATATGATATTTTACTTGTCTGTTTGTGTGTATATTTGTGTGTGTGAGTTATATATAAGAAAAATCTAAATTTGGGTACAGAATTGCTGGAATTCAAGTCCCATGAACGATTATTTCCAAGCTTCGGGCGAACTCATGTCGAAGTATGAGAGATTTTCTGGTAAATAATACCCTAGATATTCTTTTTTTTTTTCTTTTTTTTTCTGAGATTAGAAAAAACCCCATTTTGTGAATAATTAACTCCATTTTCACAGATATGAAGACACCTCCTGAAGAGACAATCTCAGAAACCTTAAGTGACTCTTCATTACTATTGTCTCAATATCAGAAGGAAGAATCGACAGGCAATCATTTTCAGTGGACGCCTGACAAAGAAAACCTATGTTCAGTTTTTGCCTCAGCTGGTAATTTTTTGAAGTATTTTTTCTTTCATTCTTCTTCAACTGTTTTTTATTCTGTTTTTTGTGTAATAATTATTTTGAGTAGAAGAAGAACGCAACATTTTAAATAGAAGAATCCAACTTTCAAACCATAATAAAGTGTTTCTGACTCGTCTTTTTCCTCGTGAGTAAAGAGGAAAAAAAAGAAAAAAAAAAGAAAAAGACCAATAAGTTGGAAGTAATATTTATTTATTTATCTTAAGTCTTATACATACATATATCGTATATGTTTCAGGTACTTCCCATGATAAGATAAAGAGACTAAGGGCTAGTAAAGTTGTATATCCGTTTGCCCTAGTTAAGCCCGGTGGGTTCGAAGGAGACGTAACTTTAAAAGACATCAACGAGCGGATTTTAATGCCTCCGACCCGATCCGTGCGCCATCCCGTGGGAAAATTCGCATGTCGCCCGCGGTTAGCCTCAACCAGCGGGTCGGGCCTTACGGGCAAGGCCGTCGTGGCGTTTACGAGAATCCACACGCAGGGCCGGAGAGGAACGATTACGATTATTAGGACAAGGTCCTAAAGTTTATTCTAAGCTATGGTGAAATTTTGTAATGTAATGTAATTATTTTTTTTTATGAATGAGGTTGTAATAGGCCGAGTAGAATGATGAGACTGTTGTTTATTTGCATGTGTAATATACTTCGTGTGTTTCATGCAAGGGTTTTTGGTACCTATGTACATAAGTGATCTATATACATACATTTTGTATATATAATATATATATATAATTTGTGACAATATATAGATAACATATGATAGCAGTGGGTCCCGGCCAGTTACTGCTGCTGCTGCAGCAAATCATTTATTTACCACCAAATCAATTTATTTCAAACCGTTAGCATTGTCGTCGCTGTCGACGATTTTCAATAATTAGTTGGTTAGTAATAATATCATTGAAGTCATAATAGTTGGTGTGTCGTTTAATTCTTAGGTCAATATGAGTTGGCCCTCTATGTTTCCTTGTCGCCATCATTATGACATTAATATATAATAATGATGGCGTTCACCCTTTACATATTTTTTCAAAGAATGATATTAAAATGAAACAAACATGAATATACGTAACTATACATTTTCATGGGTCAAACATCTTCACTGCTTCTTCATTATTTATTTTTATTGAAATATTCTTTTGGCTCTCAAAATCCAGGTATTAAACCATTCCCAAGGTTATTAGAACAAGGAATTCCCTACCAATAATGGAAGCCTTTTCAGTATGTTAAGGATACAAATGTATCCATGATTAAAAATAAGTGTTGACAATAGAATATCGAATTTATATATTACTGTAAAAGGTTTTGGATGCTTTGCTACTACGATTCGTCGTCTAATCTTGAAGGATGATCAAGAAAATTGAAAACATAGGCTTTTAGTTTGAGCCTGATTCTGAAATTTGCCCGTCATCTAGTGGAAAATAGGTTGAATATTTATTTTATTGGCTCGGCTTAAATATTTTTTTGGTCCTGTAATTTAGGGGTAGTGGCATTTTAGGACATTATATGACCTATCCGGTATTTTGACCCATATCCGCTGATGTGTGGTGACACGTCAGCGGATATGGGTCAAAATACCTCGTCGGGCACATGTCACATCAGCGGGTCTGACTCAAAATACCGAATCGGACATATAATATCCTAAAATTACTTAATTTTCAAAAGTTATTATTCCTATAATGTCACTTCCTAAATTCGTTATCCTTATAATGTCACTACACCTAAATTACAGGACCAACACAAAAATTTAAGCCTATTGGCTCTATATATTACTGTATACTAATATAAATACATATAAATATATTAAAAATACCCACTCACAATATGTATGGTACTAATATTTTATCCATTTACTTTTATTTTTGTTTATAAATATTTGAACACAAAGTCTATCCATGAATAAAGATTGTAACATGGAACAATGAAATGAAATGAACAACAATCACAATTTTGGTATGTGCAGTGCAGCAGCATTCAAAAGCTGATCTTCAATCATACATCATCAGCCCAACATTTAATCCTTTTATTTAAATTAGTGAACCCCAACCAAAATATTGTCCACGAACATCATCGCCTGGTAATAACTTCAACACAATGATGAAGTGAAGTACGTCGAAAAAAAAAACGAACGCATCAACTCGCCAGACCACGAGCAAAGGACAGGCCAACTGGGAACGAGCGGTGTATTCTCGTTTTCGAAGAAGGGTCTTTCTCGGAGGAGGAAATATCGGAGAAGTATAATCCCTCTTTAATCGAAGCCGTCTTGTGCATCACTTTTGATTCTTCAGTTCCGAGGATGAACTGAAGCCCCTGGAAAGATTAAGGTGACGCTCCAGCACATTGTTAAACGTCGACAAAAGATGAGAAAATAGACATAAGAAACGTCGAAAAAAGCTTACTTTTGCCTTCTCTTCCTCTGGTAATACTTTGGCATGTTCGATCAGTTTTGAACCAACGTCCTGTTCGAATTACAATAAAGGAATTCTCAATAGGAAGATTGTAGTAGTTGTCTTTAAAATTAAAATGATATATCGACGTATCGAAAAACAAAAGGCATGATTAAACGCTGTTTTTTTATGCGGACCTGAATAAGTTTAGAACTCTGACCATCTTGTATACTTCCAGCAGTTTGGCAAAGATACCACAAACCCGTATTTGTAATATCCTATAATAAATAACAAAGGTAAAGGGGCATCGAATTGTATTAATATGTCAACTATGTAACTATAGATCTAAAAGTTTTACCTGCTTGCTTTCAATAAGGTCGATTTTCCCTTCCTGCAATTTACGAGTTTGATCGGCGATTTAATCAGTCAAGGCTTGATTGATAATACACTTTAAAGAGCTGAAATTCTTTATAGCTTACCAAACTGGCAACCATCTCATGGATCATATTAATGTCGAATCCTATTTGATTAAGGTTGGATCTCACGTCATTAACCTGTATTTTTAAGGGTATGAAATCGATCCATGAGTTAGTAAAAGCTAAGTTTGACTTCAATAGTATAACCTCCAATGTGAAACTAGCATAAGATAGACTAGCAGCTCCATATCCATGAATCTAAAGTCAGAGTGGGAATATAAGGTTGATAACATACGCTACTAGGACTAAGCATTAATGGATGCAACTATAGCATGTTTAAATAGAATTATAATTGACATTACGTGGGCAACTAATGGTGCATACGTACGTCGCTGGAAATAAGTTTTGATAACTCCTTCTGTTCATCCACTTTCCAGTCCAGGTTTTCCAGTTTCTTTGTTAAATGCTTCTTTGTCGACTGCAAAAAAGATTGATATTACAGTAACACTGGAGTCGAACTAAGAGAACAAACGGGGAAAAGAAACTACAGTCAAAGTGACAAACACGATGGACTAGGAAACTTTCTTACAGCCAGAGCATCAGAAACATGGTCTAATTGCTTCGATACAGTTGCGACAGCATTTGCCATATTATGCTTGGTGACAAACATAATATCAGAGAATGACCAGCCCTGCCATACAAACAAATCATAGTAGAAGTGAGAAAAAAGGAACAGCATAGCACCCTGTATAATCAATATATCAAATGATAGGAGAGCTATGGATCAGATTCTATAATCAGAATGATGGGTAAAATGCCTTGTGTCAATATAAACCTTACCTTCCACCACATGTAACAATATCCGACAGCCCCGACAGCTGCTGCTGGCAATATATATGAAGCAAAGTTACCTGCAGAAACCAAGGAGAGTAAGTTTTTTTTTTTTTTTTTTTTTTTTCGGGTATAATCTGTAGCTGAATGTAGAAGGCAAAAAGCTCAAAGTAGTCTTAGTGGAACTTGCAAGATAAAGAACTATTCAGTGCAGTAACTATGACTTACCAGTTGAGGATGAATTTCCATTGAAAATGGTTACAGGATTCGATAGACTTAACTCCTTGATCTCTTGCGCCAGCTGCCGAACCTGACAGTAAGACAATTGTCAAGAAAACGAAGCAGAGCAATGAATTCACAGTTTCTCGAATCATTCTACATTTCTCAAGTTCACCATGCAAAAAGAGCTTGTTGTGTTTGCAAATGTAGAAGGAGAAAACATAAGCAATAAAATGTTATGGTCTGTGATAGCCCACCCCATTTATAAGAAACTGAATACACACACACACACACAATTTCAAAGGGCCAAGATCTGTCTGATGCAAAAGGCTAAGTACCAAGAAGATAAAAAGTGATTCATTAATCATAAAACTAAAGATGACTGAGATGAAGCTCAAGATGTAGTAGACAATGCTCCTACCTGAGCGGCAAGTATAGCAGCATCATATCTACCCGGCGATGTTTCCGCATCATTTAAGTTCTTTATCAAATTTTGGAGCTGAGAAATCAAATCCGACAAATGTCCACTTCTCAAGATGATTGATCCTGTTACACCTGTTCATTTTTCATTTCATAACCAAAGTCACTCTTTAGATTTCCATAGGCTGCTCCTAAAAATAGGAAACAATCTATCTCAATATCTATGGATTTCGCTAGCAAACAAATCGAGCAATTTCTGGAAGCAAAAAAAAAAAAGCTTGCTCAATATTGGGATCAAGCTGGTTAAAGCCGCCGGAAAAATCAATGAATGAGATCAGCAAAAAAAGTTCACCAAAAGAAGAAGAAGACAACTTTTACCTCGTTAATTAACACCCACGCGTTTCTTCGATTTTTCCAACAGTCATATATAAAAAAACCCTAAAGCTGAATCTCAAAACGTCAAGTATAACTCAGATGGTGACTTACCGGCTCCGACGAGGATAAGTACTTTTGAGGCCGCCACGCCGGTCTGCATCGCCATCGCTCCCTCAAGAGCTGTACAGTACAATTTTCGATTGAAATTTCGTTTACTTTCAATTTCGTGTCTTGGTATTATTTAATTATTCTTTTTTTTTTTTTAGGAAAAAAAATTTCTTGTAGGGGTTTTCTATTTCTTTGTGACACGAGAATGATTAACTAAAATACATTACTACAAGATCCTTTTCAAAAAATATTATTTTTTTTTGGTTATTTTGGCAATATATTGTGAAATATTTAAACTATTTATTAGGTGAGATGACGAATAAAATCTGCTAATTAATATAAAAATTTTATTGTTATTTAATCTTTTTTTATAATTTATTTTAAAAAATAATTACAACTATTCTCTTCAATTTTTATTTATTATAATTAAAACATCACAAATCATATTTTTTAAAATAATATTTTATCTATTAAATTTATAAAGTACAAATACTCGAAATATAAATTAATATTATATATTTATATTTTAAGCATAGTAGTAGACGAAATATTATTACGTTATTATTACTTCTCAAAATTCTAGAAGGAGAAATAGAAGAATATTTCAATATTATTATTATTATTATTATTTTGTCAATCAAACGTATGGCCACCATCTTTGAATAATTTCTAATTGACCCCTCCATTTTTGTGGTAGAAATAAATAAAGCGATATTAGCTAAGCTATCATCTATCCCCGCCAACTGATTATGCATTCAATTGAAGAAAAGGAAGCACTTGCAATGTGTTTGAGAAAATGTTAGTGTGTAATTCGAGAAAAAAAAAAAAACTCTCCTTTGATTAATTTCCTAGATTAACTAAACTTCAACGTAAGTACCGCAAAACAATGACCACCATTGATTGATTCTGTGTTTAGATCTCAATAAGTTGGCTTTGAGGAGGAGAAGAGAAGGATGAAAAGAATAGGGAAAAAAAAATAATCGTTGAATATTGTGGGAAACATACATACATACATATATATATATATATACCGCAATATTCAACAAGAATCAGAAAAGATGGCGACTTTGAGCATTCCGCCAGTCTTAACTTCACCCCGCGACGATGCTGCACAGCTCCACCGTGCTTTTAAGGGTAATGAATCAATATCTTAATAATGATTGTTTATATTCATTCCTTTTGGGTAATTTTATGGGGAAATTTGCATGGGCGACTGTTACTTTCTTAGTATAATCGAAATCTGCTTTGATGCCAAGAATGATTTCCTACGTCGAATTGAACAGTCAGTATGCTTTTGTCGATCCATGATCATCGATTTCCGTTGGGTCGTCTTTTCGTCTTGTGAAACCCTAACTTTTGGAGCATTCTCCCATTACCATTGTTTAAGCATTGTTTCAGGCGCATTCTTGTTTCGGTTTTAGCAATCCGAGGAGAGGGGTCATTTCTTCGTGCGAAAATTCTCCGATTTCCCACGTGCATTTTTTTTTTCTCTCTCTAGGTTTTGGGTGCGACACGGCGGCGGTCGTCAACATCCTCGCTCATAGGGACGCAACGCAGCGCTCCCTTATCGAGCAGGAATACAGAGCTATGTTCTGCGAGGAACTCACCAAACGCCTCTCCAAGGAGCTGCGCGGCGACGTCAAGGTAGGAAAAAAGGAACGAATCGTGCAGTTTGATCGAACGCATTTAAAAAGAAAACAGTCAAAATTTATGTTTGTCCGTCGTCAATTATTACAGAGAGCTGTCTTGCTATGGCTGCCCAATCCCGCCACGAGGGATGCCGTCATAGTCAGGCAAGCACTGACCGGAGATTCGATCGAGCTAAGAACTGCGACCGAAGTCATATGTTCTCGCACTCCATCTCAGATACAGTACATGAAGCAGATATACCATTCGTGGTTCAACGCTTACCTCGAGCACGACATTCAGTGCCAAGCAACTGGCGATCACCAAAAGGTCTCTTCTTTTCTTCTCACATTCTCCATGCTAGCACAGCAAACTATCTTCTGAGCTGACGTCTTGAATGGCAGTTGCTGCTTGCATACGTTAGCATACCGAGGTACGAAGGCTTTGAGGTGGACGGCGCAATGGCTGAGATCGATGCAAAGACCCTCTATAAAGCCGGGGAGAAGAGGCTAGGGACCGACGAGGAGAAGTTCATACGAATCTTCTCCGAGAGGAGCCGAGCACAGTTAGCTGCTACAGCTGCTGCTTACCGTAATACCTATGGGAACACTTTGGAAAAGGTAGAGCTTTTCTTTCTATTTATACATGTTCGTTGCCCCGAACGAACCGTTTTCTTGCTAGGCTGTGAAGAAAGAAACCTCGGGAAACTTTGGGTTTGCGCTTCTGTCCATCCTGCGCTGCGCTGAAAATCCCGGGATGTACTTTGCAAAGGTGAGCTCTGACTTTCTGGGCGATAGATACATTTAGTGTCATCGTACTGTCGAGTCAGTTTTGTAATAATGAACGAATTATACTGTGTTAAGATTCTGCGGAAGGCAATGAAAGGAATGGGAACAAACGACAGCGCACTTACAAGAGTCGTCGTGACACGGGCCGAAATGGATATGCAGTACGTCAAAACAGAGTACCAAAAGAAGTATGGAAAATCGCTGCACGACGCCGTTCATTCCGAGACTTCGAGCCATTACAGGGCCTTTCTTCTCGCGCTCGTAGGCCCAGCTTAACCTCCCTACTCAGCAAATTTTTAGGCACTACGATGTAATCAATATGCATTGGCCCGACGAATTGATGAGATAGGCGTTTTCTTAGTAGAGGTTTTTTTTTTTTTTCTCTTGTTCTCGTCGAACCTTAGCGGGTGTGTTCCCTTTTGTATACCTTAACAGTCAGCTAAGCAGCAGCAAATTTAGCAACATTTTTTAAAGCTGTAAATCTCATCAGATATAGCTGTAGTATGGTTTCAACTCTGCTGTCTTTGCGCAACACTTCGAAGATAGGCAGGCGCACTGCACTTAAAACACTTGTACAATGTCGCGTGAATCACGTCGGCGGTCATAACAAGTATTGGAAGGTGCCGATCCCTCCTCTGACGTTGTGCTCCGTTAGTCTAACCTGAAGGCAGTGTATTATATTTTAATTTTATATACTTTATTTCCAACACAGTTCAATCATAACGCTGATAAATTTTCCTGGCGTTTCAACCTACGATTCTACATCTTATTACATGCATCGATAACGAGGCGGGCTCGCATGCTTTCGAATAGTTACAACGAAGATCGGGCTCGTACACGCATGGCCCATTTCATTATTGGGTAATATAATGATACTCTTGTTATTAATTATAAGACTAACTGGTTTGAAGTTAGGGATGAGCAAAAATGTCCATTAAAGATCCATTGGATCTTAAATATGTCTAATATTATAGATACGGGCCGTTTCAAGAGTCGAATCTATACCAATTAGTTAATCGAGTCAGGGTATGAGTCTAAGCAGGTCGACCCATTGCCATTCCTATTTGAAGGGCGTTTTTTTTTCAACTAGCGAATTAATTAATTTATATCATCATGATTTTAGTTAGGCAACAACAGTACCCAAAACAAAAACAGTTTCTACTTATGTTTTAGGCGGCTTGGAGATGGTTTTGTTGCATGGTCCAATTATTGTGAGATGAATCTTGGCGTGGTTGATTGAGGATTTGGGAGGCAATGATAGAAGAGATTGTCCTTTCCTTGTAATATGATCCTAGTTTAGAATCATATGGTCCTATCTATGTATATGCCTGCCTGTCTAGAATTATATGCATGCCATATACTACAAACCATCCCAGATGTCCAAAAAATTCTGTGGGCAAAATGTTGATCAAGAAAATATTACCGAGTTTGAAACCTTAGAGTCTTCAATAAAAGGGAACAAGAGAAGAACCTATGCTTACTCTGCTGAATAGCAGCCTGTATGAAAAGCCTTGATGCTATTCTTGTCTGAAGATTTACCACCAGGGACGAATTTTCGGAATGCCCGTCTAACGGGAGGCAGTACAACGCCAGATCCTCGATCCATAGCCACAAGTTTGTTGCACTTGCTGCTCATTAGAAAAAAATAAAATAAATAAATGAATCATTTTTTTTTTTATAAATTCCCCCGAAATCAAACATTACAACAACAGCATTACCTGCAGAGTCTGGTGAATAAGGTTTCATAACTGCAGATCCAATGCTATGACCACAAACAAGGGGGATTCTTAAAGTTACTTACTATACTCAAAAACATAGTTCTCAAGACAAGAGGATTATGGTGTTAATACCAACCAGCAGATAGCGCAAGCTCGAATCGGGATGGCCACCATTGAAGTACATCAGAGCTGGAGTTGCATGCTCCTGCCATGTCCAGTTTGTCAAGCAAACCAGCTTAGTATCCAAATCGTTGGGAAAGGGAAAAGGGTAATTAGTTTAAATATATTTTCTCTTTGTTAAGCAAGATTTCTTACCGAGACATGTCTAAACACACGATGCTGGGAAAATCCTCGAGCATGTATGTGACTGCCATGCTTCATAAGAATATAAAACAATTAACAGAAAATCAGCTTCAGCTTGAAAGAAAAGATAGGATGGCGATGGACAATGGAAAGAGCAATTCAATAAAGTTACATAACATAATATAAACACATGCTGTTCAATGATTGAGAGTTGGAAATAGGTAACATAATGAGCATGAGCATAGCATCTACTGTATATGATGATGGTATAGTATTCACATCCACGGCAGATCAATCAAGCGCATATTTGAAGTTACCTCGTCAGAAGAAAAGAATGCTACAGCATCAGGATCCAGAGAGCCAGCACGGAGGGATACTACTGCTCTAAAAAGGTCGGGGAGATGTAATTCAATAACAGAAGCGTTCATACTGGTTGAAGCCTTTGATTCACTGGTCTTTCCATGCTTAGTTGAAGCTGATGATGATTGTTTCTTAAACCAATCGAATCTCTTGTAAGTAGAGGTTTGCAGACCAGAAACTTCTTTCTCTAGGCTTGACAAGATATTAGCTAACGACTTCTCGTCACTGCTTTGTTTCTCTGAAGCTGGTGATACGCCCGACTCATCTTCATCAGCAAGCTCTGGAAAATATATCCTCCTCTGTTCTGTAAATGCTTTAAGAGCCAATCTGCATCATCAGGTGAAAAAAAAAAGAAAAAAGAAGCAGATTTCAAAATCGGTAATTTCCACAACTTCAGCTAACAGTGAATTTGAATAAAATGACCAAAAGTAACCTGGCCTTTGCCTGTGCTTGTGCAAGAACTTCACTAGTATGTTGACGTTGCCATGCATAATCAACAGCAGCAGCACCTTCGGGGCAGATCAATGGCACATTAAACCCTCGCGAATCAATCCGTGAACGGAGAGAATCGGTTAAAACTCCAGATTCCTGCAGCTGCTTTCCTAAGGTGTAAAATCGCACAAAAAATTTATTCTCCAAGCGTAATTTCTCATCTCACATTCGTCTGACGGCGCCGAAATCATAAAATTCGCCGATAGCAGATTGCGATTACGCACTCACCGATTGCACGAAGATTATGGAAATGCTGCTGCAACAGAGAGTCCTGTTCCTCAAGTAAATTCAAGCTACCGTCCGTATCTTCCTCCATGTTGAGGATCAATTCGAGGATGCGATCGGTGCTGAGCCGCACGTCCCCCATGATCCGACGTGCTCCGCCGAGCTGCTCGAACGCCTCAGCCAGGCGACTCGGAGTCCCGGCGTCGCGATTCTGCGGCACAGCATTCGGTTGCTGCATTTTTTTTATGAATTGATCGGTCGATTTGATTAGTTTTGGTCCTTCGAGGGTTTATATATGGTTTAACATCTTCAGCAAAATACACACGTTTCGCATTGTTTCGACAGGTTCAACGCAAACCTTTATTTATTTTTTATTTTTTTATGTTTTTGAGAAATGCAATTCGAAGGAATCTAAATTTAATGATTAATTAATAATTATGAGTTGTTACCAGAAATAGTAATTTTCGCCACCTTTTGGACGAAAATATATATTAGAAATATTAAGCCACGTGGATGTTCTTAAGCGGGGCTGTTTTGTATTATGGGAAGACATTAGGGACGATTGTGGAAATATTTAATCGATATTTGCATCAACTAAATTGATAATGGGCCTTCAATTGAATATCTAGGCTAGCTTTGTAGTTTGTACAAATCAGGCCCAAATATTTAATAATTTCTAATATGGTTGCAAACGAATCGAATCGAGTCGAATATCATGATATTCTATTCATATTCTATTATCAAATTTCGAATTCGAATTCGAATACGAATACTATTCGACTACTAAAAATCGATTTGAATTCGATTTAATTATGACATTCGAATATCGAATCGAATATTCGAATATTATAATTTAAATTTATATTTTATTATAATAATTTTTTATTTAATAAAAATAAAAATTATATTATATTTAAAATATATATTTAATTATGGTATCTTATATTTAAATATATGTTGAATTATAATATGTTTTATTTAATAAATATATATTGAATTATAATATATTACATTTCAATTATATATTGAATATTAATATTGTGAATTTATTATTTATTGGGCCAATATAACTTTTATATATATAATATATTAAATTATTTATATAATTCGAATAGAATATTCTATAATTATTCGAATCGAATACTGTCATATTTTATTTATATTCAAAAATTATTCGAATCAAAAATACTATTTTTATTCGGATTTGATATTCGGATATTTCGAATTCGAATCTTAAATTTCGAATTGAACCAAAAAAACTCGATTCATTTGCAACCCTACTTTCAATTCAGCAAAATTATTTATAAAAATAGCAAAAATAAATATCAAGCAGTAGTGTCCTAGGATATAATCAAGTAGTCAAACTCCAGACTTCTGCATATCAAACTCAGTTTGACTCTCCTCGAACTCCATCACTATCGTAGTTTGTCGGGAATTCGGATATTACATAGAGATCGGTAAACTAATTTCAGTAGAAGTCGGGATCGTCTCATAACCTAGGGTGACTTACAATGTGGTTTGCAAACCATTGCAATAGGCATAAGTTTACCCAATTTTAGTGAGTTTTCCGGCGTTACTAAAATAAACACTTAACTATCGGATTGAATCAATCCCGACGTTAATCTTGACAGTCGAATTTGAGTCATCAACCAAGCTTTGAAAAAATAGCTCGAGCTCGGCTCATTTACACTCCTTGGCAGAAAAACTTGGCATAGTAAGATACCAAAGACTTTGGCTGAAAAAAGATTCGTTAAAATCATTATTAATAAAGCCAAGCAAATCATGGAAAGAGAAAATTTGATTCCTTCTTGAATACTAGCAAATAACAAAGTTCAATACAACCAACACTAATATCATTAATTAAAAACATAGTTAGTTTATAGATCAAGGCCATCCTTCAAGAATCTAAGTATCAAAAACTTACACCTTCCTACAATATATATATATATATATATATATATATACCTCTGTTCATCCTAAACTAGGCATATTCCAAAAACAAGGTCAGTCTTGCCTCATCAATGTCTGAACCCATCTTCATGCCTCAGCATCGTGTCCAAGTCTATCCCCAAGCCTCGAACCCAAACCTCCGAGCCCGGCTCGAAAACCTTGTATAGAACCTCGTCGTCATCAATGGCTTTCAGCCCGCCAATTTGGCTCACTTCAAACCGTTCTAACACGCAGTAGGTATCTCTCAAAGCACGTTGAACAACTCCTTTAAGCTCCCCTATAGTCATCCATGGCTCGACCACTACGACCACCCCAGGAGACAAAGACCTAGTCAGAACAGTCTCCAACTCATCGAAACTAGGAAGAACCTTGCATATCAACTTCATCGAGCTATCGTCAATAGGCCACATTCTTACGAATCGTTTCATGTTCAATAAAAACTCTGTCTCCTTGTAATGTAGCAGCACATTCTCGTAAAGAAATCTAATAACATTGTTGGGCAAGTTCATCCCCAATACATCACTGTCCTCACAGTGCAAGCAGTCCAAAATCCTATATTCAGACAACTTAGACGAAGGATTCGTTTCACGACAGATGATTTGGTTGTCCACTTCAACGCATTTGATGCACTTGAGCATAAAGTCGATCAGACCAGTGTCCCCAATTGTCCTTCTCACCTCATCTCTTAGTTCTTGCCTCAACATGCCGCGAGACTGTCCGCTTCCTTCGTTTCTATGCTTCCTCAACAAGTCCACAATCACAGACAGCACGGCCTCGAACCTAGAACGAGACCACCTGCTATTCACCATCGTCAAGTATCTCAGAAATCTTTTGAGCTTCATCGGGCTTTCACTTCCACTCTCCGAATTCTCCATGCCCGAAAAACATGTATGACTAGAGAATCTATTGCCTACTGACTCGAATTCAAAAATAAACTTCAAGAGATCTCCCAAGGTGATTAAAGGGTAGTTCATGCTCAGAGCGCTGTACTTTCGTATCGTTTCTTCGATTCTTTGACCGTGGCAACTATTCTTTGAATCGCTCAGTATGCTATTGAGGCCCAGAGATCTCAAGAAGGCTATCACCTTCTCACATTCCACTCCATTGCTACATTTGTAACCCCATTTCTCAAACCATGTTCTCCCATACAGTGCACCATATATCAAGCTCAGCTCGATTGCTTCCTTCCTCGTGATATCGCATATCGATATGTACCTGCAACAGATGAAAATTTCACCTCTAGAATTATTCCATTTAGGAGACAACAACAGAGGATTCATGACCTGGCCTTAAGATGAGTGCATAAACGATTCCAAAATCCCATACATCCATCTGCTGAGAATAAATTTGACTCGCTTTGCAAACCATTAACGCATATAAGATGTCCATAACCGTTGCAGTGAACCAAACCATACAGACTATGGCTCTTTGCTTCAGTAAAATCACAATTCAGCCTCATTTCTCTGCTCTCCTTTGCAGGCACAACGAAATGATACCTTCTCTTGCACACATAATGATGTCCCCATCCTATCGTCAGATTAATAACGAAATGATTCACACATAAAACAAAATAACACTGAAATCTCGACATATTTCACAAACAAAACTACCTGATGATTCGCAGTGATTGCAGAAGGGACTGCCAGAGCTTCGCTCGATGATTTCCTCAACGGTATAGAGCGGGAAAACACCATCTTCTTGATCGCCGATAATCATAGTACACCAAACGTGCATGTCGTTGATCTTATACTCCTGAATTTCTGCGAATTCTCGGAGAAAAACGCGAACGTTGTCACCATACGCGCCGGAAAACTGATCACTACAGTGTTCGGGGAACATCGAGTCAGTGAAATTCAGCAGATGCTCGGATTTGACTCTGTTCTTCCGCTTGTTGCTGAGCTGTTGGTACACGATCGAAGCCATTTCTCTCGATGATGGAATGTTTGAAACCGTTTCTGTAATTTGAAGTTTCTTTTTCTTTACGATGAAAAAGAAACTCAGCGCGATTGTGTTCGTGTGTTGTGCAGAGCAGAGGAGGTTTTGGCGCTTGAATTGAAGTTACTTAAATGCCCCTGGAAAATTAGCAGACGACAGCGTTTTCTTTTGGGTGATTTAGTAATTTCGTGTGGAGGGCTTAACCCACACGTTAACGTGGTTTTCGAATTCCCTACGGTGAGTGATTTTTTTTTATTTTTTTTAATATTGCAATTTCACAAACTCTTAAACATTTGATTTATTTTATGAAATCAAATAAAAAACTATGATTGATAAAATTTTAAATAAAGAATTTGTTGGGTATTAAACCCAATAACACATCATTTATATACAAAGTTTGTGAGTTGCATTTTAACTCTTAATGATCTATTTTCTCAATTTCGATTAATTTCATAATGAAATCCCACTTTAATTTATAGGTTGGTCTTTTAGATAAGCACCAAATTTATTTTATTTTCTAACAACCATTCTCAGAGTCAGGTTTTATTTCGTATACGATGTTGGTGACGTATTCCCAACCCTTACAACAGTTCTTGGGCAGAGCGTGCAGATTGTGTTGATCTAGCAAGTTGATCGTTTTGATGTATTGTGTCGAAAGTCTTTTCGGCATTGTTGGGTATGTGGTGTGTCTCGTTGGACATAAACGACGTTGCAAGATTAATTAAACGGAAGATTTGTTTTGTAGTCTTGTGTTTAAAGATAGGTTTGTTGGGGTATCAAATCAAATCCGACATCGATTTTCTTAAACAAAAAGTTTCTTCACTGCATATAAGTTTAGAGCTTAAAAAATATATATGTTGAGATTATGAATTTGGACTAAATATAATTTTATTTCTTAGCAAAATTTGTTACTATTTTGTTCACCTTAAGGCTCCGTTTGGAACGCGGAATTTGTGCATGGAAAAAACGAAGGAAAACCATGTTAGTGCATCAAGTAGCGATACGTATACCATTACAAATTTTCTTTTCTTTTCCACGTCGAAATCTTTAAACCAAACGGAGCCTAAACAATGCTTTTGATAAAGGGTAAAAACGGAATATTCAGTTTGGATGAATTGCAAAAGTAGCTTGAAGAAAAGCCCAAACCCTACACTAATCTGGAAAACTCTATTGAGATATTTCTTTAACATATGATAGATAAATAACAATATTTAATTATCCTTATTGTTGACTATTATTTTATTTTCTATGATAAAAAAAAAAGTGGAAGTCCATTCAAAATCCTCGCTTTCATTTCCCAACGGTTTCCTCCAATACCGTCCTAACCAAGCATAAGTATATTCCCCAGTATTTATATACAACCAAAATTAAAGACACCCAAAAAAAAAAATATATCTGCAAGAAATTGAGGATTGGGTTGTTTTTCGCGGTTTCAATAACGATTATTTTTTGGATTGCTGAGCCGAGCTATGGTGAGATCGGTTGAGAATGGAGCTACTTTGCCGCCGTTCTTGGTCAAGTGTTACGAGATGGTCACCGACGAGTCAACGGACGATTTGATATCGTGGACCGAATCGAACGACAGCTTCATCATACGCGACGCGTCCAAGTTCGCGTCGGAGCTGTTGCCGAAGTACTTCAAGCACAGCAATTTCTCGAGCTTTGTGAGGCAGCTCAACATTTATGTTAGTTTCTATCTTTTTTTGCTCGATTGGGTTTTTTTCTTTTCTCGAGACTGTTGGAGATTTATGTCGGTTTTCGCCTAATTGCACTTGAGATGATTTAGGTTAAAAAAAGTATGAGTTTTATAAGCTTTCTGTTGATATGGGCAAGGTATGGTGTTGATGTAATAGAGATGGAATCATCATATATGAATTGTAATGTTTGATGTCATGGAGATGAAAGATTGCTTGATCTGAGAGTTCTATGTTCTAATCTTTTGTTTGATTCTCTTACTCTTATCTAGGGTTTTCGAAAGATCGATACTGACCGATGGCAATTTGCGAATGATGCCTTCATCAAAGGCCAGAAGCATCTGCTCAAGAGCATCATTAGAAGAAAGCAGCCCCAAGCTCAAGCTCAAGCCATAGCTCAGAGAACAGATAATCCACCGCAAGCGCAGGAAAACGTCGATCACCACCACACGCCACCCTCTTCGGAAGATCGAAGAACTGCCCTGTTCAAAGAAGTTGAGAAGCTCAAAGCCGATCGAAGCGCCCTCGCGCAAGAGCTCAAGAAATTGAGACAGCTTCAGCAGAGTTCGCAGAGCAAGTTGCTGCTCGCGAGGGCACAGTTGAACGGCATGGAAAAGCATCAGCAGCAGATGCTCTCTTTCATAGTGATGGCCATGCAAAATCCCGAGTTCTTTATGCAATTCTTCCAGCCGAAAGATACTGGTCGGATTGCGTCTGAATCGGGCAGTGATGAGCTTAGTGAAGTTACCGATGATTTCGAGCAGACTCCCTCGGACAAGAGGATAGTCATGTATCAACCGACACCACTAAAGGATGAAAACCCTTTGCCTCAAAGCGCAGAGCCGGCTTCTGATCTTGATGATTTTATGGATTTTGATTTTACTTCTGATGAAATGAAAGCTCTTATTAAGGATATCGATCTTTTGTTGGGACGAGAGGATGATAGTTTGGTTCCTTCGGAGAATAACGGGCAGTTGATCCTACATGATATACCCGGGAATGATATTATGATGGATCGGCCCTTTTTTTCCAGCTCAGATCGTGACAACGAACACGAATCTCAGGCATTTGATGATTCTTTCATCGAAGAATTCAAGAAACGTAATGTTTCTGGCGATGAAGGAGATGAAGAGCAGAGTGACCGACGGGATGGAGCTTCGAACTCCGAGAATGTGGAAGTTCTTACGAAACAATGGGATCGGATCGATCTCTGAATTCTGCAATGAACCGATTTTGAGTTTTGATATCGAGTTTTCTTTTTCATGCAATGAAATCTGCTGCTGAAGAACACTGTAACGATGGTTTTAAAATCCCGTTCGAACAGTTCTATACGTAATGAATATATGTATTATGGTTACTTTCTGTTGTATTTGAGATATATTGTTTGAAGTTCTTCCGACGTTTCATTGCTGGAAATGTATAAATAAATTCGATGACATACTCATAAACAGCTCTTAAAAGCAACACCAAAAAACTGAAGAGAATCCATCGGTTAGCTTCACACACTCTCTAAGCTTAATTTAGGTGAAGTAATCATGACTATGGTGTCATGACTCACGACAAGAGGTCATGAATACAAATCATCCCGATCACCCAATCATTACTAAAAGCTTTACGTTTTAGGTGGATTATATATTTTTTTTATTAAACTATCAGGAGGTATTCCCACGTTATGCCATCGTAGTCCTTAATTCGACTAAGTTCAGACTGAATCGAATCTGAACATCATTGTTGACCATGGAACGACTCCGAATTTCAACGGTACTAATTCTAATGATCAGTGTGACTTGTCCCAAGCCAAAACAAACATCGGAATTCAAAGAGTTTGAACCCGTGACCAACCAAACCAACATGACATCGTAGAAGATAAGATTCACAATTGTGAGGAAAATGAATATTGACATTGATCCATCATCGTCATATGACAAAGTTATGGATTTTATTTATGTATCGACGTATAAACCAATTGAGTCAGATTGGGGCGAGCGCGATAACTGTGAGCATTCACGCCCGATCTCAAATCGAGCAATCGAAGTTGCCGTGTGACCCAAAAAGGGTCACTTTCTCTAATCCAAAGGGCTTCACCAGAGTCCTTGTGCTTAAAGTCTGGTCCATTTGGGTGCTTTTTACGGCTTCTCAAATCCAACCACTCGCATGGATTGGCAAAGTACACTTGCCATAAATGAAGCCGATCTCTACGCTTTTTATCTACTTCCTCCTTCGAAGCTGAAGCTGAAGCTGAAGCTGCTGATGATATAGAAAGAAATAAAAACCACAATCTTCAAAAGGTGGTAGTGCCTGCCGGGCGGGCTAAAGTCAGAGCTTACGATTAAAAAGAGCTGCACCTTGTGACTTTGAAATCAGAGAGTTGGGAGAGGATGGTTCAAGTCTTTGTTGAGCCACAAAATTGACCTCTGTAACAATTACCTGCCCAGAAAAAGAAACACTATGGTTTTTTTTTCTATCTTTTTTCTTTTTTTCTCAAGCAGATAAACAATCTGATAAAGGGTTTGTATAAAGCTCTGAGAACACTAATAAAAAAAATCATGGAGTGAAATGACACAGTTTGCAGCAATGGGAGCAGAGCAGCAGATTATTATAATCTATAGATCACCAGATAATCTTTCTCAAGCAAGACGCGTGTGTGTGTGCGTGTCTAATCATGGTGAACTTAAATCCTAAGGGGACCCCAATATGAATAACTTCTATTGCAACAAAAACAATATGTACCGACTGACTGACTACTAAGGATTTTAGCTGAATAGCATCACAAAGTAGTTGCAAGTTAATACATGTTTTCAAAGTAGAGCTAATTGATCATTCTTCTACACAACAGACGTAAATGTTCTATTCAAAGGATAAAGAAAAACGGCCGCCTCCGTAAGACAAACCTTGAACTCTTGAACCAACGAGTAGGGATCGAGCTTTCGTGACAAAAGGCACGATTAAAATTCAAATAGCAGAGCATATGATCGGTTCGGTTAGCATTATAAAGTAAGTTAACACGATATTACTGATAAGACAATAACGATCACAACAAACTATAGCTTTTAACGCCAGCAACTATAATAGAATGAACTAACAATACACGAATATGTATTGTCTGCAAACACTAAAAAGAATCACTTCTCCATTTGAAAAACCAAATACCAAAAGCACCCTAAAATTGCCTGGAACTGACATGAGCAAATTATGTCTTAGACTTCTTAACTTCAATAAAAGCAAAAATAATCTTCACTTAAATTACAAAACAAAGGCTGCAAATTTCAGTACCTCATAGTCACGAATTTTCTTTGGATCATCACCAGCCCTGACATAGGACCCCAAGTTGCCCGAAACATAAACCAAATCACTTGGCTTCAAATACTCCATGGACATTTGAGCTATTTCATCCCAAAATTTCAGCAAAACCCTAAAGATTAATTAATTACATGGCTCTAAAAATCAAGTAAAAATGATTTTATATATATATATATATATATATATATATATATAAATAATCAAAACCAACCAACTCACCTAAAACCACCATAGGACGTTCCAGCTGATGAATACACTCTAAGCACAGTGAACAAGCAGAACCTATCATCATATTTACGGCGGCACTGTTGAAGAGGAGTTTCGATTGTTCCAATTAAGCTCACGGAGTTGCGTAAGGCTGCTCGAAACCTAACACTGGTGGGCCTTTGGAGCCTTAATGCACGTTTGTAGATCGTGCTGCTTTGTTCTTGGGGTTCATCGGACTCTTCTTTGAGGCATGTCCAGCCACGCCGTATCAATTCAGGCGCGGACGAAAAGAATCGACGGAGGGCGGTATGTCCGAATCGGGCAAGCAGCTGTCCACCACTTTCCATGGCCATTTTACTGATTTCTTCAGTTCGAATCGAACAATGATTTAGGTCTCGACATTTATTTAATTTTTTTTTCTCATAGTTCAACTGTATATCTAGGCTGGGCTGGGCTGGACACTAAAGTATATTATTTTAAACTTTTTTCTTTATGCAACACGTTGGTAAATAAAGAGTGCAAATTCTAATGTTCTTTATTTCTGTTTTTTTTTTTTTTTTTTGGCATAATTATATTATCTCAAAATGGTTCTATACTCGCTTTTTTGGCCATGCAAAATTATTCCTCCACAATCATAATCTGAATTCGTTATAGATTTGACCACCCTTAGTAATAATTGTTTGACTGAGAAGGGACTTTGGAATATCGGAATATTTCTTCTATCATTGTCAATTCACAAAAGGTGGGATTTTGGATCAACTATATAATTAATCTATATTCATACCTTCGGAATGAATATAAAAGCTTTAGAGCTCAAGATTTCCGGACAAATTACGATATATCAGACACACACATATTTTTATTACCAAGATTAATAGTATAAAATCAAGGAGTGGATTGTGAGTTGAAAACATTTTTATTATAGTTATTTCAACAAAAAGGTCGGATATTGAACCAATTATAAAATCGATTTTTACCCTTTGGCATGTAAAACATTTAGGAGCTCATGATATGGGGCAATTATGATGAATAATCTCACAATCAATAGTATTAAAGGGACTATAAAACACAAGAAGGGACGCTTTCGAATTGGAAATAACTCTATGATTGCTTAGTTGATCCACAAAAGATCGAATTTTTTAATCAAGCTACAATATCGACACTAACCCTTGGCATGATCTTGAGATTTATAGCATAGAATATCATTCATATTAACACAACAACATTGACATGATTATAGGGACAATTTATGATATACATATCAATCTTGAGATTAATAGCATAAAATACCACTCATACCAACAACCTTGACATGATTAGGGGAAATTTATGATATATTATACATATCAATCTTGATATTAATAGCATAAAGTATCATTCATACCAGCCCTTGAGGCGATTAGGGACGCCCAAGATTCGGGACAATTCATTCGTAGCAACCTTTAGAACACAACGATTTGGGACAATTTATGATATATATTATACATATCAATCTTGGGATTAATATCATATAATATCATTCATACCAACAACCTTAAGATGATTAGAGACACCCTAGATTCGGGACAGTTCATAGCAACCTTTAGAATGCAACAATTCGGGGCGATTTATGATATATATTATGCATATCAATCTTGAGATTAATAGCATATAATACCATTCATACCAACAACCTTAAGATGATTAAGGACACCCTAGATTCGGGACAGTTCATACCAGCCTTTAGACCGCAATAATTCTGGGCAATTTATGATATATATTATGCATATCAATCTTGAGATTAATAGCATATAATATCATTCATACCAACAACCTTGACATTATTAGGGACACCCAAGATTCGGGACAATTCATTCATATCAACATTTAGGACATCAATGATTCGGGACAATTTATGATACACTATGCATATCGATCTTGAGAATATTGTTTTTCATCAAGTAAATAGTCGAACACCCTCAAGATTAATATAGTATAGAGTAAAAAAAGGGAGATTTCCTAGAAATCTTTGGCAATGGTATCTTTGAAATCTTTTTTTTCTTTAACAGAAAAAAAAGGACGTAAATTCCACCCATACACTCAATCGAAAACAGAAGAAGAATGAACATAGCAGTCTCTATGTACTATTTTATGTCAAGCGGAGATCAAATGGAACATTTATCATTACTTTCAGACCATACGTCCCCCAATTACCCACTCACTGACCCAATTACCCTTCATCGATCGTATAGATCCAACGATTATCAAGCTCTTCAGACAGAAATTAACAGATGCTAAGCACACAACCCATTCACAACCATCATAGAAATCAGATAAGAACGAACAGAGGCTATAAGCACATACCAATTCACAAATTTAGGGTTCGTCCTTGAGGCTCCGATCAATTTTTTCTGAAACAGAGGAGAGGGGCCGACCAAGCAGTGCGATTGCTATCAGCACGGAGCAGACATTGTTAAGGGCATGGCTATTCAGCAATCTAAGGGTCCATTTCAGAACTTTAACCATTGCGTGAAGGGGGACTCGTTTGATATATATATATATATATAGGTGTTGTAATTATATAGCTGTTGGCTTAAGATTTGGTAAATTGACCGTCAATATAATATTGCGGTCCGTTTTTTTTTTAGTTTGACTAGTATTTACTATTTATTAGTTATATTCTCTCACATATTTATTACATATTTATTGCATATAAGTAAAGAAGTAATTGTGAGGTAAATAATAATACTAATTTTTTTTTTCAACTCATAATATTACTAACTTCTCATAAATATATATTTCATATTTTAATTCTGGAAAAATATAAAAATATGATAATTTTTGTTTGTCATATTATTTATATTTATAATATATATAATATAGGAATATTATATTATTTATATATAATTGTGTATTTGACTAAATTAACTTATACATGTTTTAAAAAATTATTGTATAAGTTAATAAGATATACTATGCTATATGGTTATTTTTATTAAAATAAGTTAATTTTTAATATTTGTAACTTTAACAAAATGTTAATACTTTTTAAATTTCCTATAAAAGTGTAGATTAATTTTAAAATATAATATTATTAAATGTAACATGTTAATGAAAAATAAATTAATAAAATTATTATTATCATTGAATTCAAGAAGAAAAAAATAGAGAAACTAACTTTTACAAATGCCATATTATTTTAATTAAATTATTTAATGTGCTAAGGAGTTGTGAATATCATTTTTTACCCAAAGAGATGTTAATAGTAGCACCCTTAAAATTTATATATTAGATATAATTTATATATATAATAGTTGTTTGGGTTAATTACTACTATTATTTTATTGCACATTCCATGCGTCTGCTTAAAATATAAATATATAATAATAATTTATATTTGAATTATTTATAATTATAATATATAATAGACGAAAGATTATTTAAAAAAATTTGTAAGAGCATAATTATAATAAATAAAAAACTAAGGAGTACAATAATAATTATTCATGTTAAATAAATTATAAAAATAAGAATTAAATTGCAAAAAAATTTACATATCAATTTACAGTTTTTATCCAACTGAGTTGATAAATAATATAAATAAAAATATGCCTTACATCATCTTACACTTTTTAACATGTTAGAGACGACTTACAAAACGTATATACGCTTGCTTGCAAATTGATGGCTACAAAAAACACAAGGATTACACACAATACACACAAGGAAAAGGATTATCAATCACACCACCACAATCTTCTTTCTTTCTTCATGTAGACTTGGGAGTTGGGAGCATGGTGAGCGCGACGACGCCAGCTGCGGCTGCCGCCACCGAACCCAAGACGAAGGCCGGTAGGTTTCCGCCGCCGAACAGATTGTCCCATGGCCCACTAATCATGGACACGATCATCTGTGGAACGACTATGGAAAGGTTGAGAACTCCCAACGACAGACCTTGTCCAGCGCCAGAAACGCTGGAGAATATCGACGCTAAAGCGAATGGCACGCTAAAGGTCACCGCCAGAGGAATACCAAGAACCCCAAAGAGGGCCAAAGCAGCGATCTTGACGTCGGCAGACGGCGGCTGAGGAACGCCGTCCACAAGAATCCGTCGGTGCTCGGCGAACTTGGTCACCAAAACGGTCATCGCCAAGCAAATCCCTAGCAAGAAATTAACCCCACCCCACAGCTTCTTAACCCCACCAGCTCCTCCTCCTCCCTTGGGCAGAAACTGCACGCCCAGAGAGGCAAAGCCCAGCACGACAGAGTTGGCCATCAGGCCCAAAGCGCCGGCGCGCACGCCTTGATCGTACAGTTTCCCCAGTTTGCCCTCTCCGACCACACCGCCGTAGATCTCCCTGCCCATCCAGTCGGTGTCGAACAACAGAAAGGGGAACCATGCGACCCAATTCAAGCAGGTCACGAGCATCAGAATCCACATGGGTTTGGGCAGATTCGCCAGCGCGCCGAATAGTTCGCCGAAAACTGGGATCTTGCCCTTCTTGGTGGGCTGCAGCTGGTCGGGCTCGGCTTGTTTCTCGCGGACCAGAGTTAGGGCGAGGGTGGATGTCGTGAGCAGCAGCGTTATGGAGATGATGAAACAGCTCTTGAGATTGGCGCAGGCTTCCTCGCAAGCCTCGGTCTTGGTGAAGGGGAAGAACTTGTATAGGTTGGTGTATGCACCCGCGGAGTAGCCCAATATGTTGCCCACCGCCATGAAGAAGGAGTAGAGGGCGTTTGATGCGCTCATTCTCTTTGCGCTTCCGTTTGACAGATCGGCTAAGAAGGCTCGGCATGGACCCTAAAGAAAATGAAAGATGAGGACCAACCAAATTTTTTTTATGCACCAATCAATCAATGAATCATTTACCTGCAACATGTTGTTAGCCACGTCAAGAATCCAAAAGCCGACCACATAGCAAGCTACTGCCTTGGGCTTGGAGATGCCGGGCCCGAGAGGATCGCCGGAGGCTCTGCCAATGTCCACCGCGAAGCCGATGAGGAACACAGAGGCAACCACCAGTATGGCTCCCGCAGCGATGAAAGGGCGGCGGCGCCCAAATCTGGAAGCTGAGCGGTCGCTGTAATAGCCGACTATGGGCTGCACCAGAAGGCCTGAAATAGGACCGCAGAGCCACACGAAGGAAGCCCACATATGGGGTATGCCGAGTAGCTGAACGTACGGCGTCATCAAAGAGAGCTGAAGGGCCCAACCGAATTGTATCCCGGCCGCGATTGCAGCCACCAGGACGGACTTGTATATGGGCTCTGAAAATTGTGGTGATCCCATTGATAGACCAGCGTCTTGATTATTAGCCATTCTATCTGCGTGCATGAAAAAAGAAATGTTTCTTCATGCAAATGCAAAGATGAGGACGGCTGTGTAGTGTAGTGCAGTGCAGTGTGTTTGTTGTTCAGCGATGGCGAAATGGGCTGTTTGTTTATATAGAGAGAGAGACATTTATTGAGTGGACTGAGACTATTTTCATTTGTTGGTCTCAAATTCTTGTCTTGGCTAAAATTAAGGTCGAGTCGATGATGTCTAAATGTTATTAGTTTTATTTTCTGATTTTTCTTTGGCTTGCGTGAACTAATGACAATTTAATCATCATCTCTTCTCTTGTATTATTACTGTATGTTTTGGTCCATTTCCAAATTATTACTAGTGCTGACTGCTGATGAACACAAAAATCTGAGACTAATTTTATCAGCACTAATGGGGCTGTATGTATTTAGACAAGACTGTACTCTAATGGGGCTTGGTGGTTTTATTGTCTAATTGTGTGTCTGATTATACTACAGATGAATTACTTCAAATTGTAAAACAAACTTGTTCAAGCAATAAATTTGCTCATTCCATAAATGTTACCTTTTCGACTGATTCCAAAAATGAATAAGACCCTAAACACAACAACAAAAGACGACAAGTAGACACTCGGGACGGTAACCCCCTCGACCAGAAGGCGAGCTCCTGCCATCACTGATTCTTACTCTTAGGTTTCGAAGGAATTTTCCCATAAGCCATAAGCCTAGACCGTGACAGCTTAAGTTCAGCTTGACGACGCCTTCGCTTAGCTTTGCTAGACATGGAAGGGCTGTCATCACCATTTGATTGCGGCTTCTTCTCGCTATCTTTAATGACGACTTTGCTTGCTTCGTTATCAACGATTTTCCTCTTTTTCATATCCTTGCTCTTAATATCAGATGGTTGGCTGGTAATCAACTCTTTGGCTCTCTGTTTTAGCTGAATAGTCTTCACACGAGGAACTTTCCATTCCTTTTCCCTGTAAGGAGCTATTTTCTTCAGCGAAACGTATTGATTCAATTCCTTGTCATCCATGGTCAGAAGCTCTTCTGGGCTCAATCCGAATCTTTTACTCTTCACCGATCTGTACTTAAACCTTGTTTTCAAGTCTCCAATGGTGTCTTCATAATCCAATTTGTGATACTCGTCCAACAGCTGTTCCCTAAGAGCTTTCTCTTCTTCGTTAACCTCATTCTTATCCACCTTACCCCCACGATTTTTCAAGATTTTCTCTCTGGCAGATGAAAACCCACTCCCCGCCTCGTTTATCTCGTCCCAACCCTTTGGTAATCCAAGTAATTCATCTTCTTTATCAAAATCGGGCTTTTCGAAATCATCCTCCTCATCGTCTTTATCGCTGCCAAACTGGGGATCAACATCTTCAGCCTCATAATATCCATCATCAAACGCTTTCTTCATCTTCTCATCGTACTCCTCGGGATCAAACTCACCTTCTAAATCATCCTCATCCATGAAACGAACACCCTCTTTTCCGAAACCAGCGACCTCTCTAATCTTTTGCAACTTCTCGTTAATCTCTTTTTTCTTCAAGTTCTTCAACCTCTTTAGTTCCTCTTTTCTCTCAAACCCGGCCTGCGCTTCTCTCTCTTTTCTCCTCTCTCTTTGCAACTTCCTCACGCTCTCTTTCTTTCTCACCGAACCCTCCACATTTCTTGAATGGGACATCACTCTGTCTCCAGCATTCTCCTCGAATCGGAAATTGTAGTCGCGTTCGTAGTCTTCTTGCCTCTCTATTTCCGCCTCGTCCTCGGAAAATTCAATCTCATCATCCTTAACGCCATTATTATTGCCTTCATCAATCCACATTCTATTTCGAAAATATTCTTTCAGAAACTTTGAATTCTCGTCTAAGTTCCCATCATCTCCAAAATACTCATCTAACTTCTCCACAATGTCTTCATCGCCGTCTTCATCATCATCCGACTCATTACTCTTCACCTTCAAAAGTTCACCACCTTCAGCCTCGTTATCTTTCTCCACCGCTTGTAAAAATTCCTTCCTCAGAGCTTCTTGCTCTTCGTTGTAAGTCTTCACTTTATTTTCTTCATCATAATTAGGTTCATCTTCATCATCGTCAATCAGCTCAGGGCCTGACTCGATCAAATGTTTCGACACAACATCTTTCAAATACATAGCTTTCTTCTTCTTCTTCTTCTTTGTCTTCCCATCCTTACTGTTTTCCTCATCAATACGATTTTCTTCCGTACCATCCCTTTCATCTTCACCATCCGATCCCGAGTCAAATAACTTGGCATCTTTATCCCTCAAAATGGGGTCTTGATTCTTCACCTTAATTAAAGCATCAAAGAACTTGGAATCATTTTTCTTACTCGGTTTGATCAGCAGCTCCTCATCTTCTTCAGAATCTGAAGAACATTCCACGACACCCTTCTTCTTCAGTTCCTCGTATCTTTGCAGTTCCTCGCGCTTTTTGTTGTGTTCGAAGCGTTTAGCGAATTCCTTGTTGATTTCGATCTTCGATACGTCGTCCTCCGAGCCTCCATCGCCGTCAAAGAGCTGAAGAGGAGCCATTGAATAGGGATTAAGATAGAAGCTTTTGCTGATTTGGGAGATTTTATGTTAGGGTTTACGAGAAAGAATAGAAGCAGATCATCCGTTTACCTCTAAAGCCCATCAATAAGTTGGGCCTGCAGCTATATATATAACCCATTGGTCTCCCCCGGCAAAAACGTCGGCCGATCGAACCCCCCACTACAGACAGGCGTCGAGATAGATGAGAGGAGTCGGAGGGCCTTTACTGTGCATCGGCGATCTGTTAAACGACGTCGCAGAAGATGATAACAATTCCGGCGCGCTGGAACGCCACGCCCCACCTGATGACGACGTGTATAACGTTCCTCCGACGGATCTTCCCAAATTATTCCAGGTATTCAATTTCTGGTTTGGGAAATGAAAATTGTAGAAAAATAATTGAGGAAATAGTTAAGGCAATGATGATTTGCTCACTTTTTTTCTGTAGGAAGGGAAGGAAGAAGCTCCCTTCTAGTCATATTTTTGCTGCAGTAGTTGCTATGCTATTGCTTAACAACTAGTTCTTCTTTCAACAGTGGCAAAATCAAATCTTTCATTGATTTTTTCTTTTTATTGGGTCTTTGCATAGGAAAACTTCAAAGAACTGAACTCAGCATTCAAAGGTACAGACCACTCTTGGACAGCTCTCACGCTTAAGGTAGTATTGTATTGTATACCAATACAATATTATATATATACTGCCAATTTGTTATTACTAATACAGAGAGGCTCATTAAAATCTCTCAGCTGTGTTCTGCATTGGAAACTGCCAACAAGTTGGTCGTCTCTGCAAATTCACATGCAGCCTCATTGTCCGAAAAGGTTGAGGAGATTGAGAGAAGTGTCAATCGTCGAAATTCTGCCATTGAAGCAGCCAAAGCAGCCATCATTCAAGATTCTGCTAAATGATTTCCTTTTTCTATGGGGAATTAGAGATGAATGCTCGTTTGTTTGTCTGATGATGATGATCAGACAGTGCAATGCAAACATATGTTAATTTTAGTCGTTAAGAAAATGAAATCCATGGATTATGGGAAGATATGACCACCAAAGCTGATTTCATTAGTCTGCTTATGGCTGTGTTTTTTCAACCTGTGATTTGATTCATATGATAACAAAGTCTTTCTTTATTGAACTTTCTTAGCTATGCTATTTGTAAGGATCGCTCATCCTCTACTTGACGGATGGGATATAATTGTTTACAACAACTCACAGCCATTCTATGAGTGAAAAACATTGCCTATTATTCATTAGGCATTCGACTGGACCAAGTGATCTCCATTTCAAGCGTCCGCGAAGAACCATCTTTATTGCCCTCCTCGCCGAGGCCAAAAACGCCGCTGTACACTCCTTCGCTGACCACTTTGTCAATTTGGATCGTAACTCTTCCAAGAGTTGGCTGAAATAAAAAAAGAGGCAAAAAAAAAAAAAAAAACAGAATAAATAGGATATTTAACTAAAGCTGACGAAAGCCCAGCAAATCAATCATTAACCTTTCCGAATGTGCTTCTGCTTCTGCAAACGATATGTAACTTTTGCCCTTTTGGCGGCACGTCGAAAGCCCACGTAAAGGCCTCTTTCCATTCTGGCGATGTGTTATGACTCACGACCTGAGACGAACACACACATATACGCTGAAGATATATAATCACATACATCCTATCATGAAAATTACAGCAATAATCTTTGTACCTTAGTACTCCTAGAAGGTCCATTGCCTATACTCAAGCGACAGAAAGGGTTTGTCCCTCCCATGACATGCTTCAAGTTGTTCGCCCGCTTGACGGCAACGGTTAGGCAACCCGGTAAGCAATTCAGTAAGCTCTCGATCCTATCGTGGAAACTCGGCGGGCAAGTTTTAATAAGCATTTGCAGGAGTGGGATCGACTCGGATGCAGCTATAGACTGTGATCTCGACACCTCGAGTGGCATAGCTGACCATGACTGCTTCAACAAGCACAGAGTGGTTAGAACCGAGTCTTGAGCAACCTCAGACCCTGATTTTAATGCTGTGATCAAGTGTGGGATACACAGTGTTGCTGCTTCGGAGATGTGAAGCTTGGGAAAGTTTGCAAATATCATGTGCAGCGTCTTTAAGACCTCCTCGTTGACCATGGCTGTTGACCACAGTTCCCTCTCTAGTGCAGCTGCATAATTTTTTCATTAAAAAAAGGATCTTTAGATAGTTTTGTTTGTCAAAAGGTTCTGTAGACGCTAATAATGCCTTGAAAGAGCAAATTCTGTTGCGGTTTTTGCGATAAAACAAGAAGCAGATATGGGTTTCCGAAAAATATTAATAACTACCTGTCAGAGATCTGATCAGCTCGTTGGAAACATATTCTTGAAGAGTGTGGTTCGAGAACAAGAATCTCGTGAGCAATGCAGCTTGTGCTGCTACTTCTTGATCTTCAGACAGAACGAGTTCTTGCACCACCAGCACACCTCCTGCTTCAGCAACAGCTCGTCTGTTTGTTCTACTATGCATCACAAAGTTTTGCAGGGCACAGATGGCTACAACTTTCATCTCCTCACTCGGCTGATCTTCTAGCAGATTCACTAACGCTCTACAAGCAGACACAGAGCTACTCGATCTTGCAAGCCCCTCGTGCTGCGATAGATCACCCAGAGAGAGAGCTGCAAGAAGTTTACCACTTTGCAATCTTGTCTGTGGATCTAACAAGTATTGAGCTAAAGGTGCGATGGCGTATTTAGAAGCCTTCATCTCTCGTACTCTCATGTGGTTGAATAAAGCTTCTAGAAGCCTACCCGATTCTTCTTCGCATCGATGAGACCTCATCAGATCTAGCAAAGCATCGATCGCGCCTGCATCCCCCATCAGCTCGGCGCTTGAAGGATCAGTCTTTTCTTGAACCGTTAGAGCATTTAAAGCTATGGTGATGGTACTTTCTACATGTGAGCGCAGCATTTTCACAAGTGTAATAATGGGTACACTCATATAGTAATCAGTATCCGATCTCAGAATATTAGAGAGAACTAAAGCTGAAGATTCCCATAAGGCCTCGGGGGGTAATGGGTCGTCTTGGATTATAACTTTTGACAGCTCGAAGATACCACCTGCATCAGCAACTGCTTTGGGCCAGCTTAGCGAGATACTTTCCAGGGCCTTAACTGCTGTTTGTTGTAGGCTCGGTATCCCAATTCCCGAGAGCTGAACGAGAGGAATAACTGCACTTTGTGTCGTAATATCTTGCTTGAAATGTTCTTGCTCGAGCAGATGGGACAATAACTCCGTACCAAGTTGTTGGATAGCTTGTGACGGAGATTCCAAGAATGTAATGAGAGGTTCGATGACTTGGTTAGGGGTGAGTTTCAGAGTCGAAAGACTCTGGGGTTTCTCTAAAATGTTAACCAGAGCTTGTAAGGCACTGTGTTGTCCCCAAAGCCCAATATCTGTCTGAAGCAGTACCATGAACAGAGGTTCAACAATTTTTGCAGCAGCCGAGCTTTTCGAAACTGCGCTACTATTCGTCAATATTCTGAATAATTCAGCAATCATTGCACACAATGAACTCGGAGCATTAGGTAATATTTCCAGACATTTGTCGATAATTCCAGCTTTGACCATGTCTAGTTTCCGAGGAGTTCGATCTTTCCCCAATTTAATAAGGGTACAAATGCTCGCTTCAGCAAGTCGATGATTAGACCCAGAGATCAGATTCACAAGCATGCTAACAAAATCATGTGCCAATGTAATCTCCTTTTTCTGATCATCATCTAATAGCTTCTCGAAGGCACAAACAGCAGATTCTTCACCAGCTTGCATCAGCATGATAAGAGGTTCTATGCATTCAGAGGCAGCAGGCATTTCTCTGATCTTAGAATTGTTAAAAAGCACAGCGCAAAGCTCTGCAGCATACCTTTTCAATTCTAAGGAACCATTTGATGAGAGGGTTTTGCAGAGACTGTGAAGAGGATTCAGTTCCAGCTCACCAAGAATAGACGCGTTAGAATTACTTCCAGAAGTCAACTTAACCAACGCACTTAAAGCAGCCCGTTGCTCGCATTCTGATGTAGCAATATCGAGCATTTCAGCTAAAGGTTGAATTGCTTGAACTGAGATCTCAGATTCTCTTATATGATCAGCATCGAATAATTCGTCTACGGTTCTCGCAGCACTTAATCTCGCACTTCTCGATCCCAAGTGCAGAACAGCGATTAGCTGTTCCAAACAACTTATTGCAGCTTCATATCTGAGAAGCTCTTTGTTACTAAACAATATTCTAAGTAACTCAGAAATTGTTGTCTCCACTAAGTCTTGAGGGCTCAATGATAGATATCTGGTCAATGCATCCAAGGCTCCAGCTTCAGCCATGAGCAGTTTGTTTGTGTCATTACCATCTGCGATTTGAGTCAATAGGCGAACAGCAAATGGCGGAGCTCCGGGTCGATCAGGCATAGGTCTCAACAGATCGACGAGTAAAGGGATGGTTTTTCGAGCTACTGAACCTTCTCTAACATCTTCGATGGAAAATAGGCGTTCGAGAACTAGTTGATCGGGATTCTTTACCAAAGAAAATTCTTCAGACAAGGCTACGAGGTTTGGCATGTCTGATTCTATGTGCCCAAGAAGGCTTATTAGCCCAGAGAATGCACCTGAATTTGCTATTGATAGATTAATTCCTCTGTTTCCATGGCTCACAAGACTAGCCATGGCCTGGGCCGAGAAGAAACGATCGATCATTTCATCGGATTTTAAGAGGGATGCGAGTGTCGTCACAAAATGCAACGCTGTTGGTGAGGAGACAACATCAGCATCTTGGAAAAGTATAGCTGCAAGAACGGCACTTATCCAAGTGCCCTCGTTGTCGTCAAACTCTGCCTGAAAATGGTTCCAGAGTCAGCGCAAAAAAAAAAAAAAAAAGCTTATGACAGAAAAAATCAATGGTATATGCTTATAACTATAGACGATTAACTTATGGGCACATTTCTGATTGAATGCCTGATTCCATAACTGCATAAGAATCGTATACTGAACTCGAAGAAGCTCGTGTCTCAATATTTGAAAATATGAACCAACAGACTTGATTAGGAGAAAAAAGATACAAACAAGAAATGTCGAAATTTGATGAACCAAATAGAACATATTAGGGTTTTTCACATTTATAGCCAATGCAAGAACACCCTACCTGGCCATTGTTCACACGTCTTGCAAGTTTTTCTGAGAGTACTTCAACTCCACCAGCTTCCATGATTATGACTTTGTACTTTGGAACCGATGAAGAAACAATAGCCAGCAACCACAAGGCAACAGTACTGCCCAGTACAGTCGCAGGGTCTGGGACATCATAGAACTCTTTGTCACGAAAAGCCGACCTATCCCTAAAACCTCTAGGTGTTCTAACATCAATTTCAAGAGTGTGACAGTTTGAGTTCTGCTTGATCATATCTACCAGCGCATATATAAGAAGTTCCATTAATCCAGAAGTCTCAAGTGCATTCATACCTTGAGTCTTATGCTCCTTAGCGGCACAAATTAATAATGTTGTTGATCCAACCCTAACTTCTAAACTTTTCGATTTCATTACTCTACCAGCCAATGCACCGAGTGATCTTGCACATGAGATTAACAAGTCACCTAACAGCACTGGGTAGTCGCTAGAGAGTCTAGAGAGAATCTCTACCGCTTTATCTTGCATTTGTGGAGTTCCTTCACATAGGCACCGTATCAAAGGCTCTAAGCTCGATGGATTTTCAGCAAGAGCAATACAAGGTGAATAGTTTGAGTTTCTCCTTCCGTATTTTGTCCGACACAAAAGTGACAAAAGTTCTAAGGCATCCACATCGTCAATACCATCCATTTGCATCGCGGTTAAGGAATCGGCGATTGTGAGAACAACCAATCGGCACTGGGCACTACTTGTAAGAACATCTCCCACAGGAATATGCTTCAACAACTGATGAAGAGCACGTGAAGCGCTTTGTTTACCTTGTAATGATCCTTCTCCCAAGACTTTTACGATGGCTGATACAACATCTTCTGCTAGTGCTTCAGAAGCTATTTGAGGATCTGATAATAAATTAGCTAATGCAGCCATGGCAGTCTCTGCTGAGTCGATTGATGATGTTTTAGCCAACTTAATCAAAGGTTGCACATCACCCTCTGCAATATAAGGCATCTTGCTTGGAGACTTGGTTTTTGATGAACGAGATAAAGCACCAAGTGCTCGAGCTGATTGAGTTACAATACCATGAGTGTTGCTAGTTAAAAGCTTCATACATGGGTTTACAACTTCATCCATCGCAAGGCTATCACAAATGTCTTGTCTGTTACTGAATAAATCTGCCAAGACTGAAGCTGCGTATTCTTGGGTCTTTGCGTTAGACGAGTTAAGAACCTGCACAAGTGATCTCAGACCTTTATTAGCAGTGGCACCTCTGTTCACAAGATCGCTGTGAGAAGCCGTGGAAAGAACATATCCCAATACTTTGATCACATGAGCCTTTGAGCTTGGTGAGTCTCCAAAGAGCAAAGCTAGCAATTGATTGATAGTGGCGGAGTCCGCACACTTAATGAGCTTTACAAGAGAACTAGCAGCAGCTTCTGGCCCATTTCCTTCACCATTTTTAAGAAGCCATAAGAGAGCTGAGATGGCCCCTGAACTTTCAACACAATCTCGAATGTCTTCACTATGACAACCTAAGTTTGACAAAATACGGGCTGCGTCTACTTTAGCCTTTTGAGAGCCAACTTCTATGATTTGGACAAGTGGTGGGATCCCACCGGCTGCTGTAATAGCCCACATGCTGTCATCGACTTGCTCAGTGAGAATCAAAAGCATTTCGACTGCGTATTCTTGGTGTTGCTCACTCGATAAGCCCAGTGACGAAATAAGTATTTGAATCCCTTCTCTTTTGTCCAGGGCTTCCCAAACACCGAGTCCTTCAGTACACATGCGTATAAGAGATGAGATCAAGTACTCTTGCGTATCAGCGGTGGACATTGTTATGAGTCCTATAAGTACCCTTTTTACTTCAGATTGGTTCACCACAACCAATGGGTGGGTATAACTATAAAGGCTGGCTAAAGCCTCGAGAATACGTTCTTGCACCAGCTTATTGTCTCTCGGTTTCAAAAGCATGATCAAAATACTCTCAATCTTTGTCGATTGAAATGGTATGTCATTTCCGTTCTGCTTGAAGATCATCAGAGTATAAGCAAGTGCTCCTATAATATCTGCAACTGGAGCAGACAACCTCGGTAATTGAGAAAGCTCACCGAGATAAAGTATTAACTCAGGCATGCCCCCACATATATTAGCTAAAGCTTGCGTAGAATGCTGTTGAAGAGCTAATCCACCCTCATCTCTCATACCTTCTTTGGAAGGTGCTACGACTGATTCAATAAGGACTGGCATGCCAAGTGCGTCAATGATAGCTTTTCTAGCATTTGTTGATTTCAATGATAAAGCTTCTAACGCTTCAGCAGCGCTCACTCGCACCGAGACATTCTTTTCTTCACCTAAGAGCCTGAGAAGAGCCTTAACAGCCCCAGAATCGATGACTTTAGGGATGCTGTCTGGGAAAGCCAAAATGAGACGTGCGAGAAGAGAAGCTGCATTTGATCGAGCCAAACTATTGTCTGAAGATAGTAAAGCAACAATCATATCAACTCCACCATCATCAAGCGTCGATCTCCAATATCCATCTTTGTCTCCACAAAGATTCCTTAAAGCCCCTGTGATAAAACCCTCTACCACTTTGTCCTGTTTGTTTTTTGGATTTAATTGTTCCCATAAGGCCGGCACAACACCTTCTGTAACGAAAATTTTCATACCCACGTGATCATCTAAAGGCCCACCTGATGAAACTTCGCACAACGCTTCTGCAGCTGCTTTTTGTGCTTCAGTCGAATAATCAGACTTTAAAAGCGAGAGTAATGGTGGGATACAACCACCTAAGAGAACTTTTACCCTCAAATCTTCATCTCTGCATAGGACGGTCAGTGTCTGAGCTGCGTTTACTTTCGCTATATGTGTACCGCTCCGGAGAATTGAAACGAATAGCGGCATCGCTTGACCATGTGAGCCGATTAGAGCCCGTGCCTCTTTTCTTGATTTGGCTATGCCAAGCAGACGAGCTGTGGTGAGTTCTCTTTCGGCTGGTGAAGACACACTTGAGTGTAGCTGATCGATCAGTTTGGCAACTGTTGACATCGTCTTCTCTGGATCATCCATCTCTGTACTGCCATTCAATTCCCTGCGAGATAGCAAATCGTACATTTTCAGTCACAAGTACTATCATCTATGTAAAGCATCAGTGACGGGCAACTTTTTGTCTGAAATTGGTGATAAAATGGCTTCATTACACATTTAGGTAATGGTTATATATACTTACTTATCTTTGCTATATAGAGGTGAAGCTCTTAAATCCTGCGGTCTAACAACAGGCGATGGCTTTGACATCTGCAGTAACATTCCACCTTTTCAACAAAAAAAAGTTGGGATTTCAGGGATGAGATGCTTTTCATGGGTTCGAACACAAACTATTACATAAGAACAAATCTTACAGAAATACAAGCAAAAGTTGCAAGCACATTACATTACAAATGGTTATCGTCAAGATTTAAGTCAAACCCATCTCGCATCAACTCAACCCAAGTTCAACCTACGGAGATCTGACATTAAAAATCTCGTAATGCTCTACATAAACAACCAGGAAAAAAACAAAAAAAAAGAATGCAAAATAATTACTCTCTTCGTACACTTACCCCCACAGTGGAGTAGGTGAAAAGGTGCAAAATTCGAGTTCTTCAAGCTCCAATTTTTTTCCACCCAACTTCAACTTGACACAATTTTGTGCTCATAATCCATAGACATGGCAAGAAATCAGCCACAATGCCTCTTATTCGTAAAATCGATCAGAAGCAGATACATGAAAGCCTGCAGAGATAAGAGAAGAGATTAAATATCGATTCAGCAGTGCAAAGGCTTCATTTTTATTTTCACACACACACATAAACACACAACAAATAGGTAATGCATGCCGACACGTGTGCATATGCAGAGCAGATTACATTTGTATGCGTTGGCCGACATTAATAAGGGGGGTGATCGTTTGGACGACAATGTTGTAAAATTTATTACAGCGAGAGAGATCTGATCGGCTCAACGCTATTTCTTTCTTTTTTTCTTTACATATAATACAGACGCAGCAGAGACAAGGAAAAGAAAATGAAAAGAAATTGAAAATGTTGGGCTGCTGACCATGAAATGAAATTAATCAGCTGGGAAACAAAAAGGACAGGAATTTACTAGGTCTCGAGGTAAAATGAGAGAGAGAGAGAGAGAGAGATCTGAGTGTTCTTTTTGTTTTCTTTTTCAAGATTTACTTTTTCTTTCTCTTATCTTCATCGTTGGTTGGTGCTTGATAATATTATCTACCATCATTAATATACCCATTTTTTTTAACAATTGGAAAACTTGAAAATGGAATACAATTGGGTTGAATAATTACAAAAATTATATCATACATATCATGTTAATATTGAAACCATGTTTGAAGCTTGTAAATTAATTGTGGACCTAGAGCCTCTGAACAACCAATGATAATCTTCGAATTTTAGTAAGTAAAAGCAGAGAAGAGACGACCATTGACGCATGACCGACTACTGCCCTCAATTTGCTCAAGTAAAGATAAAGACAAGTGGGGTGATATATTGACCCGACCCGTTTGGCAATTTGCTACTGTGGGGCCGGGCCGGGCCGAGTAGAACCAAAATTCTTACACAGAGTTAGATCTACGCTTCGTTTGTGTAATGACAGTGATGTTATGGTACTGTGGGCGGGCACGACACAGTTATATCACAGTTCAGTTCAGCATCCTATAGATCTCATTTCACAGTTGAAACAGTACAACATATAGATATATATATATATTTAAAAGGAAAAACAATCTAAATATCCAGCCAGCAGAATCAAATCAACAATTTGCTATGAAGCTTCTTCTGTCGAACAAACTTTCTTTTTCTTGCACTTCTGTGTGGTCTGAGTTTCCATTTGAACCTTTGCTATCGTGTTAGCCTCCTCTCCTCCTCCAGTAAGTAAACCAGGTGGTAAGATTGCTTTCTGAGTTGGGAGTTCGGAGATAAAAAGCAGAGTCTGCGCCCATCCTGCGTATTTACCGTATTTCCTCACAAAGGCGTCGGACACACGACCGTACATCTTAGGCGTCAAGCGGGTGCCTGCTAGTTCGGGAATCAAATACCTAGTCGCAATCTGAATGAAACCAAACATTTCGACATGTCACGGAAGATTATGGGTGGGATGAGACGAATGCAATAAGAAGAATTAGCAACCTGCCTGCCACACGTGTGTATCGACGGGAATGGCATGGTGTTGATCCAAGGAGAATAGAGCTATACACGCGGCAACCTTTGGGCCGACGCCTGGTAAACTACATAAGCTGTCAACTGCCTCTTGAAGCTGTAGTTTACGGAGAGATCTAAGCCAATCAATGCCTCCGCCGGGCTTCGACTGCAAAGCTTTTACAGTCCCAACGATATACTTAGCTCTGCTCGACTCGACATTACAATGGATCAGAATTAACATCAAAATCACAGCTTGCAGTAACAGCAGACAGAAAATGTAAAGAAAAGAAAAGAAACACTACCAACCTGTAGCCAAAACCAGCTTCTCTAAGCTCTTGCTCAGACAAACTTGCCAGCCTCTCCAATGTCGGAAATTCATAGAAGTCAAACCCGCCAACGCAACCCAAAAACCTCCCCTTTCCCGACAGGAAATCGACCATCCCAGAAATCCTCTTAATATTGTTGTTCGACGAGCATATAAACTGCACCAAGCACTCCAATGGAACCTGCCTCAGTACCCTAGCGCCCTCCAAGTGCAATGCCAGCTCGGCAAACCTCTCGTCGCAAGCCCTAAACCCATCCCACAAATCACGCAAGCTGATCCCCATGTTCAGGAAGTCGAATAAGTCCTCCACCGCCCGAGTTTCCGCGTCGGCGGAGTGACACAAGTACCCCACGGTGTCGTTGTCGAGCTGTTTGAGGGAGATGAGGTGGGGCCCAACCGGTCCGGTGTATTGGTCGGGGCCGGTTTGTCTCCACCGAAAGGTCTGGCCCGTCGGGAATGTGAGGGGTAGGGAGAGCTCAGATTTGGGGATTTTGAGGGGATTCCAATGGATTGGAGTGGGATTTTGAGGAGGCCTGTTGAGGGGTATTTTGGGGATTCGCTCGGGGCGACTGCGGTGGAGGAGCTGTGGGGTGGGTGGCGTTGATGGGGTTTTCGGTCTTTTCATCTTGAGGAGTGGCCGAGACGACTGCATCATCAGCGACGGACGTACGGACGGACGGACGGCGACGAGTCTGAATTTGTATTTTGTATTTTTCTTATGGGACTAAAAGTCTTAATATATACAAAGCTGAGGGACCAAATCGTAAACATTAGTTGAAGGAAAAGGAAACAGTGAATCGCCACTATTTTCATCACCTCACGAAAGGAAACAAAAGCGTACAAACAAAACTGAAAGCATTTTCCTCTAAAAATAGAGAAAGGAAGTGATTGATTGATTTATTTTTAGTGCTTTATCTTCTGGCTAGCAGTGTTGTTAAAATTTCGCCGTGCCAAGGCCGCCTTGGGAAGGGATCACATGGCGGCCGCCATGAATATGTCGCTGGCTAGGAAATGGTTGACTCCGCCATGCAAAGGCCGCGTTGTAGCAGGGAGCACATAGCGGCGCCATGGCTATGGCTCTGACTAGGAAATGATTGTACGGAGTTGAGGTAAAAAGCTTCGAACTTGAATGCGTGCCGGTCGTGTGTTTGTGAGAACTGAGTTGGGTGGGGCTTTCTTATTTTGAATTGAGGTAAAAAGCTTCCAACTTTCCAATTGGCCGTGATCTTTTTTATGCTGAAGCCAATTTAATAATGTTGTTGATTGTTGTACTGTGGCATATTCAAATTGACATGGAAAAGGTGGGTTGTTCTTATCTAGTGAAATGACTTCAATTTGCAGTGAAAAATGCTAATGGCACCATTTGGGTACAACATAAGAGCTGTGCCATTTGTCGTATTAATGCATATGAAGATCAAATTTTTATGATCTCCCTTTTTCTGGTAAGAGGAAGGTGGAGGAAGCGGAAAAGAGAACACCCATCTGCTCGTAAATCCAAATTGCAAGAACATGAAAATGATGATATATTTGAAGAGAATGAGATGACACTGATTTGGACCCACCTCAAAACCATTTGGAAACTGATAATGATCCCCAAAATCATGGAAGAAGAGATGCAAGAAACCACATATTGTGGGAGAAAGAAAGTGAAATGTTGGCTGTTAGTGTAGTTAGTCCATGTGAGTTCCCAACTGCAGTGACGAGGGCAGTAATAAACCCTCAACAAAGATAATTGCCCGTACGTGCATCTTCTGTCACTGAATCAGCCCCATCAAAAATTATAATCTTACTTACGCACTAGGTCACACATCTTATTGCAGTGTCGAGAGAAACACAAATAGGAAATTGTCCTCAAAGCTCTACGTGCAGGCAGGTTGTGCATGGAGATTACCCAGAGCGAGGGAACAGAAGAAGATTGTAAGAGAGGGAGGTACTTCGATGGTGAGGCTACCACAGAAAATCTTGGTAAGGATTATTCATTATTCCAATACCCTGGCGATAAATATATTAGTTTATTGTACATGTGAGTGACCCATGAGGAACTTGAACGCACTTTGTCTCGAGAGAGAAGAAAATGCTCGTGATCACAATGGTATTATGAATTATGAAGATCACAGGCGATAGGTTCACCGTTGGCTTTTAATGGTTCACATTGATATGAACAAATTAGCATCATAGATTACAGTGTTGCTTAAGTTGTAGTTAGGTTGTTACAGCAGGAGGTTTAGCTCTAGGATTTTGTTGAGATTTCTATCTATCCCACATCGGATAATTCTCCTCACCCGACTCACCTTATATATTCAAGAGGCTCCTTCACCTATCACCAATTGGTTTTAGGATGAAGTCCTCGATTCTTAATAGATTTTATTAGCATTTCTTGTTTGTAATAATATTTATACAATGTAAATTTCAAGAGGGAAAGATTATTTGTTTTTGTTTATTTACAACCCATTGAGCTTCTTAAGCAGTTAGTTTCTTCACTTGCGCGCATTGATTCATGAGCGCACGCTCTTACGCTGTATATTTAGCGCGAACCAACACTGTATATATAGCGCGCTGCATATTCTGAATTAATTTCAGCACTCAGTACAAAACCTTGGAACCATCTAGCTCTTCCATGGGCTCTGCTTATAACACACTCTTTCTCCCTCGTAGCAGCTCAGCCGATATATTACAAACTCGCTCTCAGCTCAGATGTATCGTCGCAAAAGCACAGACAATCCTTTAAAACCACTATCTCCCAAAAATCCCATTCAGATTCTACTGTAGGAGTCGGCCGAAACTTAGTGAATTCCTCGGCTTTAAGATCCACGGTCCTGAGGTAGGTCATTAGAGATTTCCACTGCGTCTAATTCTATATGTCTCTTGAGTTGTAGCGCTCGTAAACTATAATTTCAACGCAAAACCTCTTTATCGTTTGCATTTATTTATTTATTTATGATCTTGCTAATACTATGTTATGTAGGTAAAGATCTTGCTCATGTTTTCGCAATGTTTGAGAGAGAACTTCATATAAGATTTATCAGGATATACATTAACGTGCAACTATTATAACAACTTTTTTTGTTTTAATCCAACAAATACTATGCGTAAACGAACTCCCATTCGTAAACATAATTCCTTTCTCTCCTCCAATGCCACCATAATTATTCATCAAAACTAGATAACAAGTCCAAGTTTGGACAAAATTAGCAAAATCAACGATTCCTGATCTGATTTGACTATAACATCATCAACGTCGATAGCTATGAGTTTCCCCTCCCGTGGAACCACGGAGCTCACCACCGCCCACGATTTTGGCAAGCGTAAAAGAACAATCCGCGTAAAATGGGCAAGCATTTTTTCACATCGCGCCGAAACTTCTTCAGTTTTCTAGCTAGAGCTGCGCATAAATATCAATGAGCGAGTGCATAAATAAAAATAAAATAAGCGTATGAATGATCTGATCGATATAGGATGGAATCATGGAGCTTAACCAGAGAATAGTATTTAGCATAAGATCCTTCTGTCCGGGAAGGCGACAACTGAGGATCATTATATAGTTCATATCAGAGGCGGAGATGATATGAATATGCACTGCTGTCGCACATTTTATTGGTAATACGGTTGGCCTTAGCCATTGAAAGAAAAAAGATGAACTCGTTAAGGGACTTGTGGGTTTTGGACTTGATTTTGGTGTTGGTTATGGCTTTCAAGAAGAGGATTTTTGATAGGTCGTCGGCCATATGTTATAACTTCGACAATATTCAGGTTATTGTAAGACTTTGATTTATTACTTTGACCTTTGGATTAATGGAGGTATCAATTATTTATTATCTATTTAATTTTATTTCATTATGTTTGCCCTAGTTTATGTTTCTTTCGAGTGGATTATGTGCCAAGAACTTAACTTTGGAAGTAAATTCTAGGATTCAGATGGTAGAAACTCAAAGCAAGCACAAATGCAACTTTTACAAAAACATTATTTGTTTTAATCCCATAAAAACGATGCCATCATTATTTTTCATCACAACTAGTGGTCTAAGTTTTGACAAACCTGGCCAAATCAACCAAGTCAAATATTTTAACATCGCACGAATCATCCATTTTGACGATGCCATCATCCCCGTCGATCGCCAAGAGCTTCCCCGTGGAACCACAGAGCTCATCACCGCCCACGATCTTGACCTTGTTGTTCTTCCTCGGAGGAATGATTTCAATATCGACACTGGGAAGAACAGTGATGACCTCACCATCACCGAGCGAACCAAGAGCCACCTTACAAGATCCATCCTAAAGAGAAAAATACGAAATATAAGTTTTAAATTCAATCCAACCTTCAACTCGCAACAGTTCGAAAGATCATCAGCAAATACGGTTTTTCTAGGGTAGGGTTAGTTGACCATATAGCAGATATATATATATAAAGAGAGATAAAAAAGGGTAAAATCAAGCAAGCAACGATTTGCATACCAAAAGAACCTCCTTTACGACACCCGCCGATGAAATGGACCCATAGACCCATACAACAATATCTGTGTGCAACCATCAAAACAGAAGGACGTTTTCAATCAAACTCATTTACATAGAGACATTATTATAAACAGTTCTCTATGTTATGCATAAACTAAGGACAAGGTACAGATAGATAGGTTAATGACGACATACCTGGCGACATCTCCATTGCTGTCTTGTCCTTCGCCTGGGGAGTAGAAGTCAAGTGTAAGGGCACGCACAGTCTTAGAGCCAAGGTCTTGGGTGCTTTTTATACTGTCCGAAACCCTATCTGCAATGTGGGTCCCGCCCTAATTTTCGTGGGCCCTGCCCTGAATATGACACAAGAGGCCCATTAATTAATTTTATATGCGAGAGATATTCCATTGAATTTTAATTATTTATTACTCTAGTCCATCTACATTCATCCGCAGACATAGCAACGTTGTAAAATTCACAGGGGCAACATGGTTGCAAATGAATTGAGTTTTTTTTGTTCGATTCGAGATTCGATTCGAAATTTACGATTCGAATTCGAAATATTAGAATATAGAATTCAAATAAGAATAAATTTTTTGATTCGAATAATATTAGAATATGAATACAAATATCACAATATTCGATTCGAATATTAATAGAATATTCGATTAGAATAATTAAATATTTATTTTAATATACTTATTACAATTCAATATATATTTAATAATAATGAAATATTTATTTTAATACAATATATTATAATTCAAAATTTCTCAAAAATATATTATAATTCAAAATATATTTGAAATAATTCAATATTTTTTAAAATATAATATTTATGATTCTATAGATATTTAAATATAATATTATTTATATTATCTTATTAAATAGAATTATGAAAAATATACAAAATAATAATCGAATATTCGAATATTCGATATTCGATTCGAATATATAGTCAAATAGAATTCGAATTGGTTTTAGTATTCGAATAGAATTCGAATTCGAATTCGAATTCGAGATTTAATAACAGAATACAAATAGAATATAGTGGTATTCGACTCGATTCGATTCGTTTGCAACCCTAGGGGCAAGCGCGCCTGGACTGTTTCTAGACGGAAATTAGACAGTTCCCATGTGTTTCGTTATTTTTTTTCCATATATCAAATATGCTAACATTCTCCCGAAATAAAGATGCATCAAATTTATCCAAACATTTTAAAAAATTATGTTAATCCCAACAATGCGATATAATAACATTATTACCAATATTCCCCGTTTTTTGTATTTATTAATTTTTTTTTTCCAAAAAAAATGAACCGATAAATCCGATTAATCGGTTTCATCGACTAGATGGCCATCTAGGCGATTTTCGCCACGGTTAAGGCCGATTAGCGCCTAATCGGCCGCCTAGGCCGAATTTACAACACTGATAAAAGGCGCTGATACCACATTGGTCTGGTCAGGATCGGAGTTGATCCCACTCATCTATTTGTAATTTATGTAATAAGAAACTCAGTCCACTCGGGAGATTATTTTCTGACAGCATACACATTTTCAGCATAAAATGCGTACGCATATGCCGCAGATGACGACAAAATGTTGTTATTTGATTTCAAGTTGGTTCTAAACTGGATCATGCCCTGACTTCCAATACAAAATTAATCAACATAATAACTTTACTGCATGCGCCATGCTTTCGAAACATATCAGTTTGTGCGGACCAGAAATATATGTTTGTTGCGTGGGCATCTAGGACGTATTTCTGGCTGAATGAGCAATATCTTCGACCATATGTGGAAAAAGATATCTTTTTTCTCCTTCAAATCCATGAAAATTTATGCGTTGGTGATCTAGATTTAGTTTTTTTTTTTTTTTTCCTCTTCTGAATAATGAGTGGATAGCTAGCTAGCTAGTGTTTGGATTGAATTGTTCTCTGCTGACATCTCTACTTTCTTCAGCAGCAGAAGAACCATCCATCGTCTTTACTTAAACTCCCAAGAACATGAGAAATCTTATACTCCCAGGAGTAAGTTCTTTTAGGGTCTATGACCCTTATTACTACTCTTCCATGACCCTTATTTCTGTTACTGCTCTAAATAAACATGAGTTCACTTCATAACCAGAATAACTTGTGTTTGTTAACGAACGATTAAACTGAATGTCCGAATTGACAGCTTGTTAGAGATCTAAAGAGACGACCCTGGCAAGTGATGAGAAGGGTACGATGGAGTTTGCGCATTGCAAGGTTAAGATTGGCAAGATATAGAGAATCTCCAAAAATTTCTCATATATTTAAGTACGATGTAATACAAACAAAATCATCTTGTCGCCATATTGAGATTAGAAGTCGATAATTTGCGCGGCCTTTGAATATCATATGAGATTTCTGTATTTTAATTTGTTTGGCGAAACAGTTTGACAACAATTTCCATACCTTCTTACAGCTGAAATTCTCACCAACTATCGTAACTAATCAAATGCATCGTTATCCCATTAAGTGAATCCAAACTCGGGATTTGTCTAATCAAACCTGCGCTACTGAAATAGCGCATCTGTCACTTGAACAAATCTTGAAATAAATTCCCATCAGAATAAAAACTGCACTAAGTGACAAAACAAAAAGAAAAAACCCTAAAAATGAAACTTCACTAATAAAAACCCCAAACTCAATAAAACAACTCCTCCATTATCCCAATTTCACAATCAAACAAATCATTCTAATTAATCCTCTTCCGAAACATTCTCTTCCTCCACACTTGGTACTGCAGCAGTTTTTTGAACTTTGTCTAAAATCTCTTTAACGTCTTGCGAAATCGCCATCGCATCATTCGATATCCCGAATAGTCCGGCCCTTCCAAATCCAGTGCAGTAAAGCCCATCCTCCCCTTTCCAGTGATTAGGAACCCCTTTCCTGGGCATTCCTTGTTCGCTAAAAAGGCTCTCACCGTCCTACATATAAAATATTTATCATATATATGCGTAGATATACTTTTTCTTTTTTGTGAATATATATATATAATACGTGAAATAACAATTGAATTGCTAAAAACAAACCTTGAGCCACCATTGAACAGTACTCATAAATCCCGTTGCAAAAATTATCGCATCATAGCTCTTGGTATCGCCGTTTGCAAAGAGGATCATGTCATCGATCACCTTCTCAATGGCCAGACAAACCTGTATATATTCACAACGCAAATGCATTTAGCGCATGCGAGAGTATTCATCTATATGATATGTAAAATGTAATAGGATATATATCATTATATACGGACAACATTACGTCGATTTCGCCGTGCTTGATCTTGTTGATTGTTCCAACATCAATGACCGGAGATCGTCCGGTTTTTAACTTGAGATAAAACGGTCCTTTGCTTGGCCGTTGAATACCATACTTCTCCATATTTCCGTGTATTAGTTTGCTCAGGAACACAACCACGTAGTCTACAACGGCTACACTCTTGCGCTGCAAGAGAGTCATTCCTAGCTGCACCATCTCCTTAGTCAAGTAATGAACCTAGAAAACAAATTAATTAGGTCACCTCCAAATTAATACTGATCAATATCAATATACATATGTCTATGTATTATACCGGGCTGCGAACGACGATTGAAGCTTTGGCGCCACAATTGGACAGATCATAAGCTATTTCCATGCCCGAATTTCCACTTCCCATCACTAGAACTTTCTTACCGCTGAATCTCTTACCATTGTCGTAACTAATGGAATGCATTGTTATCCCGTTAAAAGATTCCAAACCTGGGATCTTTGGGATCACACCCTTGCTGTTTTCACCAGTTGCCACAACAAGAAACTGTGACACATACACTTTTTTCTCGCCAGTTACCACATTCTTCGCCTCGATAAGCCACTTTTTCTTCTCACGATCAAAAGATGCACATTCAACAGAATGATTGTACTCTGGATTAACGTTAAACTTGGAAGCATAATCATCTATGTACTGAATAAACCCTTGTTTGGGCACAAATGTTGGTGCATCGTCGGGAAACGACATGTGTGGCAACTCGCAGAATTGTTTGGCTAAGTGAAGCTTCAATCTGTCGTAGGTTCTCTTCTTCCACATAGAAGCGCAACAATCTTCTCTTTCTAACACAATGTTTGGTATGCTTTTGAGGTTTAGGCATGCTGATGTTGCAAGACCAGCAGGGCCAGCACCAACTATCATCACTGTGGTTTCTTGCGCCATTATTATTTGTATATTTTTTACTGATATAATTTGCTTGACTATATTTCGAGCTTCGTCACGTATTGTCTTGTGATGTTCTTGCTATGGATTCATTTTCTTATATATAGCGGTAAAAGTTCGCAAAGAAATGAGTCAAAGATTGACACAATATTAGCTTTTGTTCTTATAACAAAGCAAATTTCATTAATAACCTTTCTATGATTATAAATTCGTGTTTTTCATGGCAAAGTGAATTATGTATTGTTGCTTTTTTTTATCCATAGAAATAATATATTTAAATCGCAATTTCTAATAGAATATGCTTTAATTTATGTCTTAGCAAAATAATATATATCATATTGAAATCACTTAATTATAATATGCTTTGATTTATGGAGTATCTTTAGTTATAATGTACTTTATATTATCCCATGAAATTATTTAACTTTGTTGAAAAGGGTTATATTACAAAAAATTCACGTACGCGTTTTAATAAATCCTTCGCTCGTAATTTTTCGAGTTTTTTTATTTTTCTTTTTTGAGAAGTAATTTTGACTTAATATGCTTTATAATATGCCATGAGATTATACAATTAACTTTTGTATGTTGAAATTACAAAAAAATTGTGATAAATTCCGTCGCTTTTAATTGTTGAAAAAATAGATAATAAATAAAATTTTCCTCAAACCACATTGTGTCTCTACTTATATGAAATCGTATTATTTCTAGACTTTTATGAAATCATGTTATTAGTTTAATTAAGTCAAAGCTAGCTTAGACAAGAGTAGATCAACATTCTCCAACTATTTATATTACAACAGAAACATTGACATGCAGTAGTCCTTTCATGTTACTTGCCGTAATGAGGAATGAATTGCTCAAAGAGATGGTTGAGATGATCACTATCACCCTCAAGGAGGCGCAAAACCTGCAAAAGATATTTAAAAAAAAAGAAAGAAAGAAAGAAAACTAAATTACTTACTACCCTATTAGATAACTCAAAGTGTTTGCTAATATTCGAAACCGAAAAAACATGTTTTACCTCAGCCATGGATGGTCGAAGTTCAGGTTCGGTTTGGACACATAGATAAGCTGTTCTTGCCATGCGATAGAGTTCATATGTGTTGTAAGATTCACCAAGACGAGGATCGGCTAGCTCGTGCAATGCCAGCGTCTCGATCAGAGGCAATGCCTTGTAAAATGTAGTAAATCTTAAGTACAAAATGGAAAAAAGGGAAAAAAAAACAGTTATTGCAGATCAAGGTATACGAGTTATATAGTAAGAATGTACCCATTGTCTAATAGACATAGGTTGCCCATCTCTTGTTGAATCCACGGCTTTCCGACCGGAGATTAATTGTATCAGAACGATGCCAAATGAATAAACGTCTGTTAGAACCGAGACAATCCCATTTTCAACATATTCTGGTGCTAGATATCTGGAAAACGAAAAGAAAAAAAATACTAAGAAATGAGACGATTCGAGTCATTCGTTGTGAATAATCAGTTTGAATCTAACTACTTACGTACCCAAATGTGCCAAGAATTCGAGTATGTATGTAATCCTCGTTTGTTTTCCACTTTGCAAGGCCAAAGTCTCCCAACTTTTAAAGAAGAATGAAGACAAAAAAAAAAGACGATGGAAAAGATTATTTTAACCAAATACAAAAAATATGAATGATCGTGCGAAAAATAAACGTATACTTTACCATGGGAACGAAATCGTGAGTCAGCAGTATATTGCTTGGCCTGACATCTCTATGAATAATAGGGCTTCCTCGGCATTCCTCGTGCAAAAAACGCAACCCTTTCGCCGTTCCAACGGCAATAGCATGCCTTCGATGCCACTCGAGGACATGATTGGGGTTTTCTGAAAAAAAATAAATAAAGTCTTTCTCGTGAAAATCATTAAAATCCATCTCAGTCCATAAAAATCTGAATTTATGGTCGACATCTCACCGATTAGATGCCATTCGAGTGATTTATTGCATATGTACTCATAGACCAAGATATTTATGTTCTCCTTGCAGCAATGACCTAGCAGCATCACGATGTTCTTATGCCGTGCGAAGCTTAATACAAACACCTCCGAGTGAAATTCCGAAAACCCTTGGGCGCTTTCTTCTTTCCGAACCTTAGCAGCTACGGGTTGCCCGTCTTTGAGCACCCCTTTGTACACGTGTCCATATCCTCCTTCTCCTAATAAATTATCGAGCGAAAAATCGTTTGTAGCATGTTGGATCTCAGAATAACAATACTTCATTGACTCTACGTCTGTTTTTAATCCGCAAGAGACACACAGAATAGGTGCGTCGCACGATCTTTGTCTGCTAGTTCTTCTCTGCTTCGGTCTTATAGCATCCCCAAGAGAATCTGAACTAACTTCAGATTGGGAAGAAAAACTATGATCCTTGTTAGATTTGAAAGATGATAGCACATAACTTTGATCTGTGCTTTTGATAGAGATCGAAGATCCATGAAAGCTGTGGCTCATGACCGTTTGCTCATTGCTCTCGTTATCACTAACCGGTGGTAAAGGGACGGTTTTCGCTAGAGAGTAGAACTGAGGTTTGTCTTCGATGTGTTCGATCTCTTTATCAGAACTATGCGACGATGATAGAATCTCCAATGACAGATTATCTAAGACTTGAGCGACTTTGCACGGAATGTGTTTAAGGTAATACCTCATTTCTTTCCTCAGATGCCTGTCTCATCACATAACGTATATGCAATGAATAACTTGTTCAAATAACTTGAGATTTAGACAAAGTTCTACCGTGCCAATTCAAGAAAGAGATTTTGTCTTAGACGTAAATTGATTACTGGTATTTCATTGCAATCCCAAACGGCAATATTAAGACAAAAAAAACATTAAAATTACCGATCAAGAACAACCCATGTGGCATTGGAAGTTGCGACTTCTTGTAATACAACCTTCCTTATCGGAGTACCCGCTGTAATCTTCACTTCAATATCAACCTAAGCAAACAAAAATGAGTAACTAATTAAGTCGCAGGCACGAGCAAGGATGATCGTCGAATAATGTTGATAAACAACACATCTATCTATATGTTTTTTTACCCCTTCTCCTTCACATTCTTCTGCATTATACTGTAACATGCTCACATAGAGATCGACCTTTTTAAGGACGTCTTCTTCTAATGCGCGGGTATGCGTCGCTCCGAGGAAATTCTCAGGCGCAACTCCCATCTGATATCCCACTATACATGCGTGTGGACAAAACAACAAAGCTCTTATTTATGTAGAAAGGAATAGTAAAATTAGTGATTTCGATAATAACTCACTGGGATGCAAGACTTTGTGCAGGACTCCGAAAACCCTAATCGTATCCCCGAAATGAACGATAGTTCCTTGCATTCGAATGTTATGGATCGTGCGCCTGACCTCATGGTTCGTACGATCTTTAGTGGCATCAAATACAACGAGGATACACTTTGGCATGAGAGGATTATTCTTATGGCTGTGATTATCACTCTTGTTATTGTTGCTGCTTCCCATTGTATCTGATGATGGCAGCATGATGATGAAATATTATTTAAACTGCTTCGAAGCTGCCTTGATTGAATACACAGCAGGTGCAAGCTACATAGGCGGAGATATATATACGTATGAGACTCTTTACAAATGGATTGAGAATGACTTTATAAATTTAAGCCAATCATATTTTGAGTTGTTTCCATTTCTTGTCCCGGCCAATGCGATGCAAGAAATGGGGTTTATAGTAATATTCGGAGAATATCTTCAGTGCTATCTATGCCCAAAATATAAATATGATTAAACGTCTTCATCACTTTCAGTAATATTCCTAGGATATTCAAGATCTGGCACACGAGTGGACCATAGAAGTACAAATACAGCTCAAAAGAAGACAGTCACCTTGTAGCCGTGTAATAACTGTTTCTTCCTAGTGTCCGAGGTAGTTAATTAGTCTACAGCTGTTATATCTGAAGGCGGTCCCTCTCTTTATGGATATGAAAAGACTAAGTTGTAACTAAATGTTGGGTTAAATGTTGAGCAGACACTCACACTAACTCACAGGCGCACAGCGGAAAACTTAGTTTTGATGACGGAAAACTAAAGACAACGAGATGTAAATTTTGCAGCAAGTCAGAATAACTTGCTGCGTGCCTCAAGGCGAAATTCCACTATAGCAATGGATGGCAAAACAACTATCAAAAAGGATAGTAAAAACAAGCCTAGAAAAACTACGAATCTTTCGATTCTGCAAACCTACAAAGTCTTTCGACTTTTGCAAAACAGAAAACACTAGGCTAAAAAGACAACTCTCGTGATCGCTCTTAATCTTCTTCTCTCTGTAGTCGTCACGATTGTCATCATTGTTGTCACAAGTTCTCCGCCCTTAAATACTTCTTCAACTTGGGCAGCACTCCACAAATGGACTTGGTATCATCCCGCAACGTTCACTAACGTCCACTAAGTAGACTTGGTCCGTTAGTGACCGTTAGGGACTGACTTGGTAAGCTCCAAAGACTTGATCTCCATCTTGTGCTCCAAGCATCCTATATTTAGTATGTTCCATCCTAAGACTCGTTCAAGCTTATCTCCATGATCCTCACTCGTCCTGAGTTACTTCTGAGTCCTGTAAAACACTAAAAATAGCCTGGACACGGTTTAAACACGTTTTGGGTATGAAAGATAAAACTAGAGCGAGAGAAGACATTCTCTGCCAATAAATGTTGACTAGAATGTTCTCCTAACATTGCCAATGTTGACAGCGCAACATTAACAATCTCCCCCTTTTTATCTTTCTTCCCAAAACCAAAGCAGAAGTTGGTCGTAGTGAAACTCCCCCTAAAGGCCAGATCTACTCAACCACAAACAAGAAAAAAAATGGTTAGAGTAAACTCAATATAGAATAGCGATCAAACTACTCAAAAGTACTAAATATTAGTACACGCCACAAGGAGGTCTGAAATTCAAACATCTGCAAAAAATAAAACTGGTCCATAGCATAACAAACACAAACAGTCAGTTAGGCAGGCACGCATGCACATGAGCAACAAAAGCACACAAAAGTACGCATGCGAAACTCATTTAGATCAAAGTCTAAATGCGTAGACTCTCAATCGAGTCATCTGCCTCTTCCTCGTTAGCTCCAGCTTCCCTAGCATCTCCCCCTGCTTGCTCACCTTCTCTTCCATCAGTTCGAGCTTCCTCTTGCTCCGCACGCTCCTCTTCTTGCTCCGCCACTTCTTCCCCAACTTCTGTCCTTTCTCCCCCTATTTGGGAAGAACGTAAGTCCTTGAGTGTTGACAATTGGGAAGTTAGGAACGTAATTGTATCCTCGAGGCACTGAATTTGGCGGTCTAAGCTTGATTGTGGAGCAGATGTTGAGGCAACATTTTGCTCAACATTCTGCTCAGCCTCCTGAGCTTGAGCTTTCCACGGCAGATCGACAACTTTGTTTTGTCCGGCCAGGTGCATTTGAGAGATGGCATATGGGAATTTGATTGTTACCACCTGATCCCTTCGCGTTGGCCTAAAACCTCCTCGCACCAGCATTCCATAGATTAAAGAAGGGAACGGCAGAATGCCCTTTCCTATTTTCCCAGCCTCTCTAGCTAACTGCTGTAGTACTAACTCTCCTAAATTCAGCGGGAGATTTTTCCCAAGTGCGTACAGAATATGAGCCATACTCTCCGCAACTCGTGAATCATTGGCCGTAGGCCACCAATTAAACACACCGACTTTAAATAGCACCGAGTAAAGAGATGTCAAGAAACTGATCGAAAAATTCCCATCCCATTCCTTAATTCTACCCCCCGTCAGAAAACTTACTACCTCATCATTATCATAAACTTGCCCCATTTCCACATTCGGCGTCCCCAAAAACTCATTAATATCTCTAGCAGAAAAATCATATAACCTCCCCCTATAATAAACCTTCCCATACTTTCTAGAGCTAGGATCATTAAGGCTAGGAGTAAGGTTAGCAAATACCTCGCGGACCACTGTGTCACAGTAGGTCCCAAACATCGTGACAGTCTTGTCAAAGCTTCGGGATTCTAAGAACTCCATGACCCCGTATCTGCGGAAACTCACCAAGTCGACTGTCCTTTCTATGCGTAACATCCTATTAGCAAAATATGGCCACAGCTCTTCATTAACAGACGCATAAAACCTCCCCCTTGGCAAAGGATCCTCCCAATCTGAGTCAGATGTTGGGTCAACATCTTGCTCAGCATCTTCACTTCTGGATTGAATTGGGGAGGAGGACTGGAGACTAGCCGTTGATCTTGGCGCCTCCTCTGTTCGCTGACGCTTGGAGGGTGCCTTGTTAGACTGCATTGGCCTCTTCCCTGCTTTCTTCTTCAGTCTATTCTTCCAAGCAGCAAGGGTCTCAGTGAGGTCGACATCATCTTCGTCATCGCTTTTGGGGGTTTCTGGGACGCTAAGAGTTGTAGACTCTGACAGATGTGTCTCTCCCCCTAAATTGCGATCGTCTTTGTCGGAGCTCATTGAGTTGACACTGTCGAAGTTTGTTGAGTTCTCGATTGTGTCGTCGGAGTCACTGGAGAGAACGATTGGGTCGTCAGAGTTTGAGGTTGGGTTCATTGCTCGTCTGACCCTGTTGCTCCTTCGTCTTTTTGGAACAGCATCGGCCTTTGAGGAAGACCCTACTGAAGCTTTCTTGGAGATTCTTTGAGCTTTCTTTGCAGCACTGGTAGAGACTTTTTCAGGCATGATCTCCTTTAACGAGGCATGAACATCTTCAACGAATTCCTCGTCGATTGAAACTTCAGGTACTGGTACAGCAACATTTGTGATGTTAGGGTTCGGCATTTCCTCAGTTGGGTCTCTTGGTTGCACTGGTGTCTCATCGTGAGTTGGGGGTGAAGAAATTGGAGCATCACACAGCGCCGGAATGGATTGAAGGGGAACTGCATCATAGATGATCTCGCCAGATGTTGGGTCAACATTCTGCATCTCATCATGGTTTGGAGAGTTCGACATAGTGAAATCTGGAAGTAAGCTCGAGAAATAGATGTGAGAAACAGAGTTGATGCAACCCAACTTATATCGAAACACTTCAAAGCAGAAAGGAACTTTTCAGAAATTCTTTTAGGGTTTGTGAATGAGGAAGAGTGAATGAGGGAGATAAATGAGAGAAAAATAAAGAACATGCCAAGTAACTGCATATGCCCACTCCCCCTCTCTCGTAACGGTTACTTATTGAAACTGTAAAATAATGGATTAGTGTGAAAAAGATAACCGTTTGAAGAAAAATAATTTAGGCAAATAAAAGGGTAAATTCGAATTATGCCATAAATTGTTTAACTCAACATAGAGCACATTCAAAGTAAATGGAGGAATAGATCATACGAAAATATAGGGATAATTCAGACCATGATTCAACCAAAAATTACCAAGTCAAAACCATAGAAAGCACAAGAGATACTAACCGTTTGAGCGTTGATGATGAGCACTAGAGACAAATGTAACGAGCTGTTCTTCGAGGGATTCTAATGCAATTCTGAGAGATATCTAAACTAGACATACGTGACTACCACATGCAGTATAGAAAACAAACACTAATAGAACGAAAGCACATAAATATAGCAATATCAATCTGACAGTCACATGTTGCCCCAACATTTGACTCAACATTCTAACTCAGGATTCTTAGACTTTTCTGCTCGACTCCCTCAACTCAATTTTTCTTTCATTTTCTGCCCTTTCACCTTAGATATTGATTCTGTATTATTTTGCACTGCCCTTATTACCTAAACATCAAGTTTTGGCTTTTTGTCACCAAGAATACATCGTCACCGCGAATGCCGTGTACCTAGGGATACTTATTACCAAAACCTTCTTAAAAAAGATTTATGAGCCTGCTTTTTGCATGGGATCGGGTCATTTCAGAAAATGGTTAAGGTGGGTCGAGTCATTTCACAGAATACCAGAGAGAAAATATTAAATCAAACAGTAAAGCAGTAACGATCAAGTTTGACATATGCTATGTTGATCCAAATGTTGGACCAACATTCAGACAGACTGATGCAAACCTATGGATTTCTTTAGGTCCGAAAACCTTTCACAATCCAATGCTTTCGTAAATATGTCAGCTAACTGATGTTTCGTGTCTATATGCTCAATGCAAACTAATTCTTTCTCTACCATATCTCTCAGAAAATGATGCCTAATATCTATATGCTTAGTACGTGAATGCTGGATAGGGTTCCTAGAGATGTTGATGGCACTAAGGTTATCACAATACATGAGAACAGATTCGCACTCTAAACCATAGTCACACAACATGCTATTTAACCACATTAATTGCGTACAGCAACTACCCGCAGCAACATACTCAGACTCAGCAGTAGATAAAGACACACAATTCTGCTTCTTACTATACCATGCCACTAGATTATTACCTAAAAAGAAACAGCCGCCACTTGTGCTCTTGCGATCATCCTCATCGCCTGCCCAATCAGCATCGCTATAGCCTACAAGATTCATGTTAGTCTCTTTGGAGTACCATAGTCCTAGGCTACACGAACCACTCACATAACGTAGAATTCGTTTAACAGCATTAAGGTGGGAAACTTTAGGCTCAGATTGATATCTAGCACAAACCACAAACGCTATACATAATGTCGGGTCTACTTGCTGAAAGGTATAACAAACTGCCTATCATGGATCGATATAATGTTGGGTCAACATCCTCTCCAACATTATCTTTACTTACCTTTTGCGAAGACCCCATGGGAGTTTTCATTACCTTAGCCGTGTCCAACCCAAACTTTTTCACTGTATTCTTAGCGTATTTCTCCTGTGAAATAAAGATGCCATTACTGCTTTGCTTAATTTGCAGCCCTAAGAAAAAGGTTAGTTCCCCAATCATGCTCATTTCAAAAGTGGAGTTCATAGCATGCACAAACTGATTCAACATAGATTGAGAACTCGAGCCAAATACTATATCATCTACATAAATTTGAGCAATTAAAATATCCATACCAACTTTTTTTACAAAGAGTGTGCGATCGGCCTCACCTCGTATGAAGCCAAACTCAAGTAAAAACGTGGTCAACCTACCATACCAAGCTCGAGGGGCTTGCTTCAATCCATAGAGTGCTTTCTGCAACTTATAAACATGGTTAGGATAATGCGGATCTTCAAATCCCTTAGGCTGTTCAACATAGATTTCTTTATCGATATATCCATTCAAAAATGCACCTTTAACATCCATTTGGTGTAATGTAATGTTAATCCAACATGCAATAGCTAACAATAACCTAATCGATTCTAACCTAGCCACTGGAGCAAATGTCTCATCAAAATCTACACCCTCGACTTGAGTATAACCTTGGGCCACTAAACGTGCTTTGTTCCTTACAACTCTACCAAGTTCATCAGATTTATTCTTAAAGATCCACTTCGTACCTATGACATTAATGTCTTTCGGTCGAGGAACCAAAGTCCATACTTGGTTTTTCTCAAATTGCAAGAGTTCCTCTTGCATGGCATTTATCCAAAAATTATCCTTAAGTGCTTCAAGGACATTCTTGGGTTCTACCTCAGAAACAAAACAGTTAAAGCGTACCTCGGTGTATATGGTGTTCATGCATGTGTTTCTTACTATCGACTTGTAGTCCTTGCGTGGCTTGTCTCTAGTCTTTCTGCCTTCATTTACATCTCCAATGATTAATTCTGTAGGATGATCTTTTTGAATCTTAGCTGGGGGATCTCTTCGAACTTCGCTCGGTTCGATCTCATCATTCTGCTCGTACGGTGATGTTGGGTCAGATGTTGGCTCAACATCTTCCTCTCCAGTCTCCACTGTTTCATCAACAGCTTTGACAACATCTGAAATATCGACTTGTGGAGGAACTCTTCTAAGATCAGTAGCATCATCAAACACAATATTAATTGACTCTTGAACGGATTTGACGCGCAAATTATACACACGATATGCACGGCTATTAGAAGAATATCCTAAAAATATGCATTTATCACTCTTCGAATCAAACTTAGTCAAGTATTCACGATCATTCAACATGTAACAATAGCATCCAAAAACATGAAAATACTTGACCGTAGGCTTCTTCCCATTTAACAACTCATACGACGTTTTCTTAGTACCATGACGAAAGAACACACGATTAGATATATGACATGCGGTATGCAATGCTTCAGCCCAAAAACGCTTAGAAATGCTCCTAGATTGCAACATAACACGAGCCATTTCTTGTAAGGTCCTATTCTTTCTTTCGGCCACCCCATTTTGTTGGGGTGTCTTAGGAGAAGAATACTCATGCATAATACCTTTCTTATCACAAAATTCATCGAACAATTGATTTTCAAACTCCCTACTATGATCAGACCTAATGCGAAAAATTGAAGCACTAAAATTATTCTTAATCATGGCACAGTATTTTTTAAAGAAATCAAACGATTCAGATTTTTCCCTAAGAAAAAATATCCATGCATATCTAGAATAATCATCAACGAGCACATAAGCATATTTCCTACCACCAAGGCTATCTACTTCCATAGGACCCATTAAATCCATATGAATAAGCTGAAAACAATGTGCAGTCTTAAAATGTTGGGCAGAATGTTGATCAACATTATGGCTAACATGTGTTTGCTTAGAACTCTTTTTAACAACTAAAGGCTCACTGCTTTCAACATGCTCGGTTTTCTCCTTAACAAAAACAATCTTAGGTCTCTCATGCATAGCAGATTCATTCACATCATTAGAAGACTCAGCATTATATCCTAGACCTTGCTTATCAAAGACACTTAACGATAATACCTCTTCAAGGGTGGATTTACCCTTGTTCAATTTTGTGAAAGTCACGTCAGCATCGTCGACTTGCTTTTGAAGCTTGTCTATCTCCTTGTCCTTTCGTGTTAATACGGCCTCCATTTTGTTCATTCCATCCAGTAAGCTTTCAATCATTTCTACGTTCTTCAAGTTCTCCTCAGTCTGTATTTTCATTTCAGCTTTGAGTTCCGCATTCTTTAGCTTTTCCTTTTCATATAGAGCGGTAAACTTCTTGACAGCTTCATTGATTTGACCTTCAGCAAAAACATTCATTTCTAATTCTGCATTGTCAGAACTAGAATACACATCAAAACTGTTTGAATCATCATAATCAAAAATTATATGTTTCTCAGATGATGAGTCCAATGTTGGCTCAACATCTGTTACCACAGTGAAGCCGATTTGTAGATCTACTTCATCTTCGTTGTCAGAGAAGGATTGAATAGTTACTGAAGACTTCCTGGACTCCTTAGGACTCGGTTCTCCATCTTCATCGTCGGAAAGATCGATCCACATAGCTTTCCCATGCTTGCGAAGTGTGTTGGCACACTCGTTGGCAAAGTGACCCCAACCTTGACATTCATAGCATCTGACAGACTCCCAGTTAAAGTTCTTCTTCTTCACATCATGTTTGCTTTTGAAGAATGGTGGAGCAGACATCGGCTCTTTCGAACTTTGGCTCTTACGGAATGTTGGGCCAACATTGTGTCCAACATTCGTCTCTACGTTCTTCTTCTTGTAGAACTTCTTGAATTTTTTTACCAGCAAAGCCGCATCCTCCTCAAAATCTGAATCATCCTTATTTTGAACATTGGAGGGCTGACCGACAAGTGCTAGGTTTTTTCCGCGAGATGCTTTCTTTTGAACTTCGAGATTCGTCTCGTAATTCTTCATAATGTTCATCAAGGTATTGAAGTCTAGCGTGCTCAGATTATGTGCTTCCTCGACAGCCGCTACCTTCACATTAAATTTTTCAGTAAGTGTACGTAAAGCTTTAGATACAAGTACCTTATTTGATATCGGATCTCCAAGACTAGCACACTCGCTCGAAATTGTGAGAATCTTTCCAAAGTAGGTGGTGACATCTTCGTCTTCCTTCATTCTGAGATTTTCAAACTGATTGAGAAGGTACCGAAGCTTGGTTTCCTTCACGCTAGCATCACCTTCGCAGTACCTTTGAAGAAGATCTCATGCGTTGTTTGCCGTCGTGCAATTCTGAATAATCTTGAACATAAAAATATCAACCGATGAGAAAATAGCATTCAAGGCTTTGTCGTTGAACTCGGCCGCATTCCTTTCTGCCACGGTCCATTCTGCCACCGGCTTGTCAACGACTTCGCCATCAGCATCTGGAGGGTTACGAGGTGGAGTATATCCATCGATTACAGCTTCCCATGCTCGCACATCGATGGACTTGATGCATTGGCGCACACGTACCTCCAAAACGCATAGTTGGAGCCATCTAACACCGGCACTTTTCCAATGTAGTTTGAGCTCGTTATATCCATTATAAGGATTTTAAGCGCTTAGTAACGTCAAGCGAAGGCTCTGATACCACTCTGAAGGCGGTCCCTCTCTTTATGGATATGAAAAGACTAAGTTGTAACTAAATGTTGGGTTAAATATTGAGCAGACACTCACACTAACTCACAGGCGCACAGCGGAAAACTTAGTTTTGATGACGGAAAACTAAAGACAACGAGATGTAAATTTTGCAGCAAGTCAGAATAACTTGCTGCGTGCCTCAAGGCGAAATTCCACTATAGCAATGGATGGCAAAACAACTATCAAAAAGGATAGTAAAAACAAGCCTAGAAAAACTACGAATCTTTCGATTCTGCAAACCTACAAAGTCTTTCGACTTTTGCAAAACAGAAAACACTAGGCTAAAAAGACAACTCTCGTGATCGCTCTTAATCTTCTTCTCTCTGTAGTCGTCACGATTGTCATCATTGTTGTCACAAGTTCTCCGCCCTTAAATACTTCTTCAACTTGGGCAGCACTCCACAAATGGACTTGGTATCATCCCGCAACGTCCACTAAGTAGACTTGGTCCGTTAGTGACCGTTAGGGACTGACTTGGTAAGCTCCAAAGACTTGATCTCCATCTTATGCTCCAAGCATCCTATATTTAGTATGTTCCATCCTAAGACTCGTTCAAGCTTATCTCCATGATCCTCACTCGTCCTGAGTTACTTCTGAGTCCTGTAAAACACTAAAAATAGCCTGGACACGGTTTAAACACGTTTTGGGTATGAAAGATAAAACTAGAGCGAGAGAAGACATTCTCTGCCAATAAATGTTGACTAGAATGTTCTCCTAACATTGCCAATGTTGACAGCGCAACATTAACAATATCCTTTGAAGTCATATATATTTGCTGGGATGATACATTATATACAGCATATATATTAGATATATGTGCGTGTCAAAGATGTGTTGATAAAACATAAATATGTATGCAACTCCTTGCAACTCTGCGAGGCACTTCCCTGTCTGCTTATTTCGAGACATTAAAAAAAAAAGAAAAACATTAGTATTACAATCATACGTTGTCTACCTCATCTTTTTCAAAACAAAAAATGTGTCATCACACACTTTTGTGAGATTACTCAAACATATCAGTTGCGTTTCTCAAAGAAAGCTTTCGACTCATGTTATACTATAGATAGATGTTCTAAACTCATGTTAGATTCTTGCAAGCATGCATCACATCAACATCCTTGCACACACACACACACACACACACACAATCACAGAATTAAGTATCGAGATTATTGCCTAGTTGGGAACGTATATTCACACTGAGAATTAAGTAAAACCACTCTCAACCATTCAACAAACCAACATTAAAATACACAAAAATAGTCAAAATATGTATGTCGTGGATAATCTACTGGCTTTATTTTTAAGATTACATGAGAGAGAGAGAGAGAGAGTGTGAGAGCTAAATCTCCAACCAAGGAAACGACTCTGATCAGTCTGGCGATGTCTTTCTATGCTTCCTCTGCTGCAAAAGAAAAAACCTTAAAAGGTTTATAGAGAGACAGCATCGAGCACATTCTAATATATATACGAGTATATACACACGCAAGTATTTAAAAGATCATAACATTATTTGATTCATGCGTGTGAAAATGAGAATGAGACTTTTATCATATTCTTATTATTGATTCTTGTGGATGCGTCAGGAAGATTACCTTTAAAGCCAGCTATTTGTCGAAGCTTTCATTTCAATAGAACTTCACAAAGTTTTGATAAAGAGCGGCTGCATAATGTATCGAAAACCTTAATTCTTCCAACTCAGATCATCACAAATTGCATCATTTATTAGATTAGAACCAACTGCTATCAAGACAGCTCCGAAAAGAGATTCCGCAGACACAGAATATTCTTTCATAATTAATTAATTAATTAATGGGCCTCTGTAATGTTTAGGGCCCACGAAAATTTGGGCGGGACCCACTTCTCGGGTAGATAGGGCTTGCACAGTATAAAATGCATCACCGCCCAAGTGAAGTGATTGCTCCGCCGCTACCTCTGACTGAGACTGCGCGACAGTGTGTTTTTGCTTGTTTTCTTGAACTTATATATATATAATTCTTTTCTTCCATAGAAACTTTTTGGTGTTTATTCTCTCTGTACTCAAAATCACCTCTGTATCTGTGGGAAGGGCGAAGATTTGGATCATTTCTGAGATCTGTTTCTGCCGTAGCTAAGCCTTTTTTATTCCGACCAGTCGCCACCACCCGCCTTCATCTTCGTTGCAGGTGAGCCGAGTCTCCATTTTTTTGTTAAATAATTCGTTTGCTTTTGGAATTAATTATTAATTTACTGAAAGATTTTTTTTCCTCCTATATGTGAATGAATGATCTATGCTTCCATTTATTTCCAGTTAAAAAAAAGAAAGAAAGAAAGAAAGAAAATGACTAATGGTAACGATGGAGGTAGCAGAAAGGGCGAGGGAAGGATGGATCCCAATCTTGCGCTGTACATCGAAAGGTTCCACCCTTCCTCCAAATACTCGAGCAAGAAAAGCTTCCATCATTCCACCCAACGCCCAAGGAAGAATGAAGATAGGATTGATCCTAACCTTGCAATTTATATCGAACGATATATGAAAGCCGGCCCTCAGTTGGCGCCGAGAAGGAGCGAAGAAGCTTCAAGACATGGCGGCGAAGAAACTTCAAGAAATGGCGATGGCGTGGCAGTTTTACCTAGTTGTGGTCATGTTGTAAAAGAAGAAGTCATCGACGACGAATATGACAGCGATGAGTTGCAGGTCTTGGACGACATTGGAGACACTCATCGTCATACACTGAATATTGAAACAGACGACGTGGTATGCTGTGTGTTGCCACTTTTTGCGCTGACGCCTATCTATCTTATCTACCCGTGGATTTATTATAAATTGCGTTTCATTTTTAGGCCGGAGACTTCGATGCGCCAGAGCATAGCGAGTACAGAAGGCGCATGATACAAGTGATGCGCAGGCCATTCGATAGAGAGGAGTACGATGGTCTTCAGCGGGCATACCGCGAAGGATCTTACCCCAAACACTATCCTGGTTAAGATCCAGCATACCCTTTTTTCTTATTCGTGCGCTCATTAATATTTTATGCGCAGCTCTCGCTAGAAAACTGAAGAAGATTCGGCGCGATATGAAAAAGCGCATGGCCATTTTGCGCGGATTGTTCTTTTATCTTCAGGTCAGCGCACTGATGTGTAATTTGCTCATTATTCCGGCGTATATAGTTTCTTCGACAATTCTCTTACATGTATGTGTCTGTCTGGTCTGCTTGATCAATCAGATCAGAATACATGTCAAGACGGATCATTTCCACCGTGGGAGGATCGACAATGCTTGGCGGTGGAACTCGACGAAGTCTGACCTTATATAGGATCTTGCAATCGTCATTCGGCTTTTTCGTTTATTGTATGTTGTACTAGCAAAGGATTCACTTTAACAATCCATTACTCAAAGAAAAAAACCTAAATAGCATCAGTACATAAGCATAAAAGCATCTTCTTCTCCATCTCTTTTGACTCGTTCATCTTGTGATTGGCGATTGCTCGATGGCTTTCTCGTCGGCATTTTTCTGCTTTTCCATCTCCAAAGATTCTTCGTCGTACTGAGGTTTCTTCGCCTCGCCTTTGTATGTTGCATAGAGTATGAGCTGAACTGCCCCCAATCCACACCCTAAGCCGTTCGAAATCTGTCACACGGATTCATTACATTATTAAAAGCAGCTCGTCATATAAAGAAAGAGAAGTTCAATATTCCGCGTTGGTCAGTTCAGAATGCGTACGTAGACGAAAGGGTCATTTCCCAGTAGGCCGAAGACAAACCAAGAAGTACCGGACAAGAAGACGAACAGCGAAAGAAAGAAAGGCATATACTCCACGCTCTTGGTCTTTATCACCAACCTCTATATCATTCATTACCATTTCGAATTCAATATCAAACCAAAAAATGAAGTGAATCGATTTTTTTCTTTTTCTTTTGAGGCTTTGTTGAAAAGACTTACGATTATCGTTAGAGGCGAGCCGTACATAATGATGGAGAAGACAGTGGATGCAATGCCACAGATGAGTTTTCTGCTGCTTCCTCGAACGGCAAAGAGGGAAACGCAAACAACAGTTGCAAACACCGTAAGAACGGAGGCTAGCAGTCCCAAGATCTTTGCTTTCTCTTTCCTTTGCGAGAAAACGAGGAAGATTAGGACATAAATCGATTCGATAATGGCACCGACTCCATTAACGGTCGAGACGAGCAAGTTGTTAGGCGACACAAAGGGCAGGCCATACCTATTTGAGATCAGAATCAGAACAACGCAACCGACTGACTGATGATTGAATGGAATAATGCGATGAAATTAAACTCACCAAACTGCGAGTAAACAGTTGAGCAAGGTCATTGCATAGGGAATGCCAGAGAACTGCTCCGTCGACCTGCGCTTTACGATTCTCTTGAAGGTCACCCTATTACATAATCGGTAAGAAACAACTCTCTGTGAATTCTTGAAGAACATTCATGGAAGGGAAGAATATGATTGTTCAAAACTTACAGTGGCGCCAAGAACAGAAACAGAGCAAAAGCATTCCCTGTAGAAAGAAAGAGTTCATAAATCATCTGAGAGAAAACAAAAACAATTAAATTACAGCTACGAAATGATCGATAAAAGCCCACCGAAAATCCCAAAGACGAAGTGCACTGTGTTGTTCATATTATGATCGGAGAGGAGAAGCACTGCAAGCAAGAAGATGAAGATGATGAACACAGAGTAGTCAAGCCAAGTAAATATATAGGCAAAGCAAGAATGAACAAGCAGAAGCAAGAAGGAACCAAGATGATTTTTTATTTTATTTATGATAATAATAATCATGGAAATATATTGGTTGGTTGACTGTGGATCACATTCAGTTGCCAAAAATAGTATGTTCAGTTTCAGTAAACGCACATGGACTTCAACTGTCACTGTTCATCATATTGCCTGAAAAAAAAAAAAAAAAAAAAAAAACTGTTTCTTCATCTATTCATAATCCAAGAAATGCTCTCCCCATTTGCGTATTCATCATGTGCCTTCGAGTCAGATACGTAATAAAAGCAATTGTTTGTTTATTTGTTTTCTATGAGACACCCAATCAACACTACATTAGAGTTGTCAAAATTATTGCTACTTCTGAACAAATATATTATAGAAAGAAGAGACGCAATTGTTGTGTTATGTCATGCATCGAATCAAATAAAAGATGATTAGAAAGATATTTTATTGTATTTTTATTTATTTATTTAATCATATTTCAAATATACCAAGAAAATGGATAGCAACACAACAAGCAAAAATGTCAGTATTGGTGGGCTTTTTTTAATTAAATAAATAGTTTTTCAGTTTTTATTTATAAAATAAGTCGAAAAAAATACTTATTAATAAAATAAATATTTCATTTCCTTGAAGTACGAGTTACAAAACTCGTATCCATTAGAGTTAGTTTTGATTGATAAATTTAAAACATTAAAAAAAAATGTTGATGCAGGCAGCGCAAGCTTCTAACTACTTATAATTAGATAGATATATATATATATATATATATATATATATATATTTCATATGCTGACAAAATGGAACTTCTAACTACTTATAATTAGATATATATATTTATATTTCATATGGTAACAAAATGGGAATCTCTCAAGTTAGCTGCAACAATACCTTTTGTCTTTTTACAACAAGAAAAAAATATAATTTATTATATATAATATTATATTATATACAAAATCTGAGGTATCAGTCTCCAATTACCTTTTTGACGAATACTTGCTAGAGTTGAGAATATGACAAGAGGAAGAAGAATAGTTCGTTGTTAAATGATTAATAAGATATAGATAAATTGTCGAATTAGATTATAATATTTCAATCATATATGTATTTGAAGGCGAAAGGTGGTTGGTTATAAGATATAGTTATAATATTTTCCTAGTTTTTTTTATCCCTGCGGGGCGACATCTCGCCCCGCGGTTATTCCCGCCCCGTTTCTCGATATTATTATAATATATATAATATTTAAATAATATATATTATACCCAATTTATATTATTATAATATAAATAATATTTATTATAACTAATTAATATCATTATAATATAAATAATATTTACAATTTAATTTAAATAATATATTTCATTGATTAAAAAATTTTGGTATTTCGGTATAACCCGTATATCGAATTTTTAAAAATTTCATACCTTTACCGTACCGAAACTTTTCGTACGGTATCATACATTATCGAAAATTTTGGTATACCTAAAATTTCGATATTTTCAATATGTTTCGATACGGTAAGAATGGTATACCAGTATTTCGATATTTTTCCCCACCGCTATTTTTCCCCATGCAAATTTTATGGTCTGGACATTTGTTAAATATATATATATATATATATTATAATATGTATATTAAATATTCTTGAAATCATCAAAAGCTGCAACACATATATTTATCAAAGCTGCACTGCAACACAAAAGCTGCAACACAAAATGTATATTAACAAGTATTTCTTTCCAGTTATTTTATAAATAAAAATTGAAAAACTATTTATTTAATTAAAAAAGCCATATTTGTGTTGACTCATTATGCGCAAGTGTAGTAGTTTGATTCTTAATGGGCTACACATGATCAAGCCCAATAAACATCAAGCCAAGCCCAAGCCCAAGTTGGGTTTCCTCGAATTCGAGTTGCAAGTCTTCTTCTCTCTCACCTGTCTCAGACAAGAAAAACGCTCACTACATCACATCCCTTCTCTTCTGTCAATTAGGGTTTTCTTGTTCGGTTATTCGTTCGAAATTCCCTGAAATTAGTGTCCAGTTTTACCATCTATCGATATAACACACGCCGAAGGAACTGATCCGAAGCAATGGCGAGGAGAGGCGACGAGTACGAGGATGACGAGGTCGACGACGAAGAGGACTACGAAGCGAACGTGGACGACGAAGAGGAAGAGGAGGATTACGACGACGGGGGAAAATCGAAACGAAAGAGGGGAAGATCGGACTTTATCGATGACTACGCCGAGGAAGATGATGACGAAGAAGAGGACGACGACGATGAAGATTACGGTGGCGGCGGTGGTGGTGGACGAGGTGGTAAGAGACACCGTAAGGCAGGGTCCGAGTTTTTTGACGAGGAAGCTGCGGTGGACAGTGACGATGAAGAGGAGGAAGAGGAAGGCGAAGATGGTTAGGGCTTTCATTTTTGCTTATGCACTTTTGTGTTTTAATCATAATTCTATCCTGTTTTTACCATTATATTCACATCTAGCATCGGTGATGGTTTCAAGAGCCTTATAGGATATTATGGAAGGGAAAGGGAAACGTTGATGCCATTATCTGCTTATTTTGATGCTGATTGCTTTTATCTAGTTTTCATTAATCAAATAATGAAAACCTCTTCAGTTGGGGAATTCAGATGTTGTGTGGTTGATTGTCAAATAGAACTGGTGGGGCATTCTTATACTGCTTCTTTTAAATTTGGGCACCGCTACATTATCTTTGGATCCATTATTGAATATGCCATCTTTGGGCATACGGATTGAATGATGGTATTTTGTATCTGGTTCCTGTAATGTTCAGATTAATGAGATGTGAGGAGATATTTATATTTGTTCGATGAGATTTTTATTTTCTTTGCTTTCTGCCCAAACCGAGCGGCTGGCATATTCTGTTTAATTATTTATGGGGTTGCTGATTGGAATCTTGATGTATAGATTTCATTGATACTGGGAATGACTTGCCTGATGAGGACGACAGAAGGATGCACCGCCGTCCGTTGCCGCTACGAGAGGATGAACAAGAGGACGTCGAAGAGATTGAAAGAAGAATTCAGGAGAGATATGCAAGGAGCATGAACGTGGAGTATGATGACGAGGCCACTGAAGTTGAACAGCAAGCACTGCTCCCCTCTGTCAGGGATCCAAAGCTATGGATGGTCAAATGCGCGGTACGGTGATGGATGGTTTAATGTTCTGGGATTTAGTAGAAATAATTGAGTTGAAAGATCCTTTACTTAAGTCATTTGGTTTAAGTTCTTACATGTTGAAGTTGAATATTATGCTCCGCAGATTGGTCGTGAAAGGGAGGTTGCAGTGTGCCTTATGCAGAAATTCATTGATAAAGGAGCTGAAGTTCAAATTAGGTCCGCCATTGCTCTTGATCATCTTAAAAACTACATATATATTGAGGCTGATAAAGAGGCGCATGTGAGGGAGGTATGAAAGTTGCTAATCGCTTGTTGCTTTCCTAGATGATTGAGAAACTAAAATGTTGATTTCAGCACCGTTTTACATTGTCTTTTATACAGGCTGTCAAGGGGATGCGCAATATATACCCTTCAAAAGTAATGCTTGTTCCTATCAAGGAGATGACAGATGTTCTCTCAGTTGAAAGTAAAGCAATCGATATCTCTAGGGACACATGGGTGAGGATGAAGATTGGTACATATAAAGGGGATCTTGCCAAGGTATATGAGTCGCTGAGCGTTGGTGGTGCTGGTTTTTTTTTTCCCAATACTTTTTAGTTATTTGAACGTTTCAAATTTATATTTCAATGCCAGGTTGTGGACGTTGACGATGTGCGGCAGCGAGCAACAGTGAAGTTGATTCCAAGGGTTGACCTGCAGGCATTAGCAAACAAATTGGTTTGTGTCCAATGGATTGGATGTCTCTGGAAGCTTACTTCTGTTTTGCTTATGTTCATTTATTTTGATATTATTGTCAAATTCTTCAGTTGTGAACCAAATAGAGGAGACATATTTACCCAATTTCTTTATTTTAATGGAAATGGGAGAGATACATACTCTACCCTGGGTTTTTTGTTTTGTGAAACTATCTTCTTATGTTCGTTCCATTGTGAAGATGGATAGCCCTGATTTTTCTGATGAAACTGTATGTTCTTTTATGTTTCAGGAAGGAAGAGAAGTACCAAAGAAAAAGGCTTTTACCCCTCCTGCAAGATTGTTGAATATTGATGAAGCAAGGTAACATTGTTGTTCCTGCACATCCTCAAAATGTCCGCTTTATGGCTCTCAATTTACTGATGTGGTTTCCATTTTCTACAAAATCCAGAGAGCTTAATATTCGTGTGGAGCGTAGACGAGACCAGGCCACTGGTGACTACTATGAAAAAATTGAGGGAATGTTGTTCAGGGATGGTTTCTTGTATAAAAATGTATCTCTAAAGTCGTTAAGCACTCAGAATATACAGCCAACTTTTGATGAACTTGAGAAGTTTAGGCAACCTGGTGAATCAGGGGAGGGTGATATGTCGAGTTTAGCGACACTCTTTGCGAACAGGAAAAAGGGTCATTTCATGAAAGGTGATCGAGTTATAGTTGTAAAAGGTGATCTAAGAAACTTGAAAGGGTGGGTGGAGAAAGTTGAGGAAGATACTGTGCATATCAAACCAAATGAAAAAGGCCTACCTGTGAGTAATTTAATATGTACTTGAACTAACTGATTTGAATATTTGATATATGTTATGTCAAACATGATAAGTTATCTTATATTAATTTCAGAAAACTCTAGCTATAAGTGATAAAGAGCTCTGTAAATATTTCGAACCCGGAAATCATGTGAAGGTTGTGGCTGGTGCTACAGAAGGTGCCACTGGTATGGTTGTCTCAGTTGAAAGCCACATAGTGAACATTGTCTCCGACACAACCAAAGAACTAGTATGATGGCATGAATTTTGCATTTCTGATTTTTATTCTGAGAAAGTTTGCTGACATTATAAACCATTTTGTTTCACACAGCTTCGGGTATTTGCTGACAATGTTGTGGAAAGCTCTGAAGTAACATCTGGCATTACTCGAATTGGTGATTATGAGCTTCATGACCTCGTTCTACTTGAGTAAGTTGTGTGGTTCTTTGCCCAGTTGTTCCCAGTTAGTGCCTGAGTTCTTATTTGTGGTAATTATGCAATGCAGTGATAATAGCTTTGGGGTGATAATACGCGTGGAAAGTGAAGCTTTTCAGGTTAGTTTTGAAATTAGTGACTGGAAAATTTAGTGGTTTTTGTCGATTCTAATTTTCGTTATGATTATCTAGGTCCTCAAGGGAATCCCGGAGAGGCCTGATGTTGCACTCGTGAGGCTCAGAGAGATTAAGTACAAGATTGACAAGAAGATTTTCGCCAAAGATCGTTACAAAAACACAGTATCTCAAAAAGATGTTGTGAAAATTCTTGAGGGGCCGTGCAGGGTGGGAACATTTATTTCGTACTTAGCTTTCTGTGATTTTGTCTAGATGACTCTTGTTCAGTTTGTATAGTTGCTTTAATAATATTTTCCATACATCAGGGAAAGCAAGGCCCTGTTGAGCATATATATAAAGGAGTTCTATTTATTTATGATCGACATCACCTCGAGCATGCTGGTTTTATTTGTGTTAAAGCTGACTCTTGCATGATGGTTGGTGGATCACGAGCTAATGGTGATAATAACGTATGGATTTCAATTTTGTAGTACTGTCTTATTTTTAAAACTCGTGTTATCTATCAATCTTGCTTAGTTTTATGCATCTACTTTATTTTGTAGGGAAATGCATCGGCATCTAGATTTTCCCATCTCAGAACTCCGTCTCGTGTCCCACAATCTCCCATGAGACTACCCAGAGGGGGTCCGGCGAATTGTAAGTTGATATTGTTGAAGGCTTTACTTGACTTGTTCGTCATGTTTTCCTATATATGTGAGCTTTGAGAATGAAACTTATGTGTCCCTTTGCGGGATCCTCATAACTGTTTCAAGTGCCCCGTAGATTCTTTGATTACATTGTAGTGAATTAATTTCTCGTTTTCAATATAAGTACTTTTACAACTGCAATTGGACAGTTGGTGGAAGACATGGGGGTAGAAGAGGTCATGATGCTTTAGTCGGTGCGAATGTGAAAATTCGTTTGGGCCACTTTAAGGGATGCAAGGGACGTGTTGTTGGCATAAAAGGTACAACGGTGCGGGTTGAGCTTGAGTCCCAAATGAAGGTTGTTACAGGCAAGTGGCATTTCCTGTATGCAAATATTTCTACTGTATTTATGTTCACTAACTATTGCATTTCCACCTTTTTGTCCAGTTGAACGTAGTCATATATCAGACAATGTTAATGTTTCTACGCCATTTAGGTAGGCACTGGACTCCTAGTTACATTATGTTGGCCCTTCTGTAGCGTTTCAATTTATCTTTATCTGCTCTTTCTAACAGGGAATCCAGTAGGTATGGAATGGGCAGTGAAACCCCAATGCATCCTTCTCGTACTCCACTTCATCCATACATGACTCCAATGAGAGACTCTGGAGGTATGTTTTTGTGGATTGGTGATTCCACTCCAAATTTGCTTCTGAACTTCTTTTGACGCAAATGAAAATTGACCCCATCCTCATTATTGCATGCAGCAACACCTATTCATGATGGAATGCGGACACCCATGCGCGATAGGGCTTGGAATCCGTATGCACCAATGAGCCCTCCAAGGTACCATATTTTTTAGGATATATATATTTTTTATTGGTAAGTAGGAAAGGTAACATTCCGTGTTTGGCTGTTCAGTTAGATATAAAAATAAGATATATCTGTCTTTTTTAGGATTTTGTATCTAATCAGGTATACAAATGGGGTATATAGTCTCGTGATAATGTTCTGATATTGATAAGGCATTCTTGGAGCCAGTGCTGTTGTGTGCTATTTTCAATTTGAAAATTTCAGTTATCCCATGCTTTATGGCGATTTGAAATCTCGATTCTACTATATGACTGTTAAATGAACTCCAATGATGAGTAAATGCAGGGATAATTGGGAAGATGGTAATCCCGGTTCGTGGGGGACTAGTCCGCAATATCAGGTGACTTTTCTAATCTGAGTTTTTTCATTTATTTCAATGCGATTCTATGTCCACTTATTCTCATTTTTTTCCAGCCATCAAGCCCTCCTTCACGAGCTTATGAAGCTCCTACACCTGGTTCTGGTTGGACTCCAAGTGCGAATTTCAATGAAGCTGGCACACCTAGAGATAATGCCCCTGCCTATGGTAAAATAAAATGTTTCCTTCATTGCCTTCGTTTTTAGCACTAAATATTTAAATGTCACTGTTACTACGTTACGCTGGTCCTTGAATTTGATCAAACTGCTAATATTCCTGCCTTATTTTGTACTCTAATGTTAGTATGAATTTATTTTTCAGCAAATGCACCAAGCCCGTACTTGCCTTCTACTCCCGGAGGACAACCGCCAATGACACCTAGCTCAGCATATTTGCCAGGCACACCTGGTGGGCAACCAATGACACCTGGAAGTGGTTTGGATATGATGTCACCTGTAGCAGGTACGTCATTATCCTATCCGTACCTTGTACTTAGTTTATGCATAACTGTTTATAATGTTTGTATTAATGTTGCATGAAAATGATAAATATAATGTTTCTATATACGAAGATTGAGAACGTTCTGTTTTGATGGTTCAGATAATGAAGGCCAATGGTTGCATACAGATATTCTAGTAAATGTACGTAGGTCCGGCGAAGGCACTTCATCATTGGGTGTCGTAAAGGAGGTTCTTTCGGTATGAAATCATCTTACATTTTCGTTGTTTTACTCGATTTTACCCTTTATCTCGCTTTATATATCTGGTATGGTTCACGCTCTGCATACATTTCCGTCAAAAAGCTTTGAAAGTTTCTCTTTAATTTACGGCTACTAAAACTCAATTGAAATTTTGAAATTACAAATATCATCTTTTCACTGATATCATTTTGAAGTTACCATACCATCTGTGTTATATTATTGTCAAAGTCTGAACTTTGCTCTCCCCGCTGATCATATTCGCTGCTAATACGTTCGAATTGTTGCAATGTTTAGTTGATTGAATTTAAAACTTTGGTGTATTCTCTCTAGGATGGATCTTGTAAGGTGTCTCTTGGTTCGAGTGGTGATGGTGAGATTATCGCTATTCTTCCCAGTGATGTTGAAATCGTTCCCCCGAGAAAGAATGACAAGGTGAAAATCGTGGGCGGCGGTGCGCTCCGTGGTTCCACGGGGAAGCTCATAGGTATCGACGGTAGTGATGGTATAGTCAAAGTGGATGATACGTTCGATGTTAAGATATTAGATATGGTTTATTTGGCTAAGGTTGTCCAAACTTAGAAACATATATTATCTATCTAGTTGGGATGAATAAATGTTGTTATTGGAGGAGACAAAGGAGTTAGTTATATGTTGATGAAAGCTTTGTTTATAGATATATAGATGATTGTATTTATTGAATTAAAACAAATTATAAAAAGTACGTAATAAATCATAATTGGGTACTCATTCTAAAACCAAATAAATGATCTATTTTCATCTGAAAATCCAGACAGGAATTAATTGGGCTCATCGAGAACTGGGCCATTAATTGGTTTGTATTTACTTGGGCTTTCAAATTAGGCCCATTGACTTGATCTAGCAAATCCATCATATTAGATAAAACAAATAACAAAAATGTAAGAAGTATCATCATAAAGTTTACAGTGGAGTGGAATGCATGCCAAATCTCAACCAATAACCAACCCCATGGAGTAGTAACTAGGCAATACGAGCAAGCGATGTGCATGAACGTTTATATCGCTGATAAGGATCGGAATTAAATAAAAGTCGATGGCGTAGCTCTCTATCTATGCCCGCGGTATATCCTGCAACGCCTTTCTTTTCGCTGGTCGAATTGCTGTAAGATCACCAACCTGTGAGCTCTTGGTTTTCGATGGGTTCTCTTTCATGTCGATGGCTTTGCTAGGTGTTCCATGTATCAAAATGGTTCGTCTGGCGTTGTTCTTCGAGTTCGAACAACTGGGCTTGATTGATTCTTCTGGCTCGGTCTTTTTCTTCGACGGTTCTCTGTCTTTCAAATCAGAGCCTGATAAAGAATATGACAAAGTGTGTGTGTCAATTCATGCAACACATAGGGAACGAATCAGCTGATGTTGTTGCATTGAACTGTTTTCATTACCTTCTTTAATGATTGAATCAGCTGGGGGGATCGCTTCTTCGAACTCTTTAGCTTGTATCTCGATTGACTCGTCTTTACCACTCTCGGAATTATTGAAAATTACTTGCATATCCTCCTCCGCCTTACCACGTAAGTGAGCTTTATTATCGTCGGTCTTTCTTTGATCGACGTGATCCGACACCTCAATAGATACAGAGGGTTCGCAAGCAATGTACTCTTTGATGGTATCAGTTATGTCGGTTTCTTTCAAGACTTTGTCGCATTCAGAGGTGGGCCGATTCAAATCAGCAGCAATCTTGTCTTGTGAGACGAACGAATTTTCTACCAAAAATATAGCTTCATCGGATTCAAGACGATCATCAGGAAAGGCATCTACAGTTGACTTCGATCCCGACTTATCAATTTGATGGTTTTCATTTTCTTCTGGAAGAAGATGAACTGCCAAGCTGCTGACTGTATCAGATTCAGCTACATTGATTGTCAATGCATTTTCTGTAATCACAAGTCATCAAGACATTTAACTTATCTACTCATGTACCATGATGGCGTCACCAAGATCACGAAATTTAAACAATTATGTGATGTTTATAACACAGTAATATAATATCACACCTGATGTAGGCATTGGGTTATCCAAAGTCTCCCCACTTGTTTCTTCCTCTGTTGTGTCTTTGCAACTGCTATGAAGGTCAAGAAAATGGAGCTCAGAAGCTGCTGATTCACCTCCTACCAAAGACATCTCATCAGATATTTTCCCAGAGAAGTTTGGGCAGTTATCTGCATTTTCACAAGCTATAGCATAGTATTAACCAATAAAAGGGATAGCTTGAACATCCACAATTAAGTTCAACTTACCTTTGTCCCTAGCATCTTTCTGGGCATTGAAGCTGCTAACATAGTCTATTTCAGTATTTAGTGATCCCTCAATTTCATCATTTGTTACTTCCTTCAAGGTGTTGGCATGTTCGTCGTAGGAAATACAAGTAAGAGCTGTGCAACTTATTTCTTCCATTTCCCTATTTTTCAGATCATTGTTGTCCTGATTTGCTTCCACGTCGGGGGATAAGGATTCATGAGACACGATGGCTTCTTCGATGCGCTCTACTTTTGGTATCTGGATCGGACTCTCATGTGTGTTCTCTGTCAATTTCTTCCCAGAAGCCTCCAAAAATACAGAATCAGTGCAAGGATTGACCAGTCCAAGAGATTCAACCTTGTAAGATGCATGAGTAGCTGCATCTCCGAGATTCATATCAGACTTTGCCTCAACGAATTTGTTCTGATAAACCTCATGCTGTAGCATAGACCTCATTGGTGTTGAGTACAGCAATTTGAGTTGATTTCCTACATACATGGTGAGACTATAATATTGTACATGCGAATATATAACGTTCACTAATGAATAACAAAATTTGGACTTACCTTCCAAATCATCATCACATCCATTATCAGACACTTGATTTGTTTCATCAGACAAAACCACATTTGTATAAGACTCGACTAGACAGCCACTTCCACTTTCTTCCTCAATCTCCACCTTCTCTAAGTTAATACAGAAGTTAGGAGTTGATTTACTGGCAGTGGCAGTGGAAGTGGCAGACATGGTCATGTTTGCTGTTTCAGTTCCTTGAGAGCAAGTGTTGTTTGATTCAGTAGCAGTATGAGCACCAGAATCCACTGTGGTTCCAAGAAAGCCACACATTTCATTCTCTATATTATCGCAAGAGAAATAAAAATATTGCAAAATTTCGCATGGAAATGTGATAGTATAAGTTCAGTTTTTAATTCAACCTGTATAGTCTTGGCTGTGTTCCATGTCCGTAAACGCTTTAATTTCATCAGAGTCAATCAATCTGTTCTGTGCTACTCTGTTCCCATCATGCTTAGTTTCAGTCCCTTTTACATCTTCAAAATTTGCTTCATTTTTCCTATTATCCATCTTATTCTCGCCAACGGCATAATCCCCATGTATCGCTGTTGCCTCTAAGGTTTGTTCATCAATAGTATCCTTTAGTGGAACAGGTAGAAACTCTTTCTTCTCATTCGAGGTTTTCACATGATTAACTGCAAGAGGAAATTTTTGTACTGATAGTTTAGAAACATCAAGCTCATGGAAGAGTGTCACATTCACGGAAGTGTCAAATTTCATATTGAACTAACTAACCATTCGCGTATGAAACTAAGCCCTCAACAACCTCACTGCTTCTTGCATTGCCACTAGTCTTGACGAACGACATCGAATTCTGCGCACTTAGAATTCCACAAAACCCAGCTTCTTCCATTTGAAGAGTATTAGTCACGTCAATATGTGTGGATAGTGGACTCGTTAGCCGTACTTCTACAGGTTAGAAGCGATAACTAGTTAATGAATTAGTAAAAGATATTAATGTATGAAAACATTTATTTGAAGTTTCTCTATCACCTGGCTCATCTGTATCACTATGGGTACGGACATCAGCTTGGTTAAAAGCTTCTGTCTCCTCATCAAAAACTGTTTTGCCATCGATTATCTCATCCCTGCTTTTGTTGTTTTGAATTTCCACTTCCTTCCCTTGAATAATGCCGGCAAAAGCAGCTTCTGATTTCATGGATGTGCCACATGCTGTAATCAGTTGGGAAACATTGTCAAAACTAGATGAACTAACAAAAAAGATAAGGATAGAAAATATATAGTTAGATGATTCTGTATTTACCTGGCACTTCTGCATCAAATACAATAGCATGTTGCGAAGTTTCAACTATCTCTTTGGTATTTTCCTCGAACGTTTCATCTTCATTTGCATCAATTGGAGTTGAAGCACCCTTAACTTGAATAATTCCAACAGCAGCTCCTGCAGCAATGGTTATCGACGTTATAATTGGTACGAAAAAAAACTGTAATTACTGGCACATAATAAAGGCGACTTTCATCATTGGAGAATCTTTATCATAAATTTATTGAACTAACAAAGAGCTCATAATCTTGAAAAAATATAGCTAGAAGATTCTCTAAGTACCTATGTAACTTTGGGTAGAAACATCAACTTGGCCTAAAGTTTCATCGTCCATATCAGTACAAGTATTTTCCTTGGGTATTTCAACTCCAATTACTTCCGTTTGAATATCCATTTCCTTCACTTGAATGACACTACCATCAACAGATTCTGTTTCAATTGCTGTGACACAATAACGCTATAGTTAGTCGGGAAAAATGAAATAAGTAATAGATACGTCCAAATTTCATCAAAATAACACTTGCCAGTAAAATATTAAAAATAAAGCGAATACTAAAAAAATTTTCTATAAAGAAAAAGTCTAAACGGCATAAATGTCGGTACCTTGAGATTTGAAAGAATTACTTTGTCGCAAATTAAACCTTTCCTGTGAACTTGATCTTACTGTCCGGATGTTTGACTCCTCACTGATATCCTGTGATACATCAGAATTCTTTCGAGAAACTTCAGAAGAATAAGATCTCACATCTTGAGGGATCTCAATTCTTTCTCCAACGTCAAATAGATTAGATATACTATATTCACAATCTACATCCATTTTAATTTGATCATTCTTCAGGTGTCCACTTTCAACATCATCAGAATCAGATACCTCTGTTTCAACTATGATCTGATCATATGTTTTCCCTTCGTCGGCTATCTTATCAGCCTTACTTCCACTTGTCAGCGTAACTTCAACTATTGGATCAAATCCAAAGGTTACATTAAATCTTTCTTGTTCCTGAGAACTTGTAGTGGCAATATCAGTAGCAAATTCCCCTCGTTCTATCAAAGTTTGAGTTTGCATTTCATCATTCTGTAAATCAGAAATACTACCATCTTGGTCACCAATATTTTCACCGTTCTGGTCCTTGGGTGATACTGATAGACCATCGATTTTGCCAAATACTAAACTTGTAACCTGATCAGTAACGGTCCCAACCACTAAATCAACAAATGAACATTCGTCACCAGAATCTCCCGTTTTCTGTGAAATGATCCCGGTACTTCTTTTGCCATCATCAAATGAATCTGTCACATTCAATTCACTGTCTTCACCACTAACAATATTGTGATTCTTCTTGATTCGGCCATCATCAGTCTTGGCTAAGTCTGAGTTTATACCCTCAGAAGAATCGTTTTCATATCTCTCAGCTACATTGTTATCACCATCAAAACTATTCCTTGACTCTCTAGGTGCTGAGGTTTTTCTTTGTAAAACGCTGTTGGACCCAACAGAATGATAAATGCTCTCTGCGACACGCATATACAAATTGTGAGGAAATACATTGTAATCAAGGGGACAACAAAAGAACATATATCCATACTATAACTGCTACATTACCACAAGGTTCCAATCCACATGCTTCTCCAGCAGTTGAGGGTTGTGTTGTATCTAGATTAAGTTTTGCCGATGCTTGCAACGGGCCCAAATCATTATGGTTGCAAGTAATTGATATACTTGTCTCATTAGAATGCCCAACGTCAACAAACTCCTGATCCTTTTGAACGAAAAAACCTTCAAGTTCGTGAACATTATCAATCACTTGCAAACTTGGTTGTGCATGCTTGACTGCTTTTGCCACGACCGTTTCAGCATTAACATTAACTACAATTAGTTAGAGAAAATAGTGAAAATATATCGGCAAATCATTCTTGATCAATCATACGCAAGTCAAAATTACCTTTAAAATCTGTTAGTTCCTCAAGCATTCGACCACCAGCAGAAGAGCTAGAATCAACAAGATCTGCATTTAGAGAACCATGTAAGCTTCCCGAATGGCCTATTTTGTTCATTAGAATTTTGCAGGTAGAATTTTCAAGTTGTCCCAAAACTAGATGTTCAGGTTCATTTTGATCTCTGTCTGAGACAATTTGTTCAATTGACTCCGGCACAGTCAATTCCGATAAGAGAACTTTTTGAACAACGCAAATCCTGCTGAATTCTTTCTCTTCCTCACAATTCATATAGTCTGTCTTCAATTCATCAGCATTCACAGAAACATCTGATCCAACTTCTCTTTTTCCATGATATCCTGCGATACCATTCTTGCCATTTATATCACTACAAAAATCAGGGCTGGATGCGTTTTGAGCAGGTTTTAAGACAGACATGTGAGATTTCTCGAGTGATGCTTCTCTAGTGATTAAGTCGTGCACTAAAGCAGTTTTTTCCGTTATAGTTTCCATCTTTGTCGATGGTCTTCCAGAGCTCACATCAAGGTTTCTCTGTGTAGCATTTTCAACGGAAACATTCCTCATTTCATTTGCTGGTTGAGTAACATCAATGTTCCTCGTTTCAATTCCTGGTTGAGGAACAGGATCTACATCCCATTCTTTTACAACTTCGTCCAGTTTACATTTGGAAAAATTCCTTTTCGATCTTCTGATTTGCCTCTTAACTCCAGGGCTCTTTTTAGCCGTGGGACATATTTTACTGTTATACTTTTCATCACTCTGCTCAGTTGCACATATAACAGTGTCTTGGTTAGAAGAAACTTGGCTTAGAGCTCTTGACCTTGTCATGGCTCTAGCAGGCTGAGGAACCATCTCTTTACGATCAGATACTCCACCAGCAGTTTCCATCAATTGCGACAATGCACCTGGATGCATATTCTCATTTTGTGTAGTAACGCCCGAACAATCCAATGCCATCTGATTTCTTAATTTTCTCAAGCCTCTATTTCGTCCATTCTGCAGATTCTTACATTCATCATTGAATGCACCAAAACCATCACGTTTACTAGCAATCCTCCTTGATCTCCTCAGTGCAACATCAGGTTCACCAACCACATTTACCTTTACAGTTTCTTCATTTAGAATTTTTACTCCATTGTTCTCACTAAATGCTTCCAAATCATGGGGTTCAACTTCACTAAGTTCATGTGTCCTTAAGGATCTTCTATTAACTGTCTTCTTCTCATCATTTCCCCCACCAGCTGAAGTGACGTCACCATTATGATCCATCGCGAGTCTTTTTCCATTCTCCCTCAACTCATGAGGTTCATCAAATTTCTTACCTCTAAACCTGGTCAATTTAACAGCTCCGTTGTTAGTTTCTGCAACAAGAATCTCATGTTTCGTACCATCATCATCAGAATTTTTCCCTCGTCCAGCATCTCTTTTAACCTTTTTACTATCTCCTTTGTGAGATATGTCAACATCATCCACCAAAGCATTCCTTTTCGACCGAGTCATGATCCCCTTGCACGTCCTTTCATCAATATTTTCAACTGCTGTGTTTCCCCTTCCTCTTTTCTCATCGCTAATGCCACCCTCAACTACATCTGATGGAATAATTTTACGCTTATAACCACCAATTTTTCTTTCAGCACCATCAAAAGAAAATCGGCTACCATCTCTACTCAAAGAAGACAACCTCGTACTCCTTCGCTTGAGATCTGGTGGTCTCGTATACTCAATCAACTCATTTTCTGGACTAAACCTTACTTTCTTAACAATCCGCTGAACAACCACATCAGTCGACTCAACTTCACTCACATCTTCACCATGATTTTCGGCATTCTCGATTAAGATCTTTTTGTCGCCATCCTACACACGAAACATTGCATGAGAAACATCGCAAGCAAAAAAATGCAGCGAAATATCAGCCGATCACCTTGAATAGCTGCGAAAGCAGATTAACCATCTCTAGGTTTGATTTGTTAGCTGGAATCTTATGCCTCTTGCACAACGCCTGCAGCTGCTTGCGCTTCATTCCATTGAGATCCATATCGTACCATTCAATTTTGTTCAAGATCACGCAGAGAAATGCTGACCGTCGAGAAACGAGCACCTCGTTACAACATGGAGGAAATTTTTTGATTTTTGAATTTATCTTCCCGCGTAATTATAGGCTCTCACGTGGCCCCATAATTAAAGGTCTTGGGCCGAGAAGCAGTGGGCCAATAAGCATCCTTGAGCCCAATATTTGACGGCCCATTAGAAAAATTTTAGAATTTGAAGGAAAAAAAAACAAACACAACTCATGTAGGAGAGGCAGCATAGCATACAGAGCAGAGAAGAGGAAGAGATTGATCAGCAATGAATATTCAAGAAAATGGCTGTAATTTCTCGGGTTAGGGCGAAAGACGGAGATCAAAACCACGATGAAAATGCCAATAACAGGGATGAAGACAGTATTGATGACTGTTGCAAGCAAACTCTTCACTTTCATTAACAGTGATGAGTTCTTGCATAGTCTTTGAAACAGCAGGCGGGAGATATAAGCATATATTGAAGTCCCAAGTGAAATCTTAGCCCAAACAAAACAGAACAATGGTGTATGATTGTGTTGAGAGCTACAAAACTAGCCCATCATCATACTCACACACATGAATGAATACCAACCAACAGAGAATTTTAAGTTTATATGATTCAGAAGTTTCTTTTTTTGTTCTTTGTACATACACATGAAGATGCTGAAGAGAACAAAAAAGGGTTTTTTAAGGTTGACGTTCATTCGAGGTCGATGATTCCGAAATTAGAGAAGAGGATCTTGACTTGATCCACAAAGTCTGAGCCAGTTGCAAACTCTGTTAGCATTCCAACAGCAAATCCAAACATTGCCCATCTGCTCAATTTCATATATTCCAAGTCAGCAAATGTAAGAAAATTCAAATAGATGTAATGTAGATGGAGCCAGATGATTAAAGATAAGACCACAAAAAAAAATATGAACTTTCGTTCTTTCTCAATCGAAGTCCGAATAAAGATCTTGATGTTGTTTGTGGATGGAGTCAGTAGTTCAGCTAACACTTAATTCAGTCTTGCAAATGTTAAACATAGACTGCACTCTTCAATCAAAGAGTTCAATAATAAGTGAGTTCAAATGGGATAGGACTATAGAGTTCAGGCATAGACGACCAAGAACACAAGCAAAAAATGACTTCCCAGAGAAAAAAAAAAAAAAAAGTTTTCTTTTTTACAATCTAATGAAGCATACCTGCCGTTTGAAATTTCGTTCTTGCCGATAAACCCAAAAACTGGACCTTGATCAGCTTCATCAAGCTTCTTCTGCTTGAAGTACTCTTGAAGCTCCTTAGCCTTTTGCCTCTGAAACTCCAAAGTGATCACATTCTTATCCTTCCCCTCAGCATCAGCCACCTTAGGACTCGGAGGAGACGGCGAAGCCGTCGTTGGTGGCATAGCAGGCTTAATCGGTGCAGTTGGAGCAGCAGGTCTCCTCAAGGGTCCCTCGGCTTGAGAACTCCTTATCATGGCGAACTTGAAAGTCGCCGCATGATAAGAAGAAGCTGGAGAGTACGACGTACATGGCGTCGATGAATGCGGTGGTGGACAATAACTCGGAAGCTTGATGCGCGGTAATGAAGGCGTTGATGCAACTGACATGGTGGTGATGTTTCAAGCGAAGGGATTTGATGGTTGTAGGGAGATTGTGCTTTTGTGCGGGAGTGATGATGATAATTCGGATTTTGTGGATGAGCTCTGGCCAAGTTTTCTCTTTTGTTGACGATCCTCTCTCTCTCTCTCTCTCTCTCTCTCTCTCTCTCTAACAGGGGAGAGAGAAAATAATAATTAAATAGTTAAATAAACAGCGAAAGGAAATTACAATTCACCTTCATATGTAATAATTATACTGTTTGCGGAATAGATCCACAGCTCACAAAAGAGGAAAGCTAAGCTAAGCTCTGCAAGATGATGAGATGAGATGAATCAGCTCGAAAGGGTCCTCTTTTTCCACGAATAAATGGGATTTTGCCGTAGCCTTAATGATCCTAAGAATCTTCTGATTTTCGCGGTTATTGTACTGTCCGTTAATCCATTCACTGTATGTTGCGGAAAATCCGATGGTGCCAAGCATGGAGATGTCGCCCCAATCAATCACGACTTGTACCATACGAGGTGATTTTCATTTTCGTTTTTTGGCATTCGAAATCGTTGGTATTTTCGGTTGGACACTGATTTATTGCCCCTTTTTTTTTTCAACCTGGGTTGGCTGTTTGATGGTTGGACGGCTGCTACGATTCCTTTTCTGTGATTTTTAGCTTTTTTTATTGTAAGTAGAACAGTTTTCTTATCGATCCAAAATAGTCAACGCTTTCATTGATTTGCTTGGCATTGAAATGGTGTTTTTCTTATCGTTCTCGGTTTTGTGTTTGTTCAGATGTGTTTATTTGCATTGTGGTTGCATTAGTTTCAGTTGATTTTGCAATTGTTTCGCAGTGGAGCTTTGCTGGATGAAATTGAGTCTTTGGTTCATCGTCACAATGACAAACTCTCGGTGGGTTTCATATCATGTGCTTGTGTTCTAAATTTACTCGATTGTTCCGTTTTGAGTTTACATTTTCATTTATCTTCTCTATTTTTACAGATTGAGAAATTTTCTAGTAAGAATAAAGGTTACGAGGCACAGATGACGGTGGTTACTTATTGCCGAAATAGGAAAGAGTATGATACCAAGGGAAAGCTTAAGATTTTACTTGTATGTACTCACTCCATTGTTGTGTTTTCCAGTCTTTTGGAAGACAAAGATGAAATGGAATGTAAATAAAATTCTGAGATTATTGCTGGTTTTTTTGACAGATGATTCCTTGTGTTCCAGACTTTTGGACAGCATGGTCGGGAGCTTATTACAACTGAGCTAGCTCGTCGGGTCCTTTCCATTTTAAGTGAAGAGGAGTTCTTACCCAATGTGGACCGTGAAAGTTTAAATAGAACGCTGGATAGGCTTATTATCAAGGTATCTTAATCTTTATCTTCATTGTTTTTTATTTATATATATATATATACACGTAATGATCTTGAGGAAATGTTTGCTTTAAATGACTGTAGATTACTATAATTTTCCTAGATGTCACTCAAACACAAACAGATAGGTGCTTTCATGACTCCTTTCTTTCTTTCACTGCCATCTTTGGGATACTCGACAGGTAGTACCAGTGGAGAATTTGAACGGCCGCAAGCTTGTCGAAGATGGAGAGCTTTGTGAGAGAAGAAATGGTACCATGTTCAATCATGCAACTTTTATCATATGCCATGCATTATATTCCGAATATTTCACCACATTCGTAAGTTTGAGTTCCTTGAAGGAAGAGGAGTTGATCTGAATCGGAATTGGAGTGTAGATTGGGGCAAAAAGGAAAAGGTGTGCAAGTATTTTCCTGCTTGATATTAAAGGCTCCTATGTCATCATAATCCATTCTCCCGTCTGATTTTTTTTTCGTTCTCCATAATAATTTGCGAGGAATGCGTCCTAGTATTGCGGACAAGAGGGCATGTCCATAGCTTTTCCAGTGATTTAATTTTATCCTATCCCTTTATCTCTTTCAGGACTACGATCCATATGAAGAGAACCCTGGGACAGCTCCTTTCAGTGAGCCCGAGACACAAATGATGAGGAAGTTGTCAGTGTCGTTTGAGCCACACATTTGGGTTAATGTGCATTCAGGAATGGAGGTAAAATTTTGATTATTTAGATTACACTGAGTTTTTATCGAACCAATGGTAACATGTTTTTTTTTTAACGTTCTCTGGGCCTATGTCACACGCGAAGAATACGAACTAATCATATAGGTGATAGGATGAATTTTGAACATATTGCTGCCCATTTCTTCTTTTTGAGCTTATATTGTTATACTATTTTATCCTTTTGAATCTGCCCATGAAGGTTAAAATGAATGTATTTCGTCGTTCATCATGTTGCTCCTATTATATTTAACCATAAGTTTAACTTGTACTTTGTCTAATGTTGGTGCTCAAAGTTTCTGCTTTGCTTATTAGAACTCCTTCATGAATTCTATATGTTGACTCATGACTTCTTTATATCTGTTGGCTTGCTTTAGGCTTTGTTTATGCCTTACGATCACAAAAATACTACGCCTGATGGACTACCTTCCGAAATAATGAGATCAGTGCTTGAAGAGTTAAATCATTCTCACCTCAAGCACCGTTGCTTAATTGGATCTGGAGGAGGCTCTGTAGGGTTAGTACCATGAACAACCATCTATTACTCATTTTATTTATTTTGATGCTTTCTTGAATTTGTTGCAAAGAATAGGCATAGATAGCTCTATGATATTGTTTAACTGTAATGGGCATCTAAGTCATATATTTTTTTTACAGAGGTTTCCAATGTCATTGTTTTAACTTTTTCAGTCTCGACGGAATACAAAGAAACATTCGATTTCTATGGTTAAAACAGCAAATCATTTAAGATAAATGCCGGGAGTCTGCATGTGAGAAATGTCTCGACGTAAAATGACTGCAAAAAGTTTCGACCAAAATCAAAGCCTTGGTGTCATTTATGCGCAGGTACTTGGCCCATGGAACGGCGACTGATTATATGTACGATGTTGCAAGAGTTCCCATGGCTTTTACCTTTGAGGTTTGCAAATTATAATCATTTTTCTTTAACAAATACCACCTCTTCTTTTTTCTTTTTTGGGCACTTAGCTTCTCATTTTTTGCAGATCTATGGAGATCAAAATGCATCCTCCAAAGATTGTTTCAAGATGTTCAACCCTGTAGATATTACGACGTTCAACGTAAGCCAAGAATCAGTCTGCAAAACGCTTTTTTCTATTACACTACTTAATAGACATACTTTCCCTCAATAACGAACTAATCTCGCCAAACCTTTCAGGAAGTTCTCAACGATTGGTCAGTTGCATTCTTCAAGATGTTCACGCTAGGCGTTAAGCAACTCGACGGGCTTCAGTCGAACGCATTCTCGTCAAGTTTGGTATCGATAGACGATTATCTCAACGGATACTTGATCCAGAGGAAGAGCAGATACGAAAAAAAGATGGAGGTCCTCGACCTCGGTATGCAAGAGATTCGAACATATTTCAGATTGTTCTTACTATCCTCTGTCCTGTTGATGTTCATGTTTTGCTCTAGAATCTCTAAGACCACTAGACCACCTATCACTGTCTCTTCTGTTGTTTCTCTGTGATATTAATCGTTGCTTGTTGTATGTGTGTGTATGTGTTCCTTGTTCTTTCTTTTCGGCTTTTTAAGCCTTCGTAGTCTCTACATTTCCACTAAGTCTGTCTAAATTTGAATATCATCGACTTTCATGGGACTAAACTCCACATTGCTTGCACGAGAAAATACAAAGCATCATAAATAAAAGCGAACTAACTTGTAGACAGTTATAGTTTAGTTGCACAATCACAATTCTATGCCACGTGTTGGACTAGGATCAACACGTGCAAGATCCTTAATTTCTTCGAACATGCCGCCGCCATCGAGCTCATGCATGTAGTCGGCATCCATAGTCAGCCAAGCTTCAACTCCATCGCCTTCCCTTGTATCCATCAACCAAAGGATATTAAAACATGGCTTCTCCTCATCGTCATTACCACATTCGCATCTACTCACCCACGCCGGCTTTCCCCACCCGAAATCCACGCCGTCGTAAAGCCCGAAATTGCACCAACTCGTTATAACCATGTAATCGTCGGCTTGTTCGTGAAAGCCCTTCCAAGATTCTCCGCCGGAAAACCCTCCAGCTTCCCCTTGCATTTTCGAGACAAAGCCCGCATCGACTTTCATTACCGAGGCCCTCACTTTCATCATCAAATCCTTCAAGTCAACATCGGCTTGTTGATGAATGTCTACCCAAGCTGGGCTCGTCCATACACAGTTACCGAATGAAGCTTCTGGCAATGGCGGCTGAGCCCTCGCTCTCATGTTCACGCCGAGTGACACCCAAGACTTGGAATAATTAGTGACGTCTTTATTCTTACCCTTTCTTGACTTGGTCGAAGCTCTAACGAACCATTTCCACATCACCGCCGAGACCGTTTCGACGCGAGTTGGACGTCTTTCCTCCGACGATAAAGACATCTCCTCCCTGAGTTTCGAGATAGCCGACGAGTCGAACACAAAGCGTCTCAAGGCGTTCTTGCCCGTCTTGAACTGCCGCTTCATGTCAGAAGACGGCAGATGGGATTCCCCGCGCAAGGACTCGATCTGTGGGTACAGAGAGTTGATCCTTTAATCAGGGCCGTCGAACCCATCGCCCGACCCGATATTCGAACCGGCCCATGCCTTCATAAATGTGGCCACCGTGGCTCCATCGACTACTCTGTGGGAAAAGAGCGAACCAATCGCCATCCCTCCGCAGCCGAAGAAGTTGACTTGGATCTTTGCCACGTAAGATCCGGGTCGCGGGTCGGCCCACCTGAGTACATCGGGGATGTGGTCTCGACAGGTCAAAGGGTCGGGTTTTTTCAAGAAATCCGAGAGGTTTGCGCTGTGCTTGGCAACGACGAACAAGACCCCTTCGTCGCAGCAATCGACGGTAAGAGCGTCTCTGAACCTTCCGGCCAAGGGATAGAATCTGGACAGAGTTGAAGAGAGCGACTGTTTCAGTGATGAGGTTGTCTGAGAAATGTTCGCCTCATTATGATAATTACCATCGTCGTCGTCGTTATTGCATGGCCGGAGGAGGTTTGGATAGTACAACACTGCAGGAACGTCGACAGGCGGCGCTATTTGATCGAACAAAGAAAGTTTGTAGATTTTGTTCTCTAGAGGAGTTGGTGATGAGGGTTTTATGTTTTCTTGAGAGATTATTTCCTTCATTGTTTCGTTTCTTTCCTTCTTGCAAGAAAGTGAGGTAAAAGTAAATAACACTGTGCTAAATATTTAAAGGTGTGTTATTATTCACATCCAAAAAAACATTGAAAATTATAAAACTCTCCGAAATTCAATTTTATCTACTTTGATTATATTTATTAAAATTACTTTTTATTAATATATTAGATTCAATACCACTAATTTTACACGATTTTCAATAAATATTAATTTATTAATTTACATTTATGTATTTATATTTATTTACACTTTTTTCAAAAAAAAAATACGATTTTTAAAATTTTCAAATATTAATATTTAATTCATTTATAAAAAATATTTGTCTAATATAAATATTTCTTATCAACCGATTCAAAGATTTAAATAAACTCGAAAATAAAAATTATTATCTAAATATTAATATTATATTTACAATCATTGACTTGTAATTTGTAATGGAACTTTCCTTTATTTTTTTATAAGTTATAGAATTTAATATAATTAATATACCTAGTGGCCGAGCTAAGAATGGCCTTGGATTATAGTCTTACACGTGTAGAAAAAATAATTTAAAAAATAAGTAAAAAAAGGGATAATTTATATGTGTAGAAATAATAATTTAAATAATAGTTACCACTATATATAATTAATAAATATGGTAAAGAACAATAAGGTATAAAAATTTGATCGAATAAGGCATACTTAGTGGTCTTGAAAATTGAATAATCACTTTTTATAATAAATAGTGATAATAAATTAGGTGTGTAATAAATAATGGATGATAACAAATAAGGGGTGTAAAAGAAACTAGTATCGATAGAGTTACTCATATTTAAATAATTAAAGATAAAATTGACACCATACGAAATTCCTATTGACAAATCATGGTAAAAATAATGTGTAAGGAAAAAGAATTTTACGAATCACAATCTTTAAATCTCTAAAGAAAAAAATTCTCAATATCATTCTGAAAAAATATTTCACAAATTCTGTATTATTTTTTTTTTCTCACTATTTTGTTATGATATTCAACCTCTACGGCCTATTTATATGTATAGAAATAAATGTTAACATATATTTAATCATGTCGTGGTATTAATGGACACGTATCAGATAAAACATATGTTATTTATAGAAAATCTTATACCCAAACTTCAAGGCTTCTTATAAACAATATAAAATGCACTTTTGTGGTGCTTTCACTTTCACGAGGTGCTCAACAATTATTATTATTATTATTATTATTTTTATTGAACCACACAAGTTCCTATGCCAACATGCATGTTAGATTTAACTTACATTAAATAAGGTAATTGTTATAAAATAATAATAATAACATTCAATTTAATTTAACACAACTGTGCATTGGACTTGAAGAAGAAATTTATCAGTGTATTAAATGATGGCTCGCCAAGTCGATGATGAAATAAACTTTGTCTTTGTTGATTGAGTCATCTCATCCACCACCACCACCCAAAACCCTTTAAGACATCGCTTCTTTTCTTCGAGATTTTGAGCATGCGTTTGTTAGATTCGCTGGGCTCTCAAGTTCTTGAATTGCCTCTTCTATCTATTTCGCCAATGCATTGATGGGATTGTATGTATCTATGTATGTATATATGTATGTATGGTAATGTGTTCATATTTTCCATCTAGATATGCGTGCAAAAAAAGGACGACGATATGGGATTTTTTTTAAGTAAATAGCCTTTGACCTGGTCATGTTTAAAAAAATAGCACTCAATATCCGATTTTACCTTTGTACCCTTACTAATTCTGTGTGAAAGACTATTTTACCCTTATTTAATGAGAATCAACAACCTCAACAACACATTAACGAAAAAATTACAAGGGTTTAAAGGTTTACCGTAACAAATCTGAAGCAGCAGACCCGTACAGATAAAAGTAAAAGTAAAAAGCAATCACTTTCAATTCAATTGTTTTCCTCTGCACACACATCGTTCTCTCTCCCAAATCATTTTCTCTGCAACTCAATCGACAATGACAATCAACGCGAGACCCCAAAAAGTGAAGGTATTTGTTCTACTCGTCGTCTTCTTCAATTTAACGCGAGCAGGGGACCTGGCAATGACGTATCGAACCCTAATTTGATGCGGACCCGTGGTTGCAAGCATAGGACCCGTGCTTGCAAGTATAGGACCCACGCTTGCAAGCATATGACCCGTGCTTGCAAGCGTAGGACCTGTGCTTGCAAGCGTAGGTAGCTTGTAAACGCATAGGACCCGTGCTTGCAAGCATATGACCCACGCTTGCAAGCATCGGACCCGTGCTTGTAAGCATAGGACCTGTGCTTGCAAGCGTAGGTAGCTTGTAAACGAATGGGACCCGTGCTTGCAAGCATAGGGCCCCCGCTTGTGAGCACGGGACCCGTGCATATTATCATGGGACCCACGCATAAGATGATGAGGTTCTTGCGCGGGTCCCATGCGTATAAGCACGGGTCCGCTGTATAATAGCGCGGGTCTCCTGCTCTTGCACGCAGGGAACCGTGCATAAGGCAGGGTCCCTACGAGCAAGAGCAGGAACCCGACAGGGGACCCGTGCTTATACGCATGGGACCCGTGCGGGAACCCGCGCAGATGCGCAGGGGTCTGATGCGCATCTGTGCGGGAATCTCAGCATATGCGATACGGTCCCCTGCGTAGCTGTGCATAAGGTTTTATTATTTTCAATATTCAACCATGTAATTTGCTAAAATATGTTATAATTACGTATAAATTAGGTTTGTGATGAAGAAGCAATTAAGAGGCGACGAAGTTTATGATTGTCGTATTACGCTGACCTCGCTATACCCCGAGGCCAGCGAGTTGATAAGAAGGTGTCTGAACCACCATGAGTGGGAGATATAGGGCCGGGAGTGCGTTCGGCCGATCGTTAGTGCCGCGGCGGATTTTAATCTCTCGGCCCAGTTGCTGTGGTACCTCATCCAGAGGCAGACGACGTTGCACAACCGCGACCAGCTTTGGATGATTGTTGGCAACAAACCACTCCGATTTTCAAAATCGGAGTATTGCCTAATCACCGGGCTCAAGTTCGCAGCCGAGCTACCGCAAGTGTACCCCAATGCAGCTTTCGCCGAAAGACATTTTGCCGGCACTTCCACAGTCCGCATGTCGCACGTGAAGCGTCGATTGGAGGAGTTGGCTGGCGACGAACGATTGGAGTCGCAAGGGTTGCCCGAAGCTGGAGGCGGTCGTAGCTGCCGCCCACGGGTCCCCTGTACGAGGCTTGTTAGTGCCGTCAGCGGACGAGTTGGAGGCGGACTACTTTCGGGACAGCGCCTTTGACGTTGGGGCGGCGCACGAAGTGTTCGACCGTGTGACGGGCCTACTTCAGCAGGGAGTGGATGTTAGCTGTTCCCGTCGTCGGGCGGAAGGAGATCGCAACGAGCGCGTTGCGATCCAACAAAATTTCGATGCACAGGCCATCTCCCAGATCCCCGAACCTCCACCGACGGGACCATCACGTGGTTATGGTTTCGCTTCGGAGGCACGCTTCGAGGAATTTTCGAGTCGTGTGGACCAAAACTTCACGGACGTGTTTGGGCGATTCGACGAACTTGGTACCGCCCTCTCGCAGTTCCGAAACGAAGAGGCTCGACGGTGGGAGACGAACGACAGTCGTTGGAGCCTCATGCAATCGTGGGGCGAGAGCATCAGAGGGTTGGGGAACTCGTTTCAGGATCTAGGACGACCTGACGAGTAGATTTTTTGGTGGATCGCGCACTCCTCTGCTGAGCGCCTCATTGTAAGTTTTTTATAATAAATTTTTTTAATTAGTTGTGTAGATTACTTATCAGTTTACTATTTACGATGTAGATGACGATCCGAGCGGGTTTGGTGGTGGATGGCACACTAACAGGCCGAATCGCCTCATGGTAAATTTTTATACTTAGTGTGGAAAAAAATATATTATATATTTTCGAAACTTGTATAGATTACGATGAGAGATGGACCAACGCCATGGGATCGTACGAGGTCCGAGTCAGGACGATGGGACGGTCGCAGTCCGTCCGAATGGGAGCATCCCCGTTGGGCCGATTTTGTCCAACCGGAAGGACCGCGACGCGGAAGAGGAGGAGAACGGAGGAGGTGGACCCATCGTCGTGGAGGGGCAGGAGGTACGATGTTGAGGCTCAGGAGGTCGAGAGGCTCAGGTCGAGGCGCACGCCGAGGCTTCATTTCTGACGAAGAGGACCGACAAAGGAAAAGGCGTCATGAAGGGAATACCCCTGAGCGGCCGAAGAAGCCATCGAAGTACCTGGAGTCTCGTTCACAGATTTTCCACCGACGAGTGCAGTCCGCCCTCCAAAGCTTTCGTGTGTTCGAGCGGCATATCCAAGTGAAGATAGCCAAATTTTGGCCCACTGTCGAAGCGCAGTTGTTAGCACTGATTTCGGTGCACGGTACGCAAATCGAGGGCCGACTACAAACACACGACCCTCGGTGGCTCCTAAACCTTGCGACTGAGGGTATGCCGCTCGATGACATGGTACGATGAATTTACCAAATGCGTTTGCGCTTACTTGAATAGTTTCAATAATGGTTTATATTTTATTGCAGCACGTCGATGAATCCATCTTTGGGATCCTCGCAATGCAAGAGAAATAGCAAGGCGTGCACGAGGACAGTGGCGTACATGCCCCACAGCTTTAAGACCGAGTCGATGAGGAAGGGGTAAGTATCAAAGGGACGGCGCACCCGAAAGGGCTCAAGAAATGGCTCAAGTACGCTAAGGGAGAAGATGAATTTTGGATGAACAGCCGTGGGACATAGCGCCACATCGCCATCCCGGTCCGTAGCGAAGCCATTGGGTGCTGTTGGTGATTGAGACGCAAAGCGGACGTTCACGATTTACGACTCCGATCCAGCTTATGACGGGGACATGCGCTACATCGAGCGTGAGTTCAATAGTCTGTCGATCGTGGTGCCGGCGATTTTCAAGCAGCTGAAGCTAACAAATCGTTGTGTACAAGGGCAAGAGCTGGCCAGCTGGGTGGTTGTCGCGACTTCAGAAGACAAGGGCACCCGTAAGTTTTCATGAATGTTGCGTTTTATTGTCGGTCGTATTTTCGTGATAAAAAATGCGTTATAATGTTGGATCCGATTTTCAGTGGAGACCACGGCGTCGCAATGTTGCGGGCGGCGATATCGCTTATGGTGCCGAAGGACGACGTCTCCCGCCTGACAAAAATCAGATGGCGGATTTTTGAAAATACCTCGCCATTCTATTTCAAGAACGATTGGGACAGTTTTTAGTGTTGTTTGATTTTTAGTGTTAAATATAAATTTTTGAATATTAATTTTCTGTTGTGTGAATTTTCTGGTGTTGTTAAATTTTCTGTGTTGAATATGAATTTTCTGTGTTTGGATATGGATTTTCAGTATGAAACGTGATGTGTGATTTGACATGACAGTCTGACACTTCTCATATCCACAGAAAAATTAACACAAAATAATTGGACCATAATTGAGTCTGGGCTGAATGTTAGTGAGGCGCATCCTTGGTCCCCTGGATGTGCCAACGCACGTTAACGGTCGGGTCCCCTGTTTTAACGTGGGGAACCCTGCTCATAACGCGCGCGGGTCCCATGTGTATATGCGCGGGACCATGCCGATTATCGGGGACGCGCGCATAAGTTCGACGGTCCCAATCGGGACCGAACCTCTCAGCGCGGGGACCAAGCAAATATTGCGCGGGTTCCTCTGTTTTTACGTGCGGGAACCTGCCCATAACGTGCGGGTCCCCTGTGTGTCATGTGCGATTTGGATTTGTTAATTCATGGATTAAGCCATAATTGTGCGTTTGTATACATTGTTTATCCTCTATACATATTAAGTAATCATAAAATAGCACAAAATCAAAAAATTGGATCAAATCAAAATAATAACAATCAATTTATAAAATTGTTAAATCCTACAAAATTCACACCAAACACGGTATGTTTTTGGGAGTGCTCTTTTTCTATCTTCACCTATGAGATTGGTCAACTCGAAATACATGTGGATTATTTT
>JAQPCC010000089.1:600000-902446 GCA_028392965.1 Lindernia subracemosa | reverse complement strand
CATCGACCACATTCTTCAATATAAGTAGCCAGCACTGCTTATAGTTATGGGATCAAAAAGACCAACCCTTCTGCTAATGGGCAACGCAGTTTCGCAACAAGCAGGCAATTGATCGTTGATCTTTATAGCTTTTTGGTTCAATCTTTGATATTAAATAAAAAGATTTTTTTTTGTTTTGTTCAAGATAATTAAAATTTTCGAAAACTATTTATGCAAAACTTCCAGGAACCCTTCAGTGTTATCACCTCCTCCGACACATTTGGACAAGGCACGCACTACTACTAATGCCGTGACTTTGAGATTGAATGTGGTAATTAGGAACCATCAACGTCGTGGGCTTGTTCTGAAATCCCGGGCGGAGTATGATAATTATGCGAGAAACAAGGCGAAACCATTACCTTCGACGGCATGAAAGAAATCAGTTCCAAAGGTTGCGTTGCAGAGAAATCTCCTCCTGTCAAAGTAGTGGAAGAAGAGGAATTATCAAGAGCAACTCTTTTGTGGAGGGCAGCCAAAATACCTTTGTATACCGTTGCCCTCATCCCCGTGATGGTAAGTTTACATTTTTTGTTGAGATTCTAATTAAGTGGGTGTCCCACATCGAACAAATCAAGCTCTCATAATCACCTAATATACTCAAGATGCTCCTTCACCTATCACCAATTGGTTTTAGGATAAAACCCTCGATTTCTTAATATGGTATCAGAGCGGATTCGATCTTATCTCACCGTCACTTGAATCATATGTCCACGTGTTAGGCCAGTCATACCACACGTGAGGGAGCGTGTTGGGACTCTAATTAAGTGGGTGTCCCACATCGAACAAATCAAGCTCTCATAATTACCTAATATACTCAAGAGGTACCTTCACTTATCACCAATTGGTTTCAGGATGAAGCCCTCCATTTCTTAATATGGAATCAGAGCAGTTTCGATCTTTGCTCACCGTCACCCGATTCATATGTCCACGTGTAAGGCCAGTCACGCCACACGTGAGGGGGCGTGTTGAGATTTCTATCTATCCCACATCGGATAATTCTCCTTACCCGACTCACCTAATATATTCAAGAGGCAATTCACCATATCACCAATTGGTTTTAGGATGAAGCCCTCGATTCCTTAATATTTTTCATTAACAGAAAACCCTAAAGAACGGTTCAAAATCATTAAATTGCGGGTTTTTTTAAAAAAAAAATTATATTAGGTCGCAAGTGCAGCAGCTTATTGGCAAACTGGAGTATTTTCTTGGGGTCGTTACTTCGGGATGTTGGCTTCTTTTGTAATAGTTAATGTTTGGATTAAATTAAGGTTTGTACCCTTTTCATAGTTCTTTTGTAACAGTTAATCTGTGCTAATCAACGGTCTAGATTACATCTTCTCTTCCTCGTTTTACAGCAATGATGTGTATGATTGACACTGGGGCTGATAAGGACAAAAAGGAGTCGGTGGTCAATCTATTTGGCAGGTGAATAACTTTGTGATTAATATATATTAATATTATTAATTGTAATATATAATTATAAAAATGATCAGTGACACTTTTTAATATTATTGGGTTTTTAATCTAAAGTCGGAACGCTATAAATTTCATCGCCTGGTCACTGCTTGCCGTTGGGTTGATGGGCTTTGCTGGGATGGCATTAGCAGCCAATAGCCCTAAATCTATATTCTTTTTAGCCTATGCAGTTTATTGCCTCTATCTTTACCAGGTATATTATATTCAGATTAATTATAACATTTCTTCTAAGAAAAAAAATATATGTTTTTTGCTAATATATATTATTAATGTGTATTTTTCTTTGAATAATTTCTCCACGTTGTAATGTAACATAACATGCATGCAGTGTCCACCATTTCGAATGAGCTACTATGGAGTCGGAGAACCATTACTGTTTTCGGCCTTTGGCCCGATCGCCACCATTGGGTTTTACTTGCTTCACAGCAGAGGAAGGTAAAACAATTAAATTAATTAATTAATACTCTAATTATCACCCTAAAAAACCCTAATGATATTGGTGATAAGGTTAATGTTACAGTGAATTGCCTATTACAAGCACAATCACATGGCTATCAATTATTGTTGGATTAACTACAGCGTTGATTCTCTTCTGCAGCCATTTCCATCAGGTTTTAACACATTTTATTACATTAAAAAAACTAAAAATTGAATGTTTATTGAACTGACCTGATTCTATATATATTTCAGATAGAAGGTGACAAGGCAGTTGGAAAAATGTCACCTTTGGTAAGCACTCTATCACTCTTCGAACATATAACTAGTACTAATTATTTGATTATTAATTAATCATTTAAATTATTACAGGTGAGGCTTGGAACTGAAAAGGCTTCTCATGTAGTAAAGTGGTCAGTCGCAGGTCTCTATATGGTTCTGCTTGCTTTAGGGTGTGGGGGTTCTCTTCCTCTAGCCAGCATTGTAAGTATATATGTATATCTTACTACATATATGTAATAAATATACATTTATATTTTCAAAATTGTTTTAATTTGTTGAATTTAAGTATTATCATATTTCTTGGCGACTTTAGGTTCTTGGTGGGTTGACACTTCCTGTCGGAATTTCACTTGTCAACTTCGTTCAGAACAACCACAAGGTAAGAGTTGGCTATAGTTTCTAATATATGGTTCTTTATATATACATATTACAACTTTATTCAATATATTTTTTTTTTTGTAGGACAAATCGAAGATATTCATGGGAAAGTACTTTGTGGTGAGATTGCATACGATCTTGGGAATGGCTCTGTCGGCTGGGCTTGTGATTGCTAGAATGATGACTAAACAAATCCCACTTGCTATTTAATTTAATTTTATTTTATTTAACTTAATTTTGCACAATGTGTAAACGTTCAATGATTTAGCTTGAAAAATTGTCGAAATGTTACTTCTCTCTGTCGTTGTAACTTGTAAGAGCTTCCATATATTGAATTTCAATTTTTGCTTACTTTGGAATTGTGATCTTATATGTCAAAGAAAGAATAAAAGGCGAGAACCCACTTTTATTTTATTTTCTTCCCTATTTTGTTACTTTGTAAGCTTTTTTTAGTATATATTTCTAATTGACATCACACTATTACTATTTTAATTACATTTTTGGGACTTCAATATCGTCATTGTCCAGTTATAAAATTCAATAAATTTTTTTTTTTGCAAGAATATATATCTAATTTAAAGGATAGGCAATAAGCTTTAATGTTATTCAACAAATTGGGTGTAACGGAAAGTGGATCCCACTATAGGTATGTCTAGTTTATTATGGAATAGTAGTCACAATCTCGATTTGTTTAATGAATTTATTAGAAAATCCTATTAATAATAAATCATAGACTTCTATGACATTGGCCAATACTATTATTGTCGACAAGTCATAAATCATTTTATAAACTCTCAGTTCATTCATTAGATATATTTCTATGCCATAAAACAAATTCATAATCTCCAAGATTTAAATGTTTTCTTCAGTTTATTGAATTAATTGACTCCAATTCTCATATATATATAAATATAAATTTCAAGTTGGGATTTACTGATTTTTCATTATCTTGTGTAAGAAATATGTTTGTAGTTTTGTTCTTTCTTCTCACCGCAGGTTCGTAAACTTCTCCTATTGCATCTTTTTTTCTTGCTTCTTCAAATCTCCACAACAATTATGCAGTGATCCATTAAAATTGAATTCCTCTAACATTTCATATATATATATATATTTTTCTCTATTGTTTTACAAATAGGGTTTTCTGTTGCTGCTGGTGATTCGTCGTATGACTACACAGCCACCATCGATGTAAGGGCAAAAAAAAAAAAAACATACATCCCTAGTTTATTTTTTAAATCTAGTTATCGTCCATGATATTCAATATTTTTTAATTTTGTTTCGATTTAGCCCTGCAAATGAATTAATCATGCACAATAGGCGAGCTAGAGTTTTCTAATCATAGCTTCTTAATATCATTATTCCTTAAGCAATTAATACTTTTATTATACTTGTCCTTGTTTCAGTGCCTTTCTGAGCCTTTGGCTCCTCAATACAATGGTGGGCTCGTGAGAAACCCTAGCTTCGACGTGGGCTTGAACGGCTGGAATGTTTTTGGAAATGGAAAGAGTTTTCTCAGACATTTGATCTCCAAAAGAACAACTTGTATACCTTTTCAGGTAATTCTAACCTTCTCAACCCATTTTTGTATATATAATATGTATCATTTTCTTGACATTTGTTTCCATTTTTTTTGTAGCATGGATGCAAATAGATGGTGGAAAAGAGATTATAATTACAGCTTACATGCAAACCCCAAAATTAGAATCCATAAACATTGGTTCTGTAATAGCAAAATATGGGTGTTGGTCCATGCTTAAAGGAGGGTTTACAGCTGATGATGACATGAAAGCTCAGCTTTACTTCACGGTTTGTTTGTTTGTGTATTTTTTTTTTTTTTGTAAGAAGAAAAATTAAATTTTGTTTCGATATGATTATTCTCTTCATGTCCTTTTCTTTTAGTCTTCAAATTTGAATTTGCACATACGCAGAGCAATAGCAGCGGCGAACTATGGCTGGACAATGTTTCATTGAAGCCATTCACAAGAAAAGAATGGCAAGATCAGCAGAACAGAAGCATTCACAAGGTATGAATAACTCTATAATCTTAGCTTCTTCGCATGTATATATATTGTCAGATGACGTAATATGTTGTAATGATTCTGAATCCTACGTGACGGACAGCTTCGAAAGAGACAGTTGAAAATCCACGTTAGGACGAAAGACGGAGCGAAGCTTGAGGGAGCGAAGATAGCCCTAAAACAAACCAGGCCCCATTTCATGCTGGGGTGCAGCTCGACGGAGATGATCATAAACACCCCGGCCTATCAAAATTGGTTCGTACAGCGTTTCCCCGCCACGAGCTTCAACAACGAAATGAAATGGTACTACACCCAAGGATCCTCGACCGGCGAAAACTACACCGTCCCAGATGAAATGGTGAGCTTCTTCAAGAAAAATAGGGTTTCCATAAGAGGTCACACCATACTGTGGGACGCCACGAGGTTCATACAGGATTGGGTTAGGGTTTTGCCTCCCAAGGAGATCCTCAGCAATGCGATAAGGCACACGGGCTCCGTCGTGTCGAGGTATCTGGGAGATGTAATAGGGTGGGACGTAATGAATGAGAATATGCACAATAGCTACTTCGAAGACACCGTGGCTGCCAACAGTTCGGCCATGTTTTTCCAGATTGCTCACGCTATTTCTCCTCAAACTCCTTTGTTCTTGAATGAGTACAATACAATAGAAACGCCTGTCGATAATGTCTCGATGCCATGGAAGTATGTAGAGAAGATCGAAGAGATTAGGGCTTTCCCGGGAAACGAGCACTTGGTGCTTAAGATTGGCTTACAAGGGCATTTCTTTGACAGGCCTAACGTAACGTACATACGGTCTTGTCTTGATCTTCTTGGCGCTACGAAGTTACCGATTTGGATAACGGAAATGGATACCCGACGGGGCCCAACTCAGGTAACTTTTCTTACACGGCAGTACTATGATCCATATTCGAATTTAACCTTAAAAAAAAGAATTAATCTAGGCTGCAGAATTGGAAGATGTTCTGAGGGAAGTATATTCCCATCCCGCCGTAGAAGGAATCATCTTGTGGGGCGGATGGAAACCGAACATATGCAACGACACGTGCATATATACGCAGGAAAGGTACGAGTTTTGGAATCGTTCGTGCGCCAAGATGTGCCTGACGGACAACGAATTCAAGAACACAAAGGCTGGGGACATGGTCGATAAGTATGTAAGAGAATGGCGAACGGCGAATGTGGTGGGGAATACGAACAAGGACGGAGTTTATAGGATCAACGTGTTTCATGGCGAGTATTCGCTGTCGTATTCGCATCCATCGATCAAAAATGCTGTCGGGCAGAAAACGTTCGAAGTGACGAACGACGGGTTGGGTCCGCTGGAATTTTTCGTTACCCTCTGATAATTTATCAACTATTGAGGATTTGATGAAGAAGAAGAAGAAAGAATTTTGATTAAAAAATATATGTTACAATCCATCACTCATACATACGTGTATATAAGCTAGTATCAATTGACCGTTATTAAGTTAGGAAATTCCCAAAATAACCTAACTTATAGAATCGCTATTGCTAATAACGATTAAAATAAAACTCTTCCAGAAAGACATGAAACTTAGCTTTGAACTGCTCAAATTATCTTCTGCTCATCCTTTTGATCCTTAACATCAGCCTCAATCATCTGATGTGATGATTTAATATCCCCCCCACAAACTGGACGGAATAGATCTATTACGGACATTTTGTACAAAAGCTCTTTAATTCTTGAACCCGCTAAACTTTTAGTAAAAATGTCAGCCAATTGATTTGCACTAGACACTGGTAGAAGTTTGATGGAGCCTGTCTGCACATGATGCCGAATGAAATGAGCATCAATCTCAATATGTTTAGTCCTTTCGTGGAACTTTGGATTCATAGCAATCTGTATTGCTGACTTATTGTCACAAAAAACTATTGGAACTAATGATGACTGAAATCCAAAGTCCAAAAGCATTTGCTTTAGCCAAAGAATTTCTGCTGTAAGAGATCCCAGAGCTCTGTATTCCGCTTCTGTAGATGACCTTGAAACTGTGCTCTGTTTCTTCACTTTCCAAGAGACTAACGAAGAACCAATGAACACACAGAAACCCGAGACTGGTTTTCTTGAGTCAGAACATGCTGCCCAGTCTGAATCAGAAAATCCTTTTATCTGCAAATTTGAAAAAGAAGGCATTAACAAACCTTGTCCTGGAGAAGCTTTAATATACCTGAGCAGATGGTGTAATGCTGCCAGATGAGCAGTTGTCGGGTTTGAAACAAATTGGCTCAATTTGTTTACTGCAAAACAAATATCCGGTCTTGTGAAAGTTAAGTATAGCAACTTCCCGACGATCCTCCTGTATTGAGTAACATCTTCTAAAGGCTCTCCTGAAGCTTCTGATAACTTCAATGATGCATTCATGGGATTAGATATAGGTTTTGCTCCTAAATAACCTGTTTCTTCCAACAATTTCAATGCATATAGTCGCTGAGAAACATAAAAACCTTTGTTAGTACGTGCTATTTCCAAACCTAAAAAGAACCTTAAATCTCCCAAGTCTTTTAGTTTAAAGCTATGTTGTAAGAAGAATTTAACATCTTCTATTTCTTTAAGTGTAGGGCCTGCCAATATTATATCATCTACATAAACCAATAGAGCCACAAAATTCTTTCCTGATCCTTTAATAAACAAAGTATGATCTGAACAAGCCTGTCTAAAACCAAACTCTAATAATGCTGCAGTAAACTTAACATTCCATTGTCAAGAAGCTTGTTTAAGTCCATATATTGACTTATGTAAACGACATACCAACCTAGTATTACATGATTCATGAATAGGAACATAACTAGGTGGAGGATCCATATAAACTTCTTCAAAAAGATCTCCATTAAGGAACGCATTGTTCACATCAAGTTGAAACAAAAACCATCCTTGTGAAGCAGATAAAGAAAGAAGTATTCTTACTGTAGTCGCCTTAGCAACTGGAGAAAAAGTATCAATGTAGTCGACTCCTTCACGTTGATTGTATCCTTTAGCAACTAAACGTGCCTTAAATCTCTCTACATTACCTGAAGAATCATGTTTCACTTTATATACCCATCTACAACCAATGGAATGCTTCCCTTCTGGCAAAGGAACAATTGACCATGTTCTGTTTTCTTCCATGGCAGACAATTCTTCCTTCATGGCCTGAACCCATTCTGGTTTATTTACAGCTTCATGATAATATCTAGGTTCATAAACAACAGAAGTATTGAATATATAATTCTTATATGTAACAGATAATCCATCATAAGAAACATAGTCTGATAAAGGATACAAGGATGACTTTTTGTTTATAACCGTGTTGCAATGAAAGTCCTTCAAGTAAGAAGGTGTCCTTCTTTGCCTGGTAGACCTTCTGATCGAAAGAGAATCAGACAACATATCCTGATTATTAACATCATTATCTAAAACATTTTCTTCCGGTATCAAAGAAGAATCAGAAACTGAAACACCTTGTTCAGCTCTTTCTGATAAGGTGTCATCATGATGTATTTCATAATCATTATGATCAGGTATCAAATATGATATATCATCACAACTAATCCCAGGTAAGACTAAATCTTGAAAAGGATCATGAAGATAATTGACATTATCTAAAGGAATTTCATGAAAAGGGAACACTTTTTCATCAAACTTAACATCTCGAGAGACAAAAACTTCATGTGTTTGAAAATCTAATAACTTATAACCTTTCATACCATTAGGATAGCCTATGAAAATACACTTCCTGGCTCTTGGTTCAAACTTGTCTTTATGCGGACCAAGAATATAAGCATAAACCAGACATCCAAATACTCTTAAACGACCATAGTTCATTGTTCTCTGGAAAAGTAGTTCATATGGAGATTTATTTTGTAACACAGTAGAGGGTAATCTGTTTATCAAGAAGGCTGCCGTTAGAACACATTCAGACCAAAAACACTTAGGCAAAGCTGATTGAAATAAAAGAGAATGAGCAACATTCAATAAATGCTGATGTTTCCTTTCCACTACAGAATTCTATTGTGGTGTATAGACACAACTAAATTGATGTAAGACTCCCTTTTCCTGTAAAAGAGTAGTTAGTTCCAATTCCTTAGCATTATCAGATCTCAGCATTTTAACTTTCCTTTTGAATTGTGTTTCAATCATATTCAGAAAGAACTCCATAATTCTTGGTACCTCAGATTTCTGTTTAAGTAAAAACACCCAAGTAAAACGAGTATGATCATCAACAATGGTTATAAAATATTTATGATTTGAATATGATAAAAGATTGAAAGGGCCCCAAACATCACAATGAATTAAGTCAAAACATGATGAAGCAATATTATTGTTAGATTGAAAAGGTAGTCTTTTCTGTTTAGCTTGCTGACAGACATCACATATATGTTTAGGAGCAGAATCTCTATATTTCAATACACTCTTAAGCATGCCTAGAACTTTATAAGATGGATGTCCTAATCTTTGATGCCAAATATTCGCAGATTCCTTGCTCAAACAAACAAAAGAATTATATGAACTTGAAGTCTTAACAATTGCATCGTCCTTCAAGGCATAAAGACCTTCATGAATTCTACCCTTGCCAATCAAAACATTGAGCCTGTTGTCCTGAATCACAAATTCATCAGAAGAAAACACAACTTGCAAATATGTATTTGCTGTTAGTGCACTAACAGATAATAGATTAAAATGAAACTCAGGAACATATAAAACATGCTCAAGAATCAACTTATCATTTACTCTAACACTTCCAGTTTTATACACATTAATATATGATTTATCTGGCAGAGTAATACTAACGCAGCTAGTATTGTAAATCGTTGTAAATAGATCTAAGTTACAACATATATGTCTAGAGGCTCCTGAATCAACAAGCCAGTTAACATTACTCAATGTTTTAGAAACATTAAAGGTTAGACATAAACCTGTTTCCTTAGTAATAGCAACATTGTTGATTTGTGATGAGCTTGTGACGATTTGTTGATTCCATAAACGCCTCAAATATTGAATCTGAGATTCATTCAGCTCCTGGAAAAAATCTTCAGTAGCACTGGAAGAATTATCAATATTACTATTAGTCTGTTCCAAATCTGCATTTTCCACTGCAACTTGATTGATCTTAGGTTGATTCTTAGACCAATTATTCGCCTTGAATCCAGGTGGAAAGCCATGCAAACGATAACATGTATCGATAGTATGACCAATCCTATTACAGTGAGTACACAAAGGACGATTTCCCTCTTTTTTTTGAATTGCTGATTTCTTGTTCTGATCTGCAGTATTATTAAGAGTATTCTTACTGACAAACATAGCCATTTGCTGCAAATTGTCTCCTACGGCAGAAGAAGTCACTAGTCTTTGTTTCTCTTCTTGAATGACCAAACCAAAAACCTTACCTATCTGTGGTAAAGGATCCATTAAAAGAATCTGGCTTCTTACATGTGAATAGGAATCATTTAATCCCATGAGAAAAGCAAGAACGTGTTCTTGCTCATGTGCAATCTTGCACTCTGAGGATTTACAGGGTGGCCTAAAGTTTGACAGCTCATCCCATAAAGACTTCAACTTTGTGTAATAATTTCCAACAGAAGACTGATTCTGCCTTAGATTTACAAGATCTTTCCTTACCTGATAAATTCTGGGGCCATTCGTCTGTTGAAAACGTTCTTGCAAGTCATCCCAAATCTCTTTAGCCGACTCGGAATACATTATACTTGCTGAAATTTCTTTAGAAACAGAATTCATTATCCAAGATTTGACAATACTATTGCTCCGCTTCCACGCCTGAAACAACTTGATATTGGTTGCTGCAGGTTTTTGGATTGTTCCATCGACAAATCCCATCTTATTCTTGATATCAAGAGCTATGCTCATAGCCATTTTCCAAGAGGGATAGTTGTCTCCAATGAGCTGCTGTTGAACAATAGTCAAACCTGGATTATCTGAATGATGAATATAATATGGATCAAACTGATCATCTTGAACATTTCCTTCTGTCTTTTCTTTGGAAATCGATTCTTCCATTGTTACGAATCAATATGTAGAATTGTAGACGAAAACAAGAAGGAATGAGATTCTTGAATCTAGAATCAACCAGCTTCTTTCAGAGTTGAATAAAACTTGATAATCTGAAGAATTGATTATCTTGAATGTGCTTTATTCGATTGATCGTACTGAAGAAGGAATTATATGAATGCAGCGACGAATTTAGGGCTCTGATACCATATTGAGGATTTGATGAAGAAGAAGAAGAAAGAATTTTGATTAAAAAATATATGTTACAATCCATCACTCATACATACGTGTATATAAGCTAGTATCAATTGACCGTTATTAAGCTAGGAAATTTCCAAAATAACCCAACTTATAGAATCGCTATTGCTAATAACGATTAAAATAAAACTCTTCCAGAAAGACATGAAACTTAGCTTTGAACTGCTCGAATTATCTTCTGCTCATCCTTTTGATCCTTAACATCAGCCTCAATCATCTGATGTGATGATTTAATATCAACATATTGAGAATCAAATCGAGGATCATATATATAGATTGTCACTCACTAGGATTGAATGAAGATATGGTGTAATGATTAATGATATATATGAGTAGTTATTAAGCTTAAACTACAACTAATGATGCAGACAAGACGTCGAATGATACAATTTTTTCATCTGTTTTATACATATTGAATATTCATAGCGTTATAGTTGTGGCTAATATTAAAGAAACAGTTGGGCTATTTCTACACTTTTCTATTACCACACTCTTTTGTGGGCCTATCAACTATGATGTCCACCCACCATGGATGGACCAGCAATTCATCTAAATTTTATTGAATACCACCCTAGCTGTGAAGAAAAATGATACTCAAGTTGCTTTCAACCACAAAATAAATCGACTAGATTATATGATTGAATATATAAGTTCACCATTGACCCAAGAGAATCAACAAAAGTTCTCTTTTTTCTGGTCCGAGAAGCAAAATTCGTTTGGTGTAAGTCCTAATTCGAGGTTTCCAGCGTCGCAAACCAAAATTTCTCCACTCTTTCCTGCCCATATCCTTAAAAGGAGAGATTTTGAATATATAACGTGGCCCTTGTATGTTCTAGGCATATCATTTCGTTTCAGTGGGGTTTTCTTGATTTTGCTGTGAAGAAAACGTAGCAAAGACACTACAAATTTGTTGTAAAAGAAAATGGGTTCAATGAATTTTTCTTGCTCATCGACATCTCTTGCTCCCTCAAGGTAAATCTGTCTTGTGTCTTGTGTTGTTAATTGGTATGCGTATGAATACATATGCAATTTTTCGTTCTTTAATCCGTTTTTTGTTGATTGACGAAATAATGGGTGTTGTTGAGCTGTTTCTGAACCAAAATATGCCCACCTCAATACTTTTTCTAGCCGTAATGTTAGATAGATTCATGCCTCTCTCTTTCTGTTTCTTTGTGTAGGGTTTTGATTAAATTCTCCATTTATGTTCTATGTCATTGAAAGATCTTGAAATTTCTTGAGAGATTAATCTATGGTCGAGTTTTAGCTTGAAGTTGAGGTGTGAATATGGCCCTAGAGCTAAAGCTGGTTTGTTTATGTAGCTCCGAAAGGTATAGCTTCTATTTGATGGATCTTTTGTACTTCATCATCCCCACAACTCTCTTTTTCTTGGCTTGCTATGTTCTTGTGATTTGATTCGTGGGATCTTTTCTATGGTTGGATAACTTTACCTGCTATATGCTTTTTCTTCAACCATAAGCTAATCGGCATCAGTTTGAAGCTCGCAAAACGTTTCGCCCTTATGTCGTTTTCTGTTATTGACACGCCGGCTCGCCTACCCTTCTTACAGGACGCTGAAAAAATTCGGGCTGTTCAATGGTGGAGAATTCTTGAAACTGACGAATGCAAAAGTAGGCTTCACTTCCATCCCAAATATCAAAGTTAGATCTGCTTTGCTCTCTGGCGAAAATGAGCTGTCCTCCCATCCCAACGGTTCAAGCATTGCCAGCAATGCAATCGTTGCTGATTTGTCCGCCGGAGTTGAGAGGCAGTCTGATATCGTAAAATTAGGCTCACTTTCCGCCGACTTAGCTCCTTTGACTAGCGGGTTCCCAGTCGACAACGACGAGTACGATTTGGACAGGCCATCGCTAGGCTTCTCATCTATCCCAGAGGCCATTGAAGACATTCGTAATGGAAAGGTTTGTCTTTGCAACATATGTTTTTGAGGGTCTATTGTTTGCTTATTTCTTGATGAAAATTGGATCGAATGCTGTAGATGGTAGTGGTTGTAGACGACGAAGATAGAGAGAACGAAGGAGACTTAATCATGGCTGCCTCGAAAGTCACACCCGAGGCCATGGCTTTCTTCGTCAAGCATGGGACTGGGATAGTCTGCGTCAGCATGAAAGAAGAAGACTTGGAGAGGCTAAAGCTTCCGCTGATGGTGAATCACAAGGAAAACGAGGATAAACTCCGCACTGCATTTACCGTCTCGGTGGTAATTGTCCTCCACATAGCCATATTACTTCATTTCTCGATATAGAAAGCTACAAACAAGAATAAAGGAATCACCTTTTTCTTTATTTGGCTCTGAAATTGTGGTAGGATGCAAAATATGGGACAACGACGGGCGTTTCAGCGAGCGACAGGGCCAAGACGATACTTTCCCTCGCATCCCAAGAATCGAAGCCCGAGGATTTCAACCGGCCTGGCCACATTTTCCCGTTAATGTACAGAGAAGGCGGTGTTCTCAAAAGGGCTGGACACACCGAAGCTGCCGTGGACCTTTCGGTGCTAGCTGGGCTAGAGCCCGCCGGGGTTTTATGTGAGGTTGTCGATGACGACGGTTCTATGGCTAGGCTGCCCAGGCTTCGTCAGTTTGCAGAGAAAGAGGGCTTGAAAGTCATCTCCATCGCCGATTTAATTAGGTAATAAATCTAACGGGCTATTTATTTCGATGCTAGTTAGTTTCTTGGATGAGGTAGTAGGCTTAGAAAAACACGATATCTTCTTTCGCCAGATATCGGAGGAAAAGGGATAGATTAGTCGAACACACATCTGCCGCCCGTTTGCCCACCATGTGGGGCCCGTTCACCGCCAACTGCTACAGATCAATCTTGGACGGAATGGAACACATCGCCATGGTTAAGGTGAGTTTGAATGATTAGCATTCTTTTTTTCTCTTGAAAATCCAATTCATCGAAAATATTTCTGACATCATCACAGGGCGATATAGGGGATGGGCAAGACATTCTCGTCCGAGTGCACTCTGAATGTCTGACCGGGGACATATTCGGGTCAGCCAGGTGCGACTGCGGGAGCCAACTGGCCCTCGCGATGAGGGAGATCGAGGCGGCTGGTCGGGGCGTTTTGGTCTACCTACGAGGGCACGAGGGGAGAGGGATTGGCCTGGGACACAAGCTTCGGGCCTACAACCTTCAAGACGATGGCCGGGACACCGTGGAGGCCAATGAGGAGCTGGGACTGCCCGTCGACTCGAGGGAGTATGGAATCGGAGCTCAGATACTGAGAGATCTCGGCGTTAGAACCATGAAGCTGATGACGAACAACCCGGCAAAGTACAGCGGGCTCAAGGGCTACGGCCTGACCGTCGCCGAGCGGGTCCCGCTCGTGACTCCAATCACCAAAGAGAACAAGAGGTACCTCGAGACCAAGCGGGCCAAAATGGGGCACGTCTACGGGCTGGATTCCAACGGCAACCCGAACATCATAGGTAAAAGCATCGGGAATGGCTCGGTTAAATCCGAGTTGTAAGAGAGTCGGGTCGGGTTTGTGTCCGAACACAAAATTCCTTAAATTGAAGAACTTTCTTGCAATATTTTATTTACAAAGACTATGGTAGTGTAGTTTAAGGACACATTCATTGATCATTCTTATTCATTTGGTGATATGTTTGGATTAAGGAAATGCAAGGTAAAATATAAGGATAAATATGTAATTTAACTTATAGTTTGTCCGTGGGTCCCCCACTCGGGCTAAGTTTACTTTAAAGCGAATACGAATTTCAATATTGGCCTATTTGTTGCGTTTCAAATTCACACAAATTACGATGATATTCAAGTTGAATCGAGTGTATATATGTCATGAGTTGATCACTCGATCTATTCCAAGGATTTTGTAACTTTTTTTTCATTATGGAAGAGCCTAACCTAGATAAAATATTAATATTAGATTTATTGACGAAAGGTTTATATTTAATAAGGTTTGAATTATTAAGGTTTATATAAAACTAATTAATATATATAAAATAAAATGCATATTTTGTTAGTGAATTTATATATAAACTTTACATTATTATATGAAACAAACACATTAACATCTCATAAACCGCGTGATATTATTAATCATTGCCTAGGTAGCAAATAGAAAATATCTCATAGATTTGGGTAGATAATTAACAAGCCATTACTACGGAAACAATTAAATGGATTATAATCATTGTAAATTTTATTCACTGCAAGATTTTTCTTTTACTAATAAAGGTAATTAATTATTAAACCGCGTGACATTATTAATTTATCCTTTCCATTTATAGTTAATAATCACAGCTCATACAAGGCAAACCGCGTACATTGATTTATGACCATAGGAAGGTAATAAATTATATTACGGTATGATCTTCCCTTAATCCTCACCGTCCAAACCATATAATGCCGACAAAACGGATATTCCAATCTGACGGCTGAAAAAGTATCTCAGATCTCACACATCCTCGTACCATTTCTCCTATATATACACCTCGTACTTCCACTACTTCAAGCTCAAAAGCTAAGTAAGAGTACTATAAAATCAAAGATTGAAGGAATAGATTTAAGCATCGATCTAAATTCCTACGACTTTACGAAAATGTCCGTTTATAGGGTTTCGGCGGTAGCCATGTTCGCGGTGCTGTTGGCCGTCTCCGCCGTGGCTCGGTCGCCTCATTCTGCGCCGTCCCCGGCGCCGGTGTCTCACGCTGCTTCCCCTTACTCTCCTTCCCTGAGTCCTAAAGCTTCTCCGTCTCCTTCTCCGAGTCCTACGGCGTCTCCGTCTCCGTCTCCTTCCCCGATTCCTACGGCGGCGTCTCCGTCTCCCTCACCAGTGCCTCATCAGACAACTCCGCCGACGCCTCCTCCATCCGTTTTGCCGCCGTCACCCTCAGTGGATGTTCCTCCGCCGTCTGATTACGCTCCTGCACCGGCCCCTACTCGCAGCGGCGGCGTATCACTCGGAGTCGGTTTTGCTGCTTCTGGCGTCGCTGCTTTGCTTGCAGTTGCTGTGATGGCTTGAGTTTCTATTTTATTTATTTATTATTATTAATATATATATTCATGGTTATTGTAGTTTTTTTGGTTTCTTTTTAGCTAGTCGTTTTCTCATACTTCATTAGTGATGTTTTCCTTCGTGTTTTCAATATTATTATTTATATATTTGACATCGCACTCTTCATAAAAAAAGATGAAATGAAATGTCATGAAAACAACATTAAGAAAATGCCAATATTTGATGTTCTCTATAATGTGTCAATATAAACTCGACGATGATCTCTATATAATTCGAAAACATCTGAATAAAGACGACGACCAATAAGTGACAACACCTTCGTCATCACCAATACTTAAAAGACTGATATTGCAAGAAACCCTAATGTCGTATAACTCTCTCTTACATAACGCAAAAGGTTTGTCCTAAGCCCTTTTCCATGTAGTAATTATGGATATTACACATGACTCATCGTCACAAGCAGTATCACCAGCAGGTCCTAATATTGAGAGTCAAAGTCCCTTCAAATATACCGAAAGGAATTCAACAAGTATAACTTCGCCGTCCCTAATCATCGTTTTATCGGTGGTTATTACATCCTTGGTCGTCCTAGCTTGTTACAAACTCTACGGATACTACAAGAACAGGCAAAGACCACCGCCAGCCGCCACCGAAGAACAGCGGGCGGGCGCCGTTCAAGAACCTGCCCAAGATGAGGTTGACTACGGGCCAGTCCTGGACCATCCCATATGGTACATCAGGACAGTCGGTCTGCAGCCATCTGTGGTGGGCTCAATCACTGTCGTTAGGTACAAGAAAGGAGACGGTCTGATCGAAGGGACCGAGTGTTCGGTCTGTCTGACCGAGTTCGAAGAAGGCAAGGGCTTGAGGTTGCTGCCCAAGTGCAGCCACGCCTTTCACTTGCCTTGCATTGATACTTGGCTTGGGTCGCATACCAACTGTCCCTTGTGCCGTGCGCCTATCATGCGGCCATTGCAGAGCTCGAAATACGATGTGGAGGAGGCGAGAGTTGAAGCATCGAATGGAAGTGGCGAAGAAGAAGAAGAAGACAGAAGGGAATTGGATAGTGATGACTGTGAACAGATAACGAATCGTGCCGCAGATTAGTAACTAAAAAAACCGTTCTTTTCTTTCAACCTTCGTTGAAGAAAGAGGCAAATCTTGAAATGAAAATTTGAGGTTTATTTTCGATGACATATGTCTACTATTGTATTGCTTGTTGCTTCATCGTTTAGGCAAACATTTGTTCTACATGGGGCAAAAAAACCGACCCGAAACATCACGGGTCAGGACCCATATTTGTAATGGTTCAAGGATGTCATTTTTTTCATATCTCACCGAACATTTCGATGCTAATAATAATTAGGTTGGCCAATATAGATGCTAGGTGTCTTGCGTTTATAGGGTCTTACAAACAAATTGATGATTTTTATTTTCTATTTTTTCAACTCAAAAGTGTGGATTCAGTACACCATATTAAATTTCAACGATTCAGATCACCAACAATGACTAATAGAAATGGCTATCAATCGATTACTTTTGTAGTTGAAACATCTTTCAATCTTTGGTATCAACAAATGACTGCTGAGTTCCCATCAAAGGCTCTCATTGGTTGTAATACTATCAATCTTTTGTCCTAATAGAAAAACTCCACTCATTATATATAGAGGAGCTCATTTCCCCTATTAATCTCACACCTCGTACCTACTCATCTGTCTTGAAATAATATTAAATCTTTCGTTTCATTCCATTCATACAACACAAAATCCAAGATTTTATGGCTGCAATTATGTCCAAAACTCAAGGCAATGATGATAGCTCGTTCGTTAAAGTACTGGCTGAATCATCAAACATGAAAACAGTCCCTTCACAGTTCGCTTTTGCTAACGACGACGCAAAAGCTTCCCACTCAGACTCCATTCCCATCGTCGATTTTTCTTTGCTGAACTCTTCTGACCATAACCAACGTTCGAATGCCCTTCAAGATCTTCACAAAGCTTGCCAAGAATGGGGTTTCTTTGTTGTACGGTAGCTTAGCTAACATAATCAACCTAAAAAGTTTATTGTATGAGTCAGTAACTAACTATATATATGTAATAACAATGCAGTTGGTGAATCATGGGATCTCGGAAAAGTTAATGAAGTCCATAATAGATGCAAGTTTGGAGTACTTTGAGCTCCCCGACGAAGACAAGAGGAGGTACGAGGCTAAGAGTGCTTCCGACCCGATAAAATCGGGCAGCGGCAGTGTCATAAACACTGCAAACCAAAGTGTTCATCTGTGGAGAGACTTTGTCAAGTCTTATGTCCATCCTGAATTTCACTGCCCCGACAAACCCCAAAACCTAAGGTGACATTTCCCATCTATTACTACATACTCATAGCATGCCCATGAAAATGGAAGAACTAAACTGTATTAAATTGCAGGGATGTTGTGTCTGAGTTTGCTGGGAAATCTCGATGGGTGGCAAGAAAACTGCTCGAAGCAATCTCTAAGAACCTTGGATTCGAGCGAGGGCACATCGACGAGGCCTTGAAGCTTGGCTCGTGCTTTCAGCTCTATGCGGCGAACTACTACCCGCCTTGTCCCGAGCCAGACCAAGCCATAGGCATACCAGCCCACACGGACCACGGGCTCCTAACGTTTCTCTTACACAATGGAGTCGCTGGGCTTCAGATACAGCACAATGGAGAGTGGTTCGATACTGATTCTCCCCATAACTCCATCCTAGTCAACACCGCCGACCACCTTGAAGTAAAGATTATTATTTTTTTTTCAAGTATACTTTGTTTGATAAATCCATGCATGATGATATTGTAAATTATTTGAAAATTTTTTCCTTTTTTTTTTCTGTGAACTAGGAAGATATTTAGCAATGGGAGGTACAAGAGTGTGAAGCATAGGGCGGTGGTGAACGGCGAGAGGACTCGGATATCCGTGGTGATGGCGAACGGTGCTGCAACGGACGTTGTGGTGGGGCCCGACCCGGATCTGGTGGAGCGGGACGGGCGGGCTTTTTACGGGTCGATGAAGTTTATGGAGTATGTGGAAACGATGCTGAGTAATAAGCTCATGGGGAAGAGTAATCTTGAGTGCCTTAAGATCCCCAATGACGTAATATGAGATGCATGTATTTGCAATAATATAAAAGACAATAAAAGTTGTATTACATTATTACAGACATGTTTTGTATGATTGTAGCAATGGGAATAAAGATTTACTTTGGTATAAGTCATGTAATTTTTAGCGAGTGCAAACTTATGAAAACAATAATATCTCAAGAATAGGTACGACTAAATATTTTTTGTCTACAAATGTGAAAATCAAGAAAATCGGCCATCAACCACGTTAAAAGCATGTAACATATTCAATGTGAAAAAATAAAAAAAAAACTAACATATATAGAAAATTAGGAAGAAGAAAGGTATAGTTGTCTGTCCTTGATGGTTGTAAATTGGCAAGGCGGCGGGCTCTTTAAATTTATATTACAATTAATTAGATATTAATGTTTGTCGTGGGTTTTTGACCTAAGTGCTTGTGCATGCCCTTTCATTACATAAGAAATAATTTCATTATTTAATATGAGAAGGCAAGCGCGTTGGTGGCGTGGTATAAAAAGTTATGGATATTTAAATGGAGACAACATTGCATTTTATCCCTCCATTTTCTAGAAGAGTTAGGTCGTAATTTTCAGATTTCATTTTTAGAAAATGACCATTCCACTTTCCTAATATCAGTTGGCGTAATTCGCGTTCGCGAAGGGTAAATTATGCTTTACCTCCACGTGGATATATTGAAATATGTATTACTACCTTATACTTTTTTTATTGCGTAAAACCCCATGTGCTGTCTAAAATTTAGCACCGTACCCCCATGGTGTCTAAAACATAGCATTGTACCCCCCAATTAGGGGATAAAAATGACAAGGAGTGCATAATTAAGTAAACCACGGGGTTGTTTTATGCTATTTACAAACCATAGGGGTTTTGGTGTTTATTTTTTAAACCACGAGTGGGTTATATGCAATTTAGCCAATAAAGAAATAGAAACCCAACAAAATATTTTATATTATTTAAACTAAATAAAATTAATTAATTAAATAAGCTTTACATCTGCTGTCAGGATGGCCGAGTGGTCTAAGGCGCCAGACTCAAGTTCTGGTCCTCTAACGAGGGCGTGGGTTCAAATCCCACTTCTGACATTTATCCTTTTTCTTTTTTTTTTTTTTTTTTTTTTTCATTTTTTAATTTTATGTATTAACATTGCCTATACATGCCGTCGGCCCATTTAAGGTCCACGTTGTTTGACCCATTATATCATTTATAATATTATTTTATATTTTAATTTAAATTTCTGATTCAAAATAGGTCAAATCATTAATTTAATTTTAATTATATATTGTTTGTATATATGTTAAAAATTAATTTGTGAAGTTAATGTTTATACTAAACTAACGAAATATTGGGCAAAATAATAATTAAACGTGTCATACCAATTAATTAGAAGATAGTAACTATAAGTCCCTCACAAAAAATGATATGAATTAGCATGAATATTAAAAGAAAAAAAACAAATACCAATTAATTAAAAGATAATTACTATAAGCCCCTCACACCGAACTATATGGATTCGCATGAATACTAGAAGGAAAAAAAAAACAAGTGTGGTGAGTGTCCTCGTTGATTTCGTTGTAAAGTATTTAAAAATAATTAGAATAAATATCAATAAATAAATTCCAAAATTATTAATCCTAAATAATGCATAATTTGAATTAATTAATAATTGCATAATAACTAACTACAATTGAGATTATTCACGGTTGTTTTTTTCTCAAGTAATGAAAGACTTTTTTAATTGCTTTTGCCAAATGCATACACATGCATAAAGCGAATCTGCACCGTTGGATCGTGGAAAAGATCGTAGTATAAAGCGGTTTATTCTTACCTATCCATTTGGATTGTTGGTTAAGATGATGATACATGTCACACCTTCCCAATCCAAGGTGTTGATCTCAGCACCATCTATTAGATGGAACACAACACGTGTCATAATCTCAACTGGTGGGTAACATAGCATAGACAGTACAAGGCTAAGCTGTAAAATAACGCAGGAAAAACAAAAGGTAACTAAACGTAGACGAACCGTTCTTGAGCGAAGCAATCTCCTTTCGTTGATAATATTTTTTCCATTTTCGCTCGAAGAAATCTTCTTATTAATGGGCTGATTCGCTCGTTTTTTTTTTCGGCTGAGTAGTAATCTCCTTGCGGGCTTTTCTTATCTGTCTGCTATTTGAGGATTTTGTTTTTCCTTAGTTTGGGGTGGGTTTTTCTCATGGAGCATTGATTGTCGTAATAATTGGTAATTGTGGTGAATTAGGTCGAACCTTTTAGACGGTTTCCTTACATGGGTCGACGGAAAAAGTACAAATTAGACGTCTACACGCGTCTGGGTGCGAAATCTGATTGCCTTTCCGTCTCCTTTTTGAAGAAATAAATTAGCTGTGATCTCCTTCCTTTTTAGGGACCTCTCTCTTTTTTTTTTTAGAAACTTTGATCGTTCAGTTGAAAGGTATTTGGCTACGGTTGATTGCAGGTATGATCTCATTTCAGTGTAAGATTACATGTTGAAATGATGAATTTGAGGGGTGGAGGTGAAATATCAGGATTCGATGTAGTTTAGTGTCTTCTATAGGTGATTATTAGGATCGCGTAAGGTAGTGATTTGTTAGTTTTACTGATCTGTGATCTCCCTGAATTGGGTAGTATCAAAAGTTTAGATTGTTCTGTTCTATGGAGTGTTTGGGGAAGAAGAGAAAGGGATTTGAGATCCCATCTGAAGCTGATATTGGGAAAGGAGCCAGATTAGCCACCCTTTTGTCACACTTGTCGCTTGAAGACTATTCTAGGAGGAAAAAGAAGTGCAAGGGATCTCTAGTTTCTAAGATCATTGCTTCGAGTAGAAGCTTTGGTAATGGAGCCATCACCGCACCCGTGTGTGGGGCTGCTTGTTTGGAATCGCTGGGTCGAGGCCTGAAGAGAAAAATCGGCTGCATTGATGCAGCGACTCGGTTAGGCAGGAAAAAGAAGATTGAACAGGATTTCGAATTAGGTAGAACTTTGGGTCAAGGAAAGTTTGGATCGGTTGTGCTATGCCATAGTAAAGCGACTGGTGAGGAATTTGCGTGCAAGACTCTACGAAAAGGGGAAGAGATTGTGCATCGAGAAGTAGAGATAATGCAACACCTTTCTGGGCATCCAGGTGTTGTGACTCTTAAGGCTGTTTATGAAGATGCTGAGTCTTTTCATCTGGTCATGGAACTGTGTTCTGGCGGGCGATTACTCGATCAGATGGCTAAAGAAGGCCGGTACGCTGAACAGAAGGCTGCTAACGTAATCAGGGATCTGATGTTGGTTGTCCGATATTGCCATGAGATTGGTGTTGTTCACAGGGACATAAAGCCTGAGAATATCCTCCTCACATCCTCGGGACAAATGAAACTGGCAGATTTTGGGTTGGCTTTGAGAATATTAGATGGTACGTTTAAATAGTTGAAGCATTTTGATGTTTCTGGATTGAGTATCAACTATCCAGTTATCCATTATTCGTATCATTCAAAGTATGCCACTCTATTATTCAATAATAAAAGGAAGATGGTGGCATTGTTGATTTTGTATAGTATCTCAATTTTTTGTGCTGTTTTCTCCACAGAGTAATCTTTTTCCCTCTAGATCATATCCTCTATCTTCTTGGCAACTGACCAGTTTTTTTCCTGTTGCTGTATCATGAACTTGTACTTGGCTAAAAACATCATGCGTCGGGTCATTATTGCCTGAGATTCATTTATTATAAATTGGACATGCCAATATGAAGAATATATATCATTTAAATGTGAAGTGTTGCAATGTTGCAGGTCAGAATCTAACAGGCACGGTCGGAAGTCCTGCATATGTTGCTCCTGAGGTTTTATTGGGTAATTACTCTGAGAAAGTGGATATATGGAGTGCTGGTGTACTCCTTCACGCGCTTTTGGTTGGTTTTCTACCTTTTCAAGGTGATTCTTTGGAAAGTATCTTTGAGGCTATCAAGAAAGACCAGCTCGATTTTAACAGTGGTGCCTGGGAATCTGTATCACAGCCTGCTCGTGATCTGCTAACTGGAATGTTGACAAGAAATGTCACGACAAGGTTAACCGCCAATGATGTCTTAAGTAAGTTGTCACCTCAGAACCTTTTTAGTATAATCTTTGTCTTCGGAATTCTTGTAATGGGCTGTACAAATGTTGTGATCATTCAAATTTGAATTCCCAGCCTTATTATGAATTCGATACTTTCGCATGTGCATGCATGACCATATTCATAGGTTAGAATCCCTCTTCAAACTTGATTTTTTTTAGTCCTAATGTCTCTGGCCTGCACTTAGGTTAGAACGAATTCCATATTCATAGGTTGACAATCCATTTATCTAAATGCAGGACATCCGTGGATTGCTTTCTACACCGACCCTTCACTAAACACCCTAACTACTACCGAACTGAAGAAGAAACACATTAGGTCACCTTCGAAGAGGTTAACTACTAATCACGGCCTGGAGTCTGAGAGAAAAAGATTAGCATCCTACAGCGCTCTCTATGACGAGTCCTCTCTGAATCTTTCATCACCGAGTTGTTCAAGTGAAGCAGGTGAAACTGAAGATGGTGGCATTGTTGATGTATTAGCTGCCGCCATTTCACGTGTTAGAATATCCGAGCCCAAAAGGAGCAGAATTTGCAGCCCTTCGAGAGCCATCGAGCCGCAGTGTTCTTCGAATTTGAAGACGGGCAACCTCTGCACGGCATTCTGAACATCCTCCAACCTAGTTAACTACAATTTCTACCCTATGATCTGTTATTGATCTTTCTGTTTATAGTTTTGATGGCGTGGTTTAACTACTAATAGTAGTGCTGCTATGGTTGAAGAAGTCATGATGTTTGTCAGGGCATCACATGACATGACAAGTTACTTTTGTACATAAAGCCACTTACATCTTTCTTAGCAGTGCTAATGTTGCTGACCAACTTTCAACTTCATGTGGGCTCTCTTTACCATCTGCTTTTTTATTATTTTTTAATTCTTTTTTCTGCAATATTTGAGTAGTTGTAATAACATTCTCCTCAAGTTCGTCTCACCAAGCCAAGCATCTCTTTCCATGGCCAAGACAAGCAGTGAATCTCTGTGCAATGCCTTGTTTTCTTTGCAGTCAATGAAATACTCTACCTACTTCATTACTGCATCTTTCATGGCCTTCATTCTGACCCAATCTATACGATTTTCGCCGCCTCCATTGCGGGATTTCATGAATCAGATAGACGATTCGTACGTCAATAACTATGCAATCTCAACAATTCAACAGTCAGAGGGCCAAAACTGCAGCGAAGAGTTCAAATCCATGGAGTCCAAGCTCAAAGATTCTGTTACGTTTCTGCCATTGAAGGACCTTCGCTATTCCAGGACAGCCCTTCAAGGGCACACATGGTTCATGAGTTCGATGTATGACACACATGAAAAAGGTGAAGTTCAGTATCAAGAATTCCCTTCTGAAGCGTCTAAAAGCCGTCTTTTGTGCCTAAAAGGCACTGACACACACGACGGTTCATGGAACTCATATGCACTGGCATGGCCTGAGGCACTCCCTCACAACGCCACTCTCATGAAAGGCCTCACTTTCGTATCGTATAATCATTACAACTACGACAACATCTGGCATGGTTTATCAGCCATAGTACCTTTCATTGCATGGCACATAAAGAACCAATGTTCGAACCCGCCCGCGAGATGGGTCTTGTATCACTGGGGAGAGCTGAGGACTAAAGTTGGGCCTTGGCTAAGTTCGTTAACCGAAGCCACTTTCGAATCGCCCTTAAACATCGAAAAGTTCGATGGTAAGTATAACGAAAGATCCTCCTCAGCAACTTGTTTTGAGAAGGCTGTTGTAATGAGGCACAACGAAGGCGGAATGTCGAGGGAGAGGAGGTTGGAAGTCTACGATTATCTGAGATGCAAGGCAAGAATCTACTGCAACGTAAGCTTTGCAGGTAGAACATACTACGAGGTTAATGACAAGGGTTTTCCAGCTATAGGCATGACCCTATTCATGAGGAATGGTCCTAGATCTTTCAAGAACGATTCTGCCGTCATTACAATCTTTCGAAGGGCTTGCTACAACGTACGAGGTTGCCGATTTTCCATAGCATATGCACATAATCTCACTTTCTGTGAACAGGCAAGAATCAAAAGTTGTTCCTTCTGCTTAATTATTACCATAGTATATACTCATCTCTGTAATAAATATAGCAGGTGAAACTGATGAGATCAACGGATATATTGGTGTCTCCACACGGGGCGCAGCTGACAAACATGTTCCTAATGGACAGAAACAGCAGTGTAATGGAATTTTTCCCCAAGGGTTGGCTCAAGTTGGCCGGAATAGGGCAGTATGTGTACCATTGGATAGCGAGCTGGTCGGGCATGCGACACCGTGGAGCTTGGCGGGACCCTGACGGCGATGACTGTCCATTTAGTGAAGACGATCGAAGGTGCATGAGGGTTTACAAGAATGCTAGAATTGGACACAATGAGAGCTACTTCTATGAATGGGCTAGAGATGTTCTTGATGATGTGAAGCTGATGAAGGAGAGATACATGCTGAGGAATGATGAAGTATCCAATACTAGTTATTCTTGTGGTTGTTAGGTCTGTAATAGAACTGTGCTTCTACATTATTTAACCAAGTTATTAAAAAAAATGACAATTGATTAAATAAATCGTAACATAAATTCTTGAATCGACTAGGATGGGACCCACCTTATCTCTATTATTGAAAAATTGTAGCCGCAGCTTTATTCCTATATATCCCCATTCAATCATAACATGCAAGTTAGATTAGAACAGCAATGATAATCATTTACAAGACAGTCAAAGGTTGTTCTAGATATGTATCTAAACAATAGTACAAACTGATATGAAGAGCACTAATAACAGAATTTTAAACCCAAGAACTCTTTTAATAAACTGCTTGGGATCCTTAAAGTGGCTCCATCGTCTAGAGGCTTCTGCGCATTTGTCCTAAGAAGGGACAGTTCTTGAGAAAACTCGGACAGCCCACATGCTTTTTTGATCCGACTGATCATATCAGAGTACAAAGTCTAGCATGAAGTTAGTCATTTAACTGTGGTAAACCTTTCTAATGCAGCAACCAAGTTCTGAGCTTTGATTGATGGATAGGTTAATGGATGTTCGTCTGAAGAGACTCAAATGGTTTGCTGAATATGGACAGATTCATATCGATTATTTCTGTCCGAGACATTACCCTTATGTTCACATGGATTCTTGGCCCCCAGTCAATGAGAGTGAACAGAAAAAAAAAGGGTTCCAATGTAATACTATTCAGTGGTCCTCTCTCCTCATATGTCCAAATCTAGCAGTAAATGTGATATTTAGTTATAGCAATCAGCGTTATGACATTCACCTACGTCATTAGCAACCTTTTTCTCATCAGTAGTAGTTATCAGAGAATTAAGAATGTTCAAGATAGTGATGAGAAGTTAGATATACATATGCCCTGAGAATACTGAGGCTGTAAGAAAAGATTTTACCTTACCATTGAAAGCAAGAAAGATCCAAAACTGTGTTTAAAGCCCATTACTACTCCACAGCCTGGTATTATGAGATAATTCATAGCATCCCATGTGAGATTTTTCCCTTCTTTTTTTTTTTTACTTATTGTCTGATCCCCCATAAACTTCTTGCCAGAAAAGTTTCTTCGTTTTTTCTTACTACTCAGTCATCATCGTCGTCGTCATCGTCTTCGTCGCTGTAATCATGTGGGAATCAGAATCAGAATCTGCTGTTGGAAGGGATTATGCCAATGGAGTGCTGACAACAAGCAAGGCTGGTCTGAAAACAGATGGCTTTGAGCAAAGAGGACAGTCTTGGTATGTAGTTCATCTCCTTCTTTCTTACAAGCTTGTGGTCTTAGTGCAGTAGATTCATCGTAAAGTTTCGTTGCTACATCGAATGAAAACATCATAGGTTTGTAGCAACTGATGTCCCAAGTGATCTGCAAGTTCAGATTGCAGATGTTAGTTTCCATCTACACAAGGTATTAACACTAATACACATTCGAGCTTATGTTAGAACACTTACCTTCGCCTTAAATCTTGTAAAAAATGCTCTGCCATCGCTTCCTTGTTTTGCCACTTTTAGTACCCTCTGCTCTCTCGATGTGGGAAGATGAACAGAATTATATACGAATCGCGCAATCCCGACCTGAACAAGGTAGTCCTAAACGACCTCCCAGGCGGGCCCGAAGCTTTCGAGCTCGCAGCAAAGTTCTGCTATGGAATCGCAGTCGACTTGACGGCGAGTAACATCTCCGGCCTGAGATGTGCGGCCGAGTACTTGGAAATGACCGAGGATTTGGAAGAAGGCAACCTCATATTCAAGGCCGAAGCTTTCCTAAGCTACGTTGTCTTATCCTCGTGGGGAGACTCGATATTAGTCTTGAAGAGCTGCGAAAAGCTCTCGCCTTGGGCCGAGAATCTCCAGATAGTGCGGCGGTGCAGCGAGTCGATCGCTTGGAAAGCATGCGCGAACCCTAAGGGCATTAGGTGGCAGTACACGGGCAGGCCGAGCCCTAAGTGGAACGAACCGAAAGACTTGTCGAGCCCGAGTAGGAGCTCGCCGGCCCCGCTCGACTGGTGGTTCGAAGACGTCTCGGTCTTGAGGATCGACCACTTCGTCCGGGTGGTGACGGCGATCAAAGTGAAGGGCATGAGGCACGATTTGGTCGGAGCTGCGATTGTTCACTACGCGGCCAAGTGGCTTCCCAGCCTAGCCAAAGACGGTTCCGGGCCGGGCTCTGGGTCGGGCTCGGGAGGGATTTTCGACGACGGGAGCATCCATGGCAACACAAACTGGAAAGGTGGGCTCCACATCATAGTCGCCGGCAAGATAAATACCAAAGACGATTCGCATTTACCGACAGTTCAAGCCAAAGACCAACGAATGATCGTCGAAAGCCTCATAAGCATAATCCCGCCGCAGAGAGACAGCGTCAACTGCAGTTTTCTCCTCAGGCTCTTGAGGATGGCGAACATGCTTAAAGTGGCGCCTGCTTTGGTCACCGAGCTGGAGAAAAGGGTCGGCATGCAGTTCGAACAAGCGACCTTGCAAGATCTTCTGATACCTTCTTACAGCGGAAGTGAAACTCTGTACGATGTCGATCTTGTCCAGAGGCTCTTGGAGCACTTCCTCGTTCAAGAACAGTCGGAAAGCTCAAGCCCGAGCAGGGCGACGCAGACCATGTCTGATACTAAAATGTATGATTTCGCTTCCCGAGGTAATAGCAACAGCAACGCCGCCGCCACCACAAGCGCTAAAATGAGAGTGGCAAGGCTCGTCGATAGCTATCTGACAGAGGTTGCAAGAGATCGAAACCTTTCGCTGACGAAATTTCAGGTCTTGGCCGAGGCTTTGCCAGAATCTGCTCGAACTTGCGACGATGGACTGTACAGAGCAGTTGATTCCTACCTTAAGGTAATGAGTGATCTTAAGACTGATAGCCTCAAAAGCCAAATCCCTGCTTCATCATCTTTCTTCCTTTTTTTTTTTCCTTGCAGGCCCATCCGACGCTAACAGAGCATGAAAGAAAGAGACTCTGCCGTGTAATGGATTGCCAGAAACTATCCATAGACGCATGCATGCACGCCGCTCAAAACGAGCGGCTGCCGCTCAGAGTCGTGGTACCAGTTCTCTTCTCCGAGCAGGTGAAGATAAGCAATGCATTAGCGGGCAGTACCTTGAAGGAGACGGGCGAGTCTCATTACCAGCCTTTGGTCTCGAATCGTAAGACGCTGTTAGAAGCTACTCCTCAGTCGTTCCAAGAGGGATGGGCCGGGGCCAAGAAAGACATAAATACCCTCAAGTTCGAGCTGGAGAGCATGAAGGCTAAGTACCTGGAGCTTCAGAACGATATGGAGACTCTGCAGAGGCAGTTCGATAAGATGAGCAAGCCGAAGCAGACTTCGTCTTCCTCCTCGGCTTGGAGCTCGGGCTGGAAGAAGCTGAGCAAGCTCACTACGAAGCTCGCAGAGAATAATGATTCGGGGTCGCAGGCTCGGAATGAGGTTGAGCAGCCTAGGAAGAATCAGAGAAGGTGGAGGAATTCGATTTCTTGAAAATCTTCATTTTCCTGGTTATTTTCGGTCCTAATTTTGCGTTTTAAGGTTACTGTCCTTAATGTGTGTTTCAAGGATTAGTAAATAAGTTTCATTACATCTACTTGTGACAAGTTTCCTAACTACAGATAGGCACACAAAAAGAATACATAAAGAATTGGAAGAAGTGAAAACATGTCATCACTCATTGAATCGTCTGAAGCATTTGAGTCATCCTGCTTCATGTGTTCGCCAAACACTAATTAAATACAAATTGTAAACAAGATATTCATACCTTAAAAAGAGTAACACAACAATGGGCATTACTCTAATCCACTTGCAACTAGTAGTTAGAATATCATACAGGCAATTACTGTTTCCAAGTAGTTATTGCGCAACAAATGAATAAAGAAGTACTCAAATAAAAAGTTTATAGATTGCAGAACTATGCAACATTGTAGCTGAACATAATAATTGTGCAGGGAAATAATAAGTGATTCCAAAACATAATATGAAGGGATATATTTGATAAGTGATTAATGGCAAATAATAATGCACTAACCTTCTCAGATTCTTCACCATCGGAGTTTTCCTTTCCAAGCATAAAATTATTTTCCTGATGAAAAACCTCTTGAGAAATAGATTCCAGAGCATAATTCTTCTCGTCTGAGAAGGAAGAAAAGGTATAATTATCTCTGCACCATATGTAATGAGAATATGAAATAACTACTGGATTGACAAACCGAAACATCTTCTGTCACACGAAAGAACATATTTTTATATAAGTTAAAACTAAGTAATCAGGTGCACACTATAGTTAGTATATAAATCCAATTAGAGAGGATGCTGTTGGTAATTGCTACACAATAAACCAAGATCAATTACATGTTTTAGCTCATATTTCATGATCCAATTTACAACCTAAGGGGAACAACAATCAGTCTGTGCAAATTCAAATGCAAATGCAAATAAAAAGATAGAAGGTACACACTGTTATAGGGCATGGAACATTAACATCAGAAAAAGACAACGGCGGAGAATAAAACAAGTTTCATTCAAAACAGCAAGCTCGCGGATATACACTCTGACATGAAGTTGAGCCTTTCGGGAAAACTGGTTACCATTAACTCTGCCTTCCACCACCATGTCTTGTTTTTCCATATCGTCGCCTTCGTCATAATTTTCATCATCAAACACAGAAGTTCCATTTTCAGCTGAAGTTACTAGTACTTTTTCGGCGACAAAATCCTCCTCTGTAGCAGCGTCAACCTCGGGTCCATCATACTCTTCATCTATGTCTTTGTAGTCAATAGCATCGTCTGCCTTCTTCCGATAATCTATAATAGGTAAAAACGGACGAATATGAAGCTTTAAACAAGATCAAGGTGGGGCAACATGCATCATGACGAAGTAACTAAATATACGATTATCCATGACAATTATTACAAACTCATTGAGGCAACAAACATAAGCAGTGGGCTCCAGGTAGTATTATCAGTTCAAAGTTCTAAAAACAGCTTCTCAAAATCCTTCGCCAGAAAATGAAAACTCGCTTAACTAAGGAAAATGAAAGAAAGAAACAAACAATAGCTGAAACTCAACAAAGTTTTCCCTAATATGTATCATCACCTTGATCTGTTGCCTCAGGCACGTGCTGAGTCTTTTCAGAGAGCTGATAATTGAAAACTTAAAAGGTATCCAAATTAGCGCAACAACAATCAAGTTAGGTATCTAACCAAAAGTGCAACAAGAATATATTGATTATCATAAAATTTGCCTTTAAAATAAATAGTCACTGACAGCACTAATGCATATACCAAGTAAATAACGATTCCATACATCTATACCAGCCAGGGACGGACCAAGATTGTCCGCCAGACCTCCGAGATGATATTTTGCATCCTGCAACCAGGAACTCATTTGTAGCATTCATGGAATCACTTAAAAGGAAAGACCTAAAAGTGCCACCACAAAAATACAATCGCAAAAAATCAATTTTTTTTCCCCATAAAAATGATTCAAATTCTTGTTACAATCAAAAGAGAGCTCTCACAACACAGAAAGCTTGTCCTTTCTTTCCTATTACAGCAAATTAAAAAAATTATGTATATTCAAGAAGCTTGTCCAATCGAATGGATTAAGAATGGTGCCAAAACTTGCTTTCTTTCGCAATAGTGTAGCATCCAAAAACACACTAAAACAAAAATCGAAGAAAACACAAGTAAAAAATGGCGCGAACAAGTGATTACACACAACCTCATCAAGATAATCAGCTTCAAGATCACTATAATCGTCAACATTCCCGAACATGAACCCGAATAGGCGGTTGCCACCTTCAGACTCCTCGTAGTCCTCAATCCTGCCAAGTCCGCATACCATTAAGAATCCACACATGCAAGCAAGAAAAACCCTAACGCGGGTTTTTACTTCCAAAGAACACAAAAAAAGATCGTCGAATTAACCGAAGCTCGAGTTCTCCTCGTCCTCGGCAGTGGAGCGTTCGGCACCGCCGCTTGCTCCGCCGTCCCGAAGAGTCATGTAATTTCGCTCGCTCTTTGAATTATATAGATTCCTAGGCAATTTCTGGCGCTCTCTCAGCTTTTGTCGTCCTCAGCTCAGCTGTGCTTCTTGTTTATTACCCAATCACTGTATAATAAATTTGCAACTAATGCTTCTCTTTTATAACGTATGTTCATAAGAAAGAAAAAAGATTACGAATTGTTTCGTAATTAATTTGTTATGGGCTTTAAGTACAGGCCCATATTAGTTTGGGCTTTACGTGGAGACCCAATTAAGTTTGGGCTTAAACATGGGAACTTGTAAGATCACGATGGAACGATTTTTTTGTTTTTGTTTTTAATTTTCCTGTCTGAAGAAGTTTAGTTGAGGATCACTTAATGATGTCCGTACATAAAAAAACGGTCAAATCGAGGGAGACTTTTAAGGACAATGGGGGAACATAAATGGGTCCGAGAGTACAATGCAGCCATAATTTCTCTACAGTAACCTCCCATGCTTTTACGTACGGACAGGGGGACTGGGGAGTAGTAGTTCGATTACCTCAGTCCATGTATGTGTATTGAAGGAGTCAATGCAATTTTGCCCTGGAAGAATATTAATCCTCAGTTTATACTAACGTACATAGAGGTCGAATGAAATATTAGTGGATGGCCTCGTAAAAAAAAATATTATTTTTATATACCCCATGCCCCAGAAAAACTAAGTTCAATAATCAAGAATATATATATACATACATCCTATATATAGTTTGCTGGTCCCCGCCTAGCACCAACTAGCAAAATGCACTTTTGCCTTATTCTTCGTTTGCCCAGTTCATCAAATACACTGTTTAACTTTGAGGTTGATTTTCTCTTCTCTCTTTCTCTACATCTCTCTTTTTCTCTAACTAGGTTTGCTATATTGGTTGATATTCTTTTCGCACGATACTGCTACAGTTGATGTCAGCTGATGTTCATGAGTGTCTTCTTCACTGAATTAAGTGAACCCCTTAAAAGGAATTTTGTTCCTTACTATTTATATATATATATATATATATATATATATTACTTTTCTTTTTCTTTGGTGTTTGTGAAGGAGGGTCTTTGGTGTTTGTGAAGGAGGGTTTTGTCACAAAGATTCTGCTTGTACTTGAATAGATGTGTGCTTTTTCTATGTGAAGAAAACCCCTTCGTTTTACTTTTTAAATCTGAGAGTAATTAGCCCAAATCTATACCTTTGTGACTGTGTTTATTGACATCAATATAAATTGGTTTATCTTTGTTAGTTTGTGCAGTGGGGGGTTTTGACTGAGAAACAATGGTGAGGCAGAAGATTGAGATCAAGAAGATAGATAATCTGACAACAAGGCAAGTGACGTTTTCAAGAGGGCTTTTGAAGAAAGCTCATGAGCTCTCAACGCTTTGTGATGCTGACATTGCTCTCATCGTCTTCTCCGCCACACAAAAGCTCTTTCATTATTCTTCCTCAAGGTCTCTCTCTCTCTCTCTCTCTCTCTCTCTCCAGACACACACAGACTTAGACAACTTAGGTTTATTAATTACGGTAAATGGTTCTAGTTAAAGATTTTCAGGTACAACTAAAAATCGAGTCTTGAAGAAAGGGTTTCTGATTTTGGCCATATGAAAAATATTAATGTTTAATAGCAATAAAATCTTCATCTTCTAATTCCATAAATGATACTTTCGGATATTGTACTTGCACTTTCTCGTCCATGCTAATCAATCAAATCAAAGTCCTATACGAAGTCATTGCCTGTGTTTTTATGGTATCTTTGTTTTAGTTCAATTACTCCATTTGAGCAATGATCTTTCTTTCAACATCGTACATATCTGTCCCATTAGTCAAGATTGGGGCAAATGATATAGATATAAATAGGTAATGAAAAGTGTGCTTGAGCACTTTAAGGATTAATAGATATATGATCCAAGATCGGTGGAATAATGCTGTTTTGATGGCCTTTATGTTACTCCTACTACATACATACATACATACATACATACATACATATATATATAAACACTAAAACCTAGACTTTGTTGATATGGTGTTTTTGAAGCATGGTGCAACCCATTCAAAGGCATAATCAGCAGCAGACTCATGTGAATCCTAATAACCCCGGCGGCCAACTTGATCTATTTGCGCAGGTGAGCTTACTATTTCTTCATCAAGATATTTGCTTCCAATGTCTTCACAAGCCCGTTTTACAACGTTCAATCGATAGGTTAATCTGAAGCATTTCGCTAAATATGTATTCCTTTATGAGTCTATTTGCGCTGCAAAACCTAACGCTTGAAGGTTTTTCTTTTGGTTTAGGCCGGACTTTGTGATCATTCCGTGCTGAGGAAGCGACTCACAGCGTTGAATATCGAGTTCAAGTACTTACATAAATGCGTATGTTTTTTGTTCTAACAAACTAATCTAACCGACGGACTATATATATGTTTGTGAAGGCAACTCATGGGAGAAGAGCTCCAAGGGCTTGGCATGAATGAACTCATCAGGCTTGAGAAATTGGTACAGACTGGATTAGACCGCATCGAGAAATCTAAGGTCTTTTATATTGCGTACTTCTTTCGCTCGTTAATTCTTTTCTAAACTATCTTATTACGCAGAATGACAAGCTTTTGAATCAGATCAACGAGCTCAAGACAAGGGCAAGTGTACACCAAAACCTAATTACCTTTTGCAGTATATAAATATATATGATCAATTCAATGCTTGCTATGGATTCGCAGGGAGCGAATCTGCGCGAAGAAAACGCGCTGTTGAAGGCAGAATCGAGCAGCGTGACTGTGAGTCGTCGTCCGATATTTTTCTTACAACGCAACTTATTACATCTAATTTATACCTCAGTTTTGGAGTAAGTGATGATGTATATGTGCAGAGCATTGGAAGTACAAGAAACAATAATAATAGTAAAGATACTACAAATAATAACATTAATAGTATCAATAATGTCAACAAGCAAGGTGGTAAATCTTCAGAATCTGTCACAAACTCATACAATGCAGGGCTACTCCATATTTTTCATCACGAGGAGGATCATTGCATTTCAGACATTTCTCTCAAGCTTGGGTAATCTCTCTCTCTCTCTCTCTCTCTCTCTCTCTCTCTATCTCTGTGTGTGTGTGTGTGTGTGTGTGTGTGTGTGAATATAGGCATGTTTATGCCATTTCATATATATACTAACCTAAGTCAATTCATGTCTGCAGCTTACCATAGTGCAAGAGTTTCAGCTCCCATTTGGTTTCTTGAAAATAAGAGTTCGCTGGGTTTTTATTATTTTCTAACCTTCGTTTGAATGTATCTATATTTATACTGTTTGATTTCATACCGATCATACTGTCGCATGCATTTGAATTAAATCGAAAATGTTTTGTTAATTATAATAAAATAAAAATATATACTAAGTCTCTTCTAGAGGGAAAATAATTGGTATGTATCGAGCTTGTAATAAAGCCCGACATTAATGGGTTTCACGTGCAAATATCTCTACACGTCATTGGTGGTGTGGTCGCGTGTTGGGTGCAATGAAATCAAAACGAAAATGTCATCTCCAACTCCATGCATGAAGATAATAAATTATTAATAAAAGATAAACCAACAAATTTATGATATCATTTAATTTTCTTGATCGATCAATAATTCATGTCCACTGTATATATATGCATTATTATATAATGCCGACTAAATCATTTTGTCCATATTTTATTTAATTCAAATATATGGGTATGATCATGATAAGTATGGCCATGGTCGTTCCTATCAAGCCAACTTACAGACATCTTCCTCCTTCATGGGATACTAATAAAGTACTTTCAAGACTGCTGTGTTACAATGCTTGTCGTAATGCCGGCCATGACCATGTCGAGGAGCATCGTCATTGCCCTCGCTCGCCGATTACACGACGATCGGGAAACTACGAGCCTCCATTGTGGGATTTTGATCATATCCAATCTATGAGCAGTGAGTTCACGGTATGTATATATAATGATCTGCATGGATAGATAGATAGATAGATAGATAGATAGAGATTTAATGAGTTCAGGAACTTTTTGATCGTCTATGTATTGGTATAATGTAGGAAGAGATATACCTTGGGAGGGCTTCTGAGCTGAAGGTGAAGGTGAAGAAGATGCTGGCGGTGGAGAAGAGGTCGTCATTCTTGGATCAACTGACGTTTATCGACGACTTGCATAGGCTAGGAGTTTATGATCACTTTGAGGATGAAATCAAGTCGATCTTGAATGAGGTCTACGACCGGCAAGTTCAAGAAGCTACGGACTTGTACTCGACGGCCCTTAGGTTCAGAGTCCTCAGGCAGAATGGGTTCTGCGTAGGCGAAGGTGCAGAAAACTTTCATATAAAAGTTCATGCTGTTATGCAGAAGATAACTGCTTGATCTATATGTTATGCAGAAGTATTTGATTGTTTCAAGAATGACAAGGGTGAATTAAGGGAAAGTCTAGCCAGAGACACAAAGGGACTGATCGAATTATACGAAGCTTCTTACCTGATGACAGAAGGCGAAGATACGTTGGAACTGGCCCAAGAATTCTCCATGAGCTGTCTGAAGAAGGAGCTTGGCGATGATAGTCTTTCGTTTCAAGTGCGCCGTGCCTTGGAGCTCCCTATTCACTGGAGGGTTCAAAGGCCAAACGTTAGATGGTGCATTGATGCATATGAAAGACGGGCGGATAAGAACGAAACCGTACTTGAATTTGCGAAATTGGACTTCAACATCATTCAAGCTTCATACCAGGAAGAACTGAAAGAAATTTCAAGGTGACTGACTACTCACCAAGCTTTAGTGTCTGAAGTGTTCTTTGTTCATTTATCTTCCAAAGCCGACATATGCAGGTGGTGGGAGCAGACCTGCCTTGCTGAGAAGTTACCATTTGCAAGGGACAGAATTGTGGAGAATTACTACTGGACGATCGGCGTGCTCTATCAGCCTCACTACAGACATACACGGATCATGGCTGCAAAGGTTAATGCGTTAGTTACGATGATCGACGATGTATTCGATGTTTACGGTACGATGGAAGAGCTACAGCTTTTCAATGATGTGATTCAAAGGTACATCATACAGACGAAAAACTCAAACACATTCTACCTTCTCATGTAATAAACCGTTTAAGTCTCTTGTTTTTTTCAGATGGGACATGGAAGCTATAGATAAACTTGCAGTCTATATGCAGTATTGCTTTCTATCACTAAACAACTTTGTCAATGAAATGGCATACGAAGTTCTTAAGCAGCAAGGCATTCTCATCATCAAGCATTTACGAAAATCTGTAAGAGCCCTTTTACCTATTCGGAGTTCCTTCATTCGGGAAGCTCGTAGCTAAAATAAAATCATTCTGCTGCAGTGGGCAGAGTTGAGCAATTCATACCTACAAGAAGCAAAATGGTTTTCCATGGGCTACACACCGAGTTTCAACGAGTATATCAACAATGCATGGATCTCAATATCAGCTCCTCTTATTCTATCCCATGAATTTTTTTACATCATGAGTCCTATACGCAAAGAAGCTGTTGAATCATTGTTCAAATACCACGATGTAGTTAGATATTCAGCGATGGTTTTAAGGCTAGCTAATGATCTAGGAACTTCACCAGTACGTATATCTCACACACAAGCATACGTTATGCATCATTGGATAAAATAAACGTTTTACGTCTGATAATGCAACAGGTTGAGCTGAAAAGAGGGGACGTACCGAAGTCCGTGGAGTGTTACATGAAGGAGGCCGGCGCTTCTAGAGAACAGGCGAGAGAACACATAATGCTTCTGATCAAAGAGACATGGAAGAAGATGAATAAAGAAAGAATTGTTGATGGAGACGATCCTCCATTTTCTCAGGCATTTGTAACAAGTGCAGTCGATCTTGGCCGAATGGCGCAGAACATGTATTACCATGGAGATGGCCATGGGACTCAGAATTATAGGATCAAGGATCAGATGTCAGGGGTGATATTTGAGCCTGTTATATAGAGAGTGTCATATTCTTGAACAGCCAAGCCATAACTAAGATCTTTTAAGTATTTGTTCAAAGAAATTTCAACTAGACCCAAGATCTCTACTATTCGATCTCCCATTTCAATTTGACCCAAGGTAAATGATCAAAATACCAGCAATTCTGCAAACCCACCCATCAAATTATGAAATTTTCCTCTTCGAATGCTTAATTTGCCTGGGAAATGGTTTGCTACTTCTCCGCGGATCTATACTTTTACTACACAAACACGCTTGGAGCTGAAGAAATCGTCATGAACAGTATCAAAGCAGGTCTGGGCCAGAGCGAGCTACTCTTAAATCTCCTTTACGATTCATGAGTGAATACAGAAATTGTAGATAACTAAGAAGACAATGCCAAAAGGAATCACCTTGTAAGAGTCATCGAGTTGCAGTGTTCTCCAAGGAGTTTTGATCTCCCTCCTTTGAGACGTTCGACCTCCTTCTTCGTCTACGTTCTTTGGATTTATTGCCGAATCTTTAAACATATGATTAATATCGGATATAGAGATTTGCTATGGTGCATACCCTACCATGAGCACCCCGTGAGCACCGCACACATACTTCGCCTCTTTTCGCTCCAAAACGAAATTTTTAGCCCAATGTTAATCACATCCCCCTTACACAACAACATAATGATGTTGTAAAACATATTCATCTTTATAAAAACACGCAAAAGATCGATAAGAACAATTTTTTTAATATCACATCCGTGTGATGCTTCTTATCGATCTTTTGCGTGTTTTTATAAAGATGAATCTGTTTTACAACATCATCATGTTGTTGTGTAAGGGGGATGTGATTAACATTGGGCTAAAAATTTCGTTTTGGAGCGAAAAGAGGCGAAGTATGTGTGCGGTGCTCACGGGGTGCTCACGGTAGGGTATGCACCATAACAAATCTCATCGGATATATATTATTATTAAATGGCTAAATAATTCATTTTAGTAATTTAACGTATAACGGTTGTTGACCTTTTTGGTCATATGTTTATTAGAGTTTTGATTATTCCAAGTAATTATGTAAAATGGGGGTACAACTTAAAAAATTCGATATGTATGATTTATGATGTTTAAGTATGTATGAATATTCGACTAAGTGTTTAAATGTGAATTAATTGTTAGATAGTCGAATATATGTGATCTTGTGCATTAATGGAATATTATTGTGATCACCTGGATATGGACGTTTCGTATGAATGGAATATCATCATGTGCTAAATATGGAAAGCTGTTATGCTCTACATGGAATATATGAGATTCTGTTTAAAGTATTCCTTGATATCGCGCATGTCTCACTGTGCTTATATGGAAATTCCGTGTGCTATATATGGAATCATTCTGTGACATGAATGGAATCACATTGTGTGTTATATATGGAAAAGATATTCTGTCAAATGTGATATATGAGCTGCACACGAGATCAATCTATTTTAGGAAAGAATTTCATGAGATATCAGTTTGAATGCATTTTAATTGACTTGAAGAATCAGAAGATCAATTATATAACTTTCCTTGTGCGTATTGGTTTTTATGTTTTGGAAAGTAGTTAATTGATTGGGCTTATTATGGTAAGATGCTATATATGGAATGTGCATGAATCGGATGAGATCACCATGCGTGGAAAGTAGTTTCTGTATATATGGTAAGAGATCATGCATGACCGTTGAGCTTAATTGGTTTATTCTTGGCATGATCTTATGAAGTTAATGCACGTTATTCCTGAGCGTATCTTTGCATATTCTATGTGCTTAATTTTCCATGTGAAGTGACGAAGCTATAATCGGCTATAAGAAGAGGATCACTTCACGTCAAGGGTAACAAGACAAGACGATTGAGCCGAAGAACGAATTCATTTTTGAGTGTTGAGCGTTAACTTGCGAATTATTCGTTGTTCTGCTAGAGCTTAAATTTGCGAAATCCATACCCTTGAGCGATAACCTTAGAAACCTTCTGAAAATCTGTCTTCGGACTTGTTGATCGCACAAGGAGGCACGAGTGGAGTCTTCTACACGTGAAGGAAAGAATCGGTGGATTCGGGGGTCTTTCGGTAGCGAGCTGTGTCCAGTCGGGGAGTGGTGATTCCCAGGGAAACGACGTGGAACGAAACTCGGCGTGTAGCAGCCTAGGTGGTCTAGTGTTCATCGTGCTTCGGTTGTGTAAGGGTGTCAATCATTTTGTAACCATAAACGGTAATATCTTAGTGATTGACTTGAAATCTTGAGGGACAAACCTCAAGGACTGGAGTAAACCCCGGTTGGGGATATAACCAGTATAAAAATCCTGTCTCACTTTACTTTCTGTCATTTACTTTCTGTGAGACAAACCCGAAACGTTTTCAAAACCCACGTGATATCTTTGGAACGGTTTTAAAGGATAAGGATATAACATAGATACTGTTCTGTTTTTCAAGTGATAGCCATCTTCTACAGTCTTATTGATATCTTCTTAAAGAAAGGAATTTTCAAAGAAGAAAAGCCATAAATTTTATAAGCCTAATTCACCCCCCCCTCTTAGGCATATTTTGTACTTCAATTGGTATCAGAGCCAGGTTACTCAAACGACAGGCCTAACACGCCTGAGTAAAAGACCTAATGGCTTCTTCGAGTTTTGATGTATTTGCAGAAGGTCAATCCCACTCTAGGCCACCGCTCTTCGATGGAACGAACTACGCTGTATGGAAGAATCGTATGACGGAGTTTCTTATAGCTGTCGACTATGAACTTTTGGGAAACAATCATCAATGGACCGTATGCGGCTGTGAAACCAGATGGAACTCCAAAGGCTGGCCGAGAATTAACTGCTTATGATTTGAAGGGAATCACGCGAAACGCAAAGGCGAAAAACATGCTCGCATGTGCACTAACAAGAGAAGAATACAACCGTGTAAGCTCCTGCTCACCGGCTAAGGATATGTGGGACATGCTTCAAGTTACTCATCCCAACGAGTTGTTCAAGAAAGACTAGCTTTGCTCACTCATCAGTACGAATAGTTTTCAATGGAATCTGACGAGATCATAAGCCAGATGTATGTCAGATTCATGGGAATCATCAACCAAATGTTTTCTCTTGGAAAGAGAGTTCCCGACAGTGAGCAGGTCAGAAAAATACTGAGATCACTTCCACGAGAATGGAATGCCAAGGTTACTGCTATTTATGAAGCAAAGGATCTGGAAGTGCTAAGCATCTCCGAGTTGATTGGATCTCTTACCTCATATGAAATGATTCAAGCCTCAATGAACGAGAAGGCGCAGAACAAAAACCAGAAGTCTATCGCCTTCAAATCCAACCATGAAGAATCTGACTCAGACAACGATGAAGAGGACATGATGAATCAACTAGCCATGCTAACAAAGAGATTTGAGAAGTTTCAACAGAAAAGGAGATTCAAAGGGAACTTCAACAAATTCCAGAATAAAAATAAGGGAATATCCACGTCAGGAAAGAATGGTCAAAAATGTTTCCGATGCAACAAACCAGGCCACTTTGCGCAGAACTGCCCATTCAACAACGATGAGAAGCCAAGGAAACAGAAGGCCATGGTGATGGAAACAAACGATTCTGAAGTTGAACAAAGTGAGGACGAGGATCACGTTTACATGGATGACGAGGATCATGTATCTTTTTCTTCCTCTATTGAGAAAATACATATTCTAAACAACTTGCATAATGATTGCGAAAGTGCCTCATCTGTTTTTGATATAGAAGAAAGTAAGGAAGAATTATGTGAGTTACTACAAAATGCAGAGAGGAAGATCAAGTCGCTTAATTCCTTAACTAAAAAATTGATGAAGCAGCGAGACGATTTAGCTAAGGAAAAACATGAAGCTGATCTAGAGATTTCACGTTTGAAAGGAGAGTTAGATACTGCTAAGAAAAAGGAAGTTCCATGTGACTGCAAGGAATTAGAAAAGACAAACAGTGACTTATCTAGAGATATCGTCGAACTTAGGAATTCTCTAGATGTAGAAAAACATAAGGTTGATAGACTCCTTGAGGGAAAGCAGAACCTAGATATGTTGTTAAACACTCCTAGGAACATTGGTAGATCAGGAATAGGTTATTGCATTGAAGAAAAGCATGCTGAAAAATCTGTACCTAAGTTTAAGTGTTTTTCATGCGGTAGGAATGGTCATTATTCTTATAACTGTCCTTTAACGAAAGCAGATAGATCTAAATATGTTTGGAGACCAAAGAAATCCCCTGGGAATGCCACTGTTATATCCGATCATAACAGGATATCACTTTCCATGCAGAATGATATCTCACGTGTAAATAGAAGTTATTTCTCCACTAACATGTTAGGACCCAACAGAAATTGGGTACCTCAGAAAAGTACTTTTACCTACAGGTACAAAGAAGGAATTCCAGCAAGAAAAACAGGTGGTATCTCGACAGCGGGTGTTCTCGCCATATGACAGGTGATATCTCTAGTTCGTATCGTTGAAAGCGTGTGACGGAGGATATGTATCATACGCTGACAACACTAAAGCCAAGATCATTGGTGTCGGCACTGTTGGTAACTCATTAAATACCACCATTGATGATGTTTGGTAGGTAAGAAATCTTGAGCATAATTTGATAAGCATTAGTCAGTTATGAGACAAAGGTTATTCAGTTACTTTTGAAAATGATAAATGCTTAGTTAAGAAAGATAACAAGGTCATCTTAAGTGCATCTCGATATGGTAACATTTATTGCATTACTCTTGATGATATCACTAACCAGAATGTCAAGTGTCTAGCAGTCACGCAGGATATCACATGTTTATGGCACAGACGTCTCGGACATGCAAACATGGAATTGATATCCCACATAACCGATAAGGAATTAGTACGGGGCATTCCAACTATGAAATTCACCAAGGACAAAACTTGTCGTGCATGTCAAATGGGGAAACAAACCAAGACGTCCTTCAAACCAAAAAATATAATATCCACCACCAGACCACTGGAAATGTTGCATCTTGACCTTTTTGGTCCTGTTCAGGTTATGTCATTGCGAGGTAAACGATATGCCTTTGTTATTGTGGATGATTACTCTAGGTACGCATGGATATTATTTCTTGCACATAAGAATGAAGCACTAGAGAAACTTTGATCATTGCTAAGAAACTGGAAGATATGAATCAGGGGATAGTAATGCATGCAAAATCCGTATTGATCGGGCTGGAATTTGAGGAGATGGCAAAACCATGTTAAATGAATATGATATTCCTAAACACTTTTGGGCTGAAGCTGTTAGTACTGCATGTTATGTCTCTAATCGTGTTTTTCTTAGGCCTATATTGAAGAAGACTCCCTACGAACTTTGGAACGGTAGAACTCCAAATATATGTTATTTCCATGTGTTTGGGTGCAATTGTTTTATCTTAAATGATAGGGATAAAAGAGGAAAATTTGATTCCAAGGTGGACGAAGGGATATTCCTAGGTTACAGTCTTCATTCCAAAGCTTATCGCGTATATAATAAAAGGAAGATGACTGTTCAAGAGTCTATTCATGTTACTTTTGATGAGATTCCTACCACAGATGCTACTGAGGAAGATATAGTTGTGTCTCCTGCAGGTACACAGGTTACTAACAAGGAAGTAAGTGCAATTCCAATGGAAGATGATACTAAGTCAGTGGAACCTGAGACTTCAGATGAACAACAGCGCAGAAAATTCAAACATGCTTACAGTCATCTCACAGATCAAATCATAGGGAATATCACCTCCGGAATCAAAATGAGAGCAGCTGCACGCAACCAAGATACAGAGGAATTACCTAATGCACTGCTATCCATGGTGGAACCACGGACTATCAATGAAGCTCTTGATGACAAATCATGGGTGATTGCCATGGAAGAAGAATTGTCACAATTCAAAAAGAGCCAAGTATGGACACTCGTGGAAAGACCAAATGGAAAGTCCGTCATCGGCACAAAATGGGTGTTCCGCAACAAGCTTGATGAAAATGGTAAGGTGACCAGAAATAAGGCCAGGTTAGTTGCGAAAGGTTACTCCCAGGAGGAAGGTATTAATTTCGAAGAAACTTTTGCTCCCGTAGCTAGACTTGAATCAATACGCATTCTGCTTGCATATGCATGTTTTAAAGGGTTCAAACTTTTTCAAATGGACGTGACAAGTGCATTTTTAAATGGTTTTATAAATGAGGAAGTTTATGTTGAACAACCTCCCGGTTTTATAAAAGAAGATTTCTCAAATCATGTTTTTAAATTGAATAAAGCTTTATATGGTTTGAAACAGGCTCCTAGAGCATGGTATGATAGACTTACTAAGTTTTTGATAGACATGGAATTTGCTACTAGAACTATCGATAACACTCTGTTTATCAAATATCAAGGAGATCACATGTTGTTAGTACAAATTTATGTTGATGATATCATTTTTGGAAGTACTAACAATCTGCTTTGTGAGGATTTTTCTAAGTCTATGCAGCAAGAATTCGAAATGAGCCTAATGGGAGAGCTTAACTACTTTTTGGGATTGTAAATTAAGCAGCTGGATGCGGGAACCTTCATATCCCAAACAAAGTACACCAAGGAATTGCTGGTGAAATTCGGAATGGCTGATTCCAAAGTACTTCCCACTCCGATGCATTAGACCACAAAAATCGATAGCGATGAATCAGGTACATGCGTTGATCAAACAAAATATCGAGGTATGATCGGAAGCCTACTTTACTTAACCGCGAGTAGATCTGATATTATGGTTGCTGTTGGTATATGCTCTCGTTACCAATCAAATCTTAGGGAATCTCATTTGACTGCTGTCAAGAGGATACTTAGATATTTGAAAGGTACCGTTAATTTAGGACTTTGGTATCCAAATACCAAGGAATTCTCATTAATGGGTTATTCAGATGCTGATTTTGCCGGTTCTAGGGAAGATAGGAAAAGTACAAGTGGAACTTGCCAATTACTTGGGAATTCCCTTGTGACTTGGTCTAGTAGGAAACAAAATGATGTCGCCCTGTCCACAACCGAAGCTAAATACATGGCTTTAGGTAGTTGTTGTCAACAGTTACTCTGGATGAAACAAACTCTAAGTGATTACTGATTAGGTTACGACAAAATTCCTACATTTTGTGATAGTACTAGTGCCATTAGTATCACTAAGAATCATGTACATCGTTCTCGAACTAAGCATATAGAGGTCAAACACCATTTTATTCGAGATCATGTTCAGAAAGGGGATATCACCGTGGAATTCGTAGGCACTAATGATCAGCTGGCTGATATCTTCACGAAACTTCTCATTGAAAGTAGATTCTGTGCTATTCGTGATCGATTAGGAATTGTCGAGCTTAAATAGGAAAGATGACTTCCTAGTTATCACATTCATATCTTCGATCATGATTTTCTTGAAAATCCTTCCCCAAAATTCATTTTTGAATCTTCCTTCCTTATTTGGTTATTTCCTTCTCATTCATAAGGAAGATATTTTCGAATCCTTTATTTAAATTTTTCCGAAAATTGTGCTCTCTTTCAGCGAAAAATCATTCCTATTTGAATCCCTGATTTTACTCGATATTTCCGTCCTTATCTCCGCGAGATATCTTCAAAATCTCCGATTGATTCCCTAACGGGCAGATTCTTTCTTACAAGGATTTTGAATTTTTGAAATCTTTTCCATCTCTGTCAGACGTCACGTCGATATCTATATGAGATAACCGCTATTTCTCATCCTTATCCAGCAAGTTTTGCTCTTTATAGCCTCATTGATCTTCATCTTCTAAAATCATCCAAAGCTCTTCCTTTCGAAAATTATCTCTTAAACTTCCATCTGCAAAAATGGTGATGACAAAAGGTGCTGGTTCCATCTCCGATAAAAAACGCAAAGCTCCAGTCACAGAGGAATCTTCTATTTCTCCTGCTGTGAAAGCCACTCGCTCAAAGACGAGCAGCTCTTCCAAAACTATCTCTAAGAAAGCTACGCCGAAATCAAAGAAGAAAGCGAAGGTTGCTCCACCATCTCCTATTCTGCTTCAATTTCCCGAAAAATCAGCTTCTCCACCACCTAAAACTCCTACACCTGTTCCTTCTCCATCGCATGACAAAGCTGAACACGAAGTCGTACATCAAGAGGTCAGCGACGAAACTAAAAAACTTCTAAGGGAAACGTATGGCAGAGAAGTGAGTTTTTACATGAAGGACGGGAAGAAGGTGTTGTTCAATACTGACAATCTCGAGGAGATCACTGACGAGGTGAAGTTTCTGAACGAAGAAACTAAGGAACGACATAGGAAGCTCAAAAAGAGAGAAGTCGCTCGAGGTAGATGCGTCAACTTCGAAGAACTGGCTGAAAGCAAGGTTGTAACGTGGCTGAATGAGTATGGATGGGAGAACTTCTTGAGAATCGACAAATCTTTGTACGTAGAAGCAGTGAAGCTGTTCTACGCCAATCTCGATTTCGTGGAAGACGAATCGGATATCACCGTGACTTCATACGTGCTGGGGAAGAGGATCCAGTGGAATCGCAGCAAGATGAACGAAATGCTAGGTGTTGAGGACGAAGGACTATGCTACTTCAATTTCACTGATTGGTGCAGTTCCCATGTGAAACTGCGAGATTGTGTTAAAGCTCAGTGGAATTCCCCTTACAAACCAAAATTTTCAGAAGGCGAAGCCTTGAACAAGCTGCATGTCGACCTGTTCTTTCTTTACAAAGTGCTGCATATGACTTTATGGAGCGCGCGAGTTGGAAGTGGAGGCCACTCCACGACGATGAACAACATGAGCATGCTCACGCTTTACCTGGTGTCTCAAAATCAGCCTCTCAACTTAGGATACTTCATCCTGAAATACATGGTCACAGCCTTTCAAAGCTCTGATAGGGTCCTTCCCTACGGAATGCTGCTTACGCACCTCTTTGAATCCGAAGGGATCTCACTGCCCAAAGCATGGGAAGATAGCACTAAGCACGCCGTAGATTTGAGCACGTTGAAGCGAGTTGGTATTCGCTATGATGACCGCAAGGGCTGGCTTAAGACCAGAGACCTTAAAACACCTGTGAAGAGTCCGAAGAAAAGGTCAGGTCGTGAAAGGTACGAAGGAAGCGATGACGAGCAAGGAACGATAGCTGATCTCCAACGGAACATCAAGGGAATTAAGGAAGACAATAGGAAGAAGTTCAGGCAGATCTCCCAGCACTTCAAGAAGATTAAGAAATTCATGAAGGAGATCTCCACGGCTATGAATCTCTCTGAATCATCATCTTCTGCTTCATCTGATAGTAATTCCAGTCGTTAGCACTTCCATTCTAGAAATCCCTTAAGTCTTAGTCTATCTAGTTCCTTAAGCTTTCTATGTGACTACTTTTGGTTGTTAGCTTGTGATTGTCGTACTTGGTCCCTCCTTTTTTATGCTGAAGGGGGAGAAGAATCTAGGGAATTAATGCCCTGTTTGTGTGTGTTTGGTGGTCGCTTGCTAGTGGTCGCTTGCCCTGCTTTTGGGGTCTTTTGTGCCCATATGCTATAAATTTGTTATCAGCTTGCTATGATTTGCTTATGTCCTAATCCTTCTGTGCTTGAGTTTGTGATTTGCTAAGGATTAAGGAAATTCCGCACATAGGCAGGGGGAGCATACTGATATGACCTGGTAACTTGCGACATTCCATATGATATGCCCTGGTAATTGCTAAAACTTTGCTGATATGTGATATATAGGAATATTAGCACTTAGACAGGGGGAGCATGCATACTTCAATATGAAAAAAAAAATTTCCATGCTCTGATCATATCCATGATATACTTAAACATGTTATGTGCATAAATGGTTTCATATCGAGTGTATTCATATGCTTAAGTTAGGCATTAATTACTTGTCATCATAAAAAATGGGGAGATTGTTGACCTTTTTGGTCATATGCTTATGAAAGTTTTGATTATTCCAAGTAATTATGTAAAATGGGGGGTACAACTTAGAAAACTCGATATGTATGATTTATGATGTTTAAGTATGTATGAATATTCGACTAAGTGTTTAAATGTGAATTAATTGTTAGATAGTCGAATATATGTGATCTTGTGCATTAATGGAATATTATTGTGATCACCTGGATATGAACGTTTCGTATGAATGGAATATCATCATGTGCTAAATATGGAAAGATGTTATGCTCTACATGGAATATATGAGATTCTGTTTAAAGTATTCCTTGATATCTCGCATGTCTCACTATGCTTATATGGAAATTCCGTGTGCTATATATGGAATCATTCTGTGACATGAATGAAATCACATTGTGTGCTATATATGGAAAAGATATTCTGTCAAATGTGATATATGAGCTATACACGGGATCAATCTATTTTAGGAAAGAATTTCATGAGATATCAGTTTGAATGCATCTTGATTGACTTTAAGAATCAGAAGATCAATTATATAACTTTCCTTGTGTGTATTGGTTTTTATGTTTTGGAAAGTAGTTAATTGATTGGGCTCAATGTTGTAAAATTCGCTAGGCGCTAGTCGGGCGCTCGGGATGGGCCTAGCGCCTAGACGGCCTAGGCGGTTTTTAGGCGGTTTTTAGGCGGATATTAGTCGGTATACTTATTTTTTTTATTATTTTTATCTTCCATATATCAAATATGCTAATATTTTAGTAAAGTAAACTTACATCAAATTTATCCAAATATTTAAAATAAATATCCAAATATTCTAAATAAATTATGTCAATCCCAATAATGATATTCTGTATTTAAAATTTTTTTTTCCAAAAATAAAAAAAAAATAAAATTGGACCGCCCAGGCGGCAGCCTAGCCGATTAATCGGTTCAATCGATTAGGCGGCCGCCTAGATGATTTTCGCCGCGGCAGGGGGCCGCCTAGCGCCTAGGCGCCGCCTAGGCCGAGTTTTACAACAGAGATTGGGCTTATTATGGTAAGATGCTATATATGAAATGTGCATGAATCGGATGAGATCACCATGCGTGGAAAGTAGTTCCTGTATATATGGTAAGAGATCATGCATGACCGTTGAGCTTAATTGGTTTATTCTTGGCATGATATTATGAAGTTAATGCACGTTATTCCTGAGCGTATCTTTGCATATTCTATGTGCTTAACTTTCCATGTGAAGTGACGAAGCTATAATCGGCTATAAGAAGAGGATCACTTCACGTCAAGGGTAACAAGACAAGACGATTGAGCCGAAGAACGAATTCATTTTTGAGTGTTGAGCGTTAACTTGCGAATTATTCGTTGTTCTGCTAGAGCTTAAATTTGCGAAATCCATACCCTTGAGCGATAACCTTAGAAACCTTCTGAAAATCTGTCTTCGGACTTGTTGATCGCACAAGGAGGCATGAGTGGAGTCTTCTACACGTGAAGGAAAGAATCGGTGGATTCGGGGGTCCTTCGGTAGCGAGCTGTGTCCAGTCGGGGAGTGGTGATTCCCAGGGAAACGACGTGGAACGAAACTCGGCGTGTAGCAGCCTAGGTGGTCTAGTGTTCATCGTGCTTCGGTTGTGTAATGATGTCAATCATTTTGTAACCATAAACGGTAATATCTTAGTGATTGACTTGAAATCTTGAGGGACAAACCTCAAGGACTGGAGTAAACCCCGGTTGGGGATATAACCAGTATAAAAATCATGTCTCACTTTACTTTCTGTGAGACAAACCCGAAACGTTTTCAAAACCCACGTGATATCTTTGGAACGTTTTTAATGGATAAGGATATAACATTGATACTGTTCTGTTTTTCAAGTGATAATCATCTTCTACAGTCTTACTGATATCTTCTCAAAGAAGAAAAGCCATAAATTTTATAAGCATAATTCAACCCCCATATTTTGTACAGTAATAATCATTACAATTTACACCCATGTACGAACGACGAACAAAACTACCAGCACAGTGGCACAAATACCACCCAGCCCAGATTCAGACGAAAACGACGACGCATAGGAGGGATTGGTTTAGTACCATTGTGCTTTTATAGCTCTCCGTCTGTAAGAAATTGGTGGGGAGAACGCCCGCCATTGAACATCTTTCTTTTAACGTAGGTCAAGGATTGTACTTTTATTCTTGTTCATTCAATATCATAGTATGTTGGGCTGGAAAAACTGTAGCGTAGGTTTAGAGACGTTGAAGTATGGTTTATTTTTTTTATTTTTTTTTTATTTTTTGCTTTCTAGCTTGAGGTGGCGGTACTATATTCTAACATAATTCTTACATTTCAACTGAAAATATCTCAAAACTTTCCATTATTATTGTCATAGCATAGCAGTAAGTAAAAAGCAACAAATCCCAGGCGCATACTTGATCATCTTAGTCTTCTTCTTCGTTAGACTTACTTCGACGCACGCATAAGAAGGAAGAGAATAAAGGCCAGCACGACGGGGATGATCAGTAACATCGGGAGGGACGGCGGCTGGACGACAGTGGGCCCCATTCCGAGCGACAAAGCAAACAGCATGATCGCAATGCAGACCATCGCCACCACCGAGCCGGCGCCCCAACCTCCGTACTCTGCTTCCTCAGGCCTACTCATTGCTTTCACAGTATTTTGTCTTTCTAAAGACTGTATTTATATACATGGTGGCATCGTTGCGCTTGGGGGGAGGCAACTGTCTGGCTGGTTGGGTTGTGACTGTTAATTCTACGTCTTTTTTTTTTTATAACTATTTTGATGCATTTTTTGGATGATTCGTCCCAAAACCCGGGAACCAATGACCCGATCCGACCCGACCCGTTCAGCGATTTCGTGGTATCCAATCGTATAAAAGGCTAAAATCTCACCCTTAACCTCGTACGCAAGTTTCGCCAGCTCTAGGAAGAAAAGGTCTCAGAAGCTAAGAACAGCCCAATCGCAAACCCTTCCCAATCGGGGTTTTTCAGGATTGTCGCTCGCGCACGCCGTCGCTTGCACGTATCAGGCGTCGAACGTTGTCAGTCGAAATGGCCGATGAACAGTCGCCGGCGTCCACGAGCCACGCGCCGTCAGCTGCACCGCTCGGGAGCTCCATAATCCCGATCGTCAACAAGCTGCAGGACATCTTCGCGCAGTTAGGGAGTCAGTCGACGATCGAGCTGCCTCAGGTGGCCGTCGTCGGGAGCCAGAGCAGCGGGAAATCGAGCGTGCTGGAGGCGCTCGTTGGACGCGACTTCCTGCCACGTGGCAATGACATATGCACACGCCGTCCGCTCGTTCTGCAGCTGGTTCAGATTAAGAGGAAGTCCGATGGAACCGAGGAGGAGTGGGGCGAGTTCCTGCACCTGCCCAATAGGAGGTTCTTGGATTTTGCTGAAATTAGGAGGGAAATACAGGTCTTTGTTTGGTTTTTGTGAAATTTTGGGATTTATGTGTTGCATGGTGTTGGATTTGCGTTGGGGAAATTCTGTTCTGAGCTTTTTTGGACCAGTCAGACTCATTGAATGAGAAATGTTGTTTGTCATTTAAACATATGACCCTATTACACCTCAATTGTATAGCAATATGATAGACTTAGATATGTTGATAGAGGAGATCACCTTATGTTGCTGTTGATTCTTGAAAGAGAATGGAAATGACTTGAATGAGAGGGGGACCATGTTGAGCTTGAGCTTGATCATGATGACCAAGCCCAAAATATTGACTTGATTGTTACTTAGTTTTGGGTTTAATTCAATGAGCTTCTGATTTGTAACCATTAATTTTTTAAATGAACCAATTCCTGATAATATTTACGGTGTTTAGGATGAAACAGAAAGGGAAGCTGGAGGAAACAAAGGTGTGTCAGACAAGCAGATTCGTCTGAAGATTTACTCGCCAAATGTTCTTGACATGACTCTTGTGGATCTTCCTGGATTAACAAAAGTTCCAGTTGGTGATCAGCCATCTGATATTGAAGCACGTATTAGGACAATGATTATGTCTTACATTAAGCTTCCTAGCTGTCTGATACTGGCTGTGACCCCTGGGAATGCTGATTTGGCAAACTCGGATGCTCTTCAAATGGCCGGAACTGTTGATCCTGATGGTGCGTTTTTGCTCCACCTTTTTTTATATGTTTTTCTAAGAACTGTTTTGTAGAATTTATAACAATAAGTGTGAAGCGGGATTCTGGATTTTAAGGTCTCATACTGCAAAGTTCTTAAATGCAGGTTATAGAACGATCGGTGTGATTACAAAGGTGAAAATCTATGCTGTTTGATATTTTGTATTTTGCTTTTGTTCTGTTCCTGAAATATGCCGCAGTCGAAGTTTTATTTTGCTGCTTCAGTTGGATATCATGGATAGGGGTACAGATGCACGCAATTTTTTGCTTGGGAAAGTGATCCCTCTTCGGCTTGGTTATGTTGGTGTTGTGAATAGAAGTCAACAGGTAAATTGATTAGGTTAATAATGAAATTGCTGGACTGCATTGATACGTGCCAATTACTGAACTTTGATAGAGGGAGAACGTTATGCACTTCTGTAAAATTCTGATATCGTGTTTTTTTTTATGCTCATACTTTATTTCCTACTTTGGGTTTGATGTTTAACCATATGACATATGAAATTTCTATTGTCTCTCGTTTCAGTCTTCCGAATTCTCTTTTTTTTCCCCCAACAAATTGTGTTTTTGTTGTCAGTCTCCTATGTTTCTTGTGCTAAAATAGATCCAACTCTTTGTCACCCGTTTGTTAATTTTCTATTTTTGGAACGTTTGACATGCATCTATTTATGCAGTTTACTAGTATTTACTATTTACATAGCAGGAGGTTCGTATATCCGAATATTTATTTGGATTTAATTTCATGTGGTATTTTGAACGTGGAATATTGTTCTCATAATGGTTGAGTTGTACTAAACAGGACATTCTAAGTAACACAAGCATCAAAAGTGCACTTATAGAGGAGGAGAAGTTTTTTCGCAGTCGGCCAGTATGTCCTTAATACGGTGTTAAATTTTTTTTTAAGCTCTGTAAACCCTAATAATTATGCCTTTATTTGTAGGTGTACAATGATCTTGCTGATCGTTGTGGAGTTCCACAGTTAGCCAAGAAGTTGAATCAGGTATTCTATAGACAGCACTTCTCTAGTTATCTGTACTGTACCTGTACTGTTTAAAACTTGAGCCTGTTCTGACTTGTTTCCTTCAATAAACCAATGCATGCTTACCCTGTAGGACCTGTTTTCATAACCTCTAAAATATAACAATGACTCAAGGATATTATTGATAGCGAGCCGCATGGTAACGTCTCTATTGTCTTCATACAGATTCTAGTGCAACACATCAAGACACTTCTTCCTGGACTGAAGTCACGCGTTAGTGCTGCCCTTGTTTCTGTCGCAAAGGAGCATGCTAGCTATGGAGAGATTACTGAATCAAAGGTGTGATTCATTTATAATCATGTTAGATAGCCATGATATAAATACATTGTATTTCTGTAATGCTGTAATGTGCAAGAGTTTTATAATAGTGGAGCAACAATGACATGTTAGATAGTCTTTGTCGAGGTTTAAGGCGTCATTTCCGATAGGTCCTGTTGTTATACTGATGTGCCAATGTTGAGTAATTAATTTACCTTGATGAGATGAACAGGCTGGTCAGGGGGCACTTCTCCTCAACATTCTTTCTAAATACTCTGAAGGTAATGAGCGCAATATTTTTTTTTCAATAACTAAATGTAGTTAAATATATTTTCAGAATATATGATTGTTAGTTGTTGCAGCCTTTTGCACTTCCATGTACTTTTTGTATTGGAGAGAAATGATTTTAGCATTCATCAGTCGGAGTTGTATGTTCTGCTTTGGAATCCCTTTTTCATAACTGGTGTCAAAATTTCTGTCTTATTAACTCATTGTCGAATTGACAAAAGTGATTTGCTTAGTAGTTGAAATTCCACATATATATTTCGATATTTAAGTAGACTTTTTATCTTCTAAATGAATGTTCAATGCAAACTATTTGCTAAATAGTTGTGGTTGCAAACAGCATTCTCTTCGATGATAGAAGGGAAAAATGAAGAAATGTCGACGTCCGAGCTGTCTGGTGGAGCAAGGATCCATTACATTTTTCAAAACATTTTTGTAACGAGCTTAGAGGTTAGTTTTTTTGTGTATTACAAATATCAGTGGTGAGATTTTGCACTTTATTTTGTCATTATTTGCTAATTTCCCACATCAGAAAATATCAGTTGGCATAGTCTAAACTTATTAATTGATTTGGTTTGCTTTCTGGATTAGTTTTAACTGGTTAATTATGTTGGTTGCATGTGATAGAGGATTGGCCGACAGAGTTTTCTGTCCCACATTTGATATTTCATCTTGCTGCTTCTCTTCTTAAGAAGTAACTTTGTTAAACCTTCTATATGTTTCTCATATGACACATCAAGCCAAACTTTCTCCTGCAGGATGTTGATCCCTGTGAGGATTTAACTGATGATGATATTCGGACCGCTATCCAAAATGCCACTGGTCCCAGATCTGCATTGTTTGTCCCTGAAGTAGGTTTTAATGTGTAATATATATTTTCTTTTAAATAATTCTGAATTTCTCTCTCTTTTTTTTGCTACTCCCTTTTGTATATGTGTGTATGAATCGTTCCAAATGAATACAAAACAGGTTCCTTTTGAAGTCCTCGTTAGAAGACAGATTGCGCGTTTGTTGGATCCAAGTCTCCAATGCGCTAGATTTATTTACGACGAGCTGGTAAAGGTATGTGCTTGAGGCTTGTTGAATTCAGTGATTTTTCTTCTTATCGATTTTAACCAATAGTTCTTTTAGATGAGCCATCGCTGTATGGTGAATGAGCTCCAACGGTTTCCCGTCCTCCGAAAACGCATGGATGAGGTCGTTGGAAATTTTCTGCGCGAAGGTCTTGAGCCATCAGAGACAATGATCGGGCATATTATTGAGATGGAGGTTTGTGCTAATCTGAACTACGCTGCAGTTCTGATATAAGATCGTATTGACATCTTATATTGAATTTGAATTATATAACATTCATTTCTTATAAATGACTACCTTTCTACGTGACCTTTAATTAAGTTCACGCTTATTGAAAACTTATTACTTGCCAAAGTTTGTTTGGATCAAAATTAGTTCCTATTCATATAATCAAGTGCATGATATCAGTTAGTTCACAAACATGATTCAGATCATGCCCTCGAGTTGAATTCTACTGATTGCTTTAGTTCGACGACTTATTATAGATTGTCTGCTTTGTCCTCCTTTTTATTTGGTATTATCACGAATTGTTGAATCTCGTGTTCTGTAGATGGATTACATAAACACTTCCCACCCAAATTTCATTGGTGGAAGTAAAGCTGTTGAGGTGGCATTCCAGCAGATAAAGTCCTCTAGGATTTCTGCGACCAATCCAAAGCAAAAGGTGAATGGATTTTGCCTCTGTATCCCATGCTTCCATTTGTTGTCGACTATTTGCTCATTGGCTATGGTTTGTTATATTGATTAGGATTCAGGAGAAGCTCCAAACTCAGAGAAAAATCTAAAGTCTCGGGGCATCCTTGCACGACAGGTTAATGGATCTGTTCCTGAGCAGGTAAGATTCTTTTAGCGTTTCTCATTACACTAGCTTCAAAATTTTAAATATTTTTTTTTATTTTATGCTCCCTCCACAGGAGAAGGTTGTTCGGCCTGTTACGGATTCTGATAAAACGACTTCTGGTAATGTGTCCTCCTGCTTGATTTCTTCTTATGTTCATCTTCATCATGGAATATATTTTCGTGCAGCTGCATGTTTTGTGCAAATCAGTTATAGGATTATATTCCATTAAAATATGTCGATTTTGCAAATGTTTTGTGATGGTTAAATGTAGTAAATTAATCACAGTTGAAGAAAATATGTAGACAATTGGTGTTCAGAGTGAGAAAAACAAGCTAAGGGCACTAGTGCGTGAGAAAGAGAATGATGATGTGAATGTGATAGTAGGATTGTTTCTAATTCGATTATTTTCACAAGTGGTCAAAGTGGTTATTTTAGCAGTAACAGAGTTGTAAAGCTGTTTTATTAAATAATCAAAGCATGCAATTCAGGTTCAAATTGGGGAATATCTTCGATTTTCGGAGTCACTCGCCAGCCTCCTAAAGAAAACTCACCTAACAAGCCACTTACTGAACCTCTGCAAAGCATGGAACCAGGTGTTTCAATGATACACTTGAGGGAGGTATTTATACTTTGTAATGGTGACCGTAATAATAAACTTCGAGTTTTTGTTTGTATGATTGCATCTAACTTGGGCTACATATCAATTTGTTTATTTTCTACTCTTTGCAAGCCCCCTAGTATATTAAGGCCGTCTGAGACACAGTCCGATCAAGAAGCTGCTGAGATTAACGTCACGAAATTGTTGTTAAGGTCTTATTATGACATTGTGCGGAAGAACATTGAGGATTCTGTACCTAAAGCTATTATGCATTTTTTGGTAATTGCTCTTCATTTAACTAATTTCCTACTTGGTATATTGGCTAAAACATTATGCTCATTGATACGTTTACACTAACCTTCATTGTTTCAAATATTTTCGCAGGTAAACCACACCAAGCGGGAACTGCATAATGTTTTCATTGAATCTCTTTACCGGTATGTTCGATGTGCGAACTTTTTGCAATTGGTACATTCGGGGTTTATATATAGAATAAAAATTAGGTAGAGGACATTGACATGGAAAGTCATGATTTTCTTGAGGAAGCTATGTATCCTTGACGAGGGTCATTAGTACTCAATATGCCAAATATCTATCCTTATGAGCCTTTTTTGAGTTTCCTCAGTTGGGATTCAGTTAGTAGAATGATTTGTTGTTTCTATTTCAACAGGGACAACTTGTTTGAAGAGATGTTGCGAGAACCAGATGAGGTAGCAACAAAGAGGAAGCGTACCCGTGAGACACTCCGGGTCCTTCAGCAAGCTTTCCGGGTAAGTACCTATGTTTTCAAACTAGATAAGGGGCTATTTAGTGCTCCACACATTGAATTACTGTTGAAGGCGGTAAGACAAACGTATCAATGGTTATTGTTAAGAAATAGAAGCTTCTTAATGGCATGCACCATTTGTTTGGAAGCTCTCTCTCAGTATGTTTGTGTGTTTGATGAATTTGCCATTTTAACGCACTTGAGTGAGTTAGTTATGTCCTGCGCCCTGCAAATATGACATATCTTCTCCACGTGTAGACTCTCGATGAACTCCCACTTGAAGCAGAATCTGTGGAGAGAGGCCACAGCGTGAGCAGTGATCCAACTGGCCTGCCGAAGATCCCTGGTCTTTCATCTTTCTATCATGGCTTCAACGAATCTTATAGTGCTTCCCCAAAAAATCAAAGAACTCGTAAGTCATCGCACTCTGGTGAGCTTCACTCAGCTTATACTGATTCAAATGGCTCTGGTCGTGGTTCTTATTCATCAGGCGATATATGACTTACTTTGGATGCTTTGAACCAAGTTTCTTGAAATAAGGACTGAGATTCGTTTCCAGCAAATTAATAACATAATTTTGGAAGTTTTACTATTATTTTTCTCTATTAGCTGAGACATATATCATATTCTTTTGACTCTTTTCCCGCTTATATGGGTAGTTTATACTTTGCGGCTGACTGTGCATTATATAAGAGAGGCACTCTGTTTTTGGTATTTTGTTGCTATCGAGCCATTTTGCGAATATCATATGCATTACTTTCTATGATGTCTCTTCTCTATATTTCCATTGTTCTGCATCCCTTTTTTCGCATTTGATTGAGTATATAGTTACATTACATGGATTAAATGATGGCGAGGATTCATTACATGCTAGTTTTCGCATATATATCGATAGTGTCGTAGTTTTACAAAGTAGTTCTTTTCTCAATTCCTCTAACTTACCTTCCTTTCCATCACAATCTTCCTTTAAGAAAATCAGTACAGAGTTTCTTCCATGAATCCTTGTCAGCCTCCCCTCCATCTAATCTAGCCTTGGCCTCCTCAGAAAGTGACTCCTAAGTCATCAAGAAATTCAGTTATTATAAACTTATAACCATTAGGATCTCTATTATCTAGATATTACATATACAGATATTTACCTCTATGAGATTACGGTCGAAAAGGCGGTCTATTAGATGCAGTAAAATATCCTTGGTGTACTCGGGATGACCTTGTATCCCCATTATGTGATCCCGATACCTAAACATTTCGATGCCCGTCTTTTTCGACCAAGCCAAGATTTCTGCCTTGGGAGGAAGTTCAGATACCTATATATATATATATATATATATATATATATATATATATCTTCGATATTCAGATGAATTATCTGGAAATAGCGAACCTCATCACGGTGACACTCAATCACAGAAAGCGAAGGCGGCATTTTCAGAGAGGCGAAAACGTGCCAAGGATTTAGGTACACTTTTGTGATGCCAATGTCCCATCCCGAGGCTGCCCGGCCGATCTTTCCGCCTAGAGCTCGTCCAAGTATCTGTTTTAATATCACATTCGTGTTTATTCTGTCATATGTCTATTACTTGGATGGCTGACTAAGTTAGTTGGTTGTTAAGTCTTACAAAACATTAATTCTTCGGTTTGAAAAATAACTAATATGGTCCCCAAACTCTACTGCCTAACTACATTAGACCACATATATAAATGGCCACTTCCTATGTACACAATTATATAAATAAAAAAATTAAATAACTATTTATTATATGAAGGCGCATGAAGTTTTGAGTCATCTGACTCCCCGAAGCTTATCTTACGCATGATGTTAGAGAAATATATTGTTTTTACGTAATAAAATATTGAATCCAAACTTAATAATAAAATATTGAATCCAAACTTAATCGTCCGGGGAAGATTTATACAGTTTCTAATTAAAGAATTCAATATTAAACTAATCGACTAATTCCAGCTGTTAATGGGGAACTGCATAACCTTATATGGATCTTTTAATTAGGCGGCTACGCCTCTAATAATAAATGTCAAATACTTATTTAATAGCCAATGGCGTAGGCAAGATATTAGAATTACAAATGCATACTTCCATTCAACAAGCTAAGCTATATATTTACATAGGTTAATTGAATAATTGCAATAATAATATTTATATAAATCTATACGACTCTTTGATATACACGCATACTGTAATGGTTTTATTTTTATTTTAACTTATAAATTGTCCAAGTATTATTACATGAATTATAGCATATGATTCGTATGCATAATATATATTTTGGCCTTCAATCTAATATCCATGTCAGTCATTATCTTCAATTCATTCATTTATTTTTCTCCTATTTTAATCGATCACTTCAAAGAGTCAAACGCAAACCATATTAACGCTTTCTACGCAAGTAGCTAAAATTTATTTAATCTCAGAAAGAACTCAAAACAGTCGCCGCCGCCGTCGCCGTCGATCACTACCAGCCGTCCAGTCCAGACCAAAAAAAAGAAAAAACAACTATGAAGAAGACGACAAACAAAAAGAGGAATCACTCGCCTGATGTCCGAAGCAAATGCCGAGCACTGTCTTCTTCGAGGCGATGAGCTTCTTGACCAGAGTCAGCAGCTTGCAGATCCAAGCGTCGTCGCCGTGAGCATCATTGCAGCTCCCCGTGATGACGAAGCCTTGGTACTTGTCGACCTCGCCGTCCGGCGGGAACTCGCCGCCGGCAACCTTGTACACGTCCCACGTCTCATCGCCTTCTTCCTTGAGCATGCCCACGAAGACGCCGTAGTACCCTCCGTACATCTTCTTGACGTAGTCGGAATCTTCTGCGCATAGCAGTACGGCGAAGCTTTGCCCTCCCATTTCTCTCTCTTGATGAATAAATGGAGAGAGAGAGAGAGAGAGAGAGAGAGAGGTAATAATAATAATATTGCGGAAGGAAATGGCTTCAAAGAGAGACTACGGAGAGGGAAAAATAATATTGTTTGCGTTTCATAAGGAAATGACTAGACATCGCATTTTGTTAGTATTTATGTACTAATGTAGTAATAATAATAATAACTAATAATTTGGCACAGTCAATTGCGCAATTAAAAAAAATTAATTATAATAATAACTATAATTATAAATTTATTTTTTTAAATTAAATTTTAGAATATTATTGTGAATTTGATTTTACTTTAGACAATTTGAGAGTTTAATTATTATTGTGAATTCAATTTTATTACAAATTAATTAAGAATTAGTAATTACCACATTAAGTATTATTGTAAGAAAAAGCATGTTATGGGATAAGAGGATGGGTAGTTTTTATAAAAGATATTTTTTTTCTTAGTTATTAATTTAAAAAAAATGTGATTGGCTAATAGTGACACACCATGACGATTTCTAGGAGGGCCTCTTCAATAATAAAATAGTAAGATAATAATAATAATAGTTAGTATATATGTACTCTAATATATAATATATAATATAATTTTGGTTTAAATATTAATTTAGTCCTGTAATTTAGGGAGTTAAGCATTGAAAAGACGTCGCATTTAGGGGTTGTCGTTATATGGGTAATAACTTTCAAAATTAAGCAATTTATGGACATTATGTGTCGGAATCCTATATTTTGCTCCAAATTCTTGGGTTCCAGTGAAATTTTGGAGAGGCGTTATACAGACAATAACTTTCAGAATTAAGCAATTTTAAAACAAAATCTAGAATTCTAGCATATAATGTTTCAAAATTGCTTAATTTTGAAAAATATTTTCTGCATAATGTCACCTCCTAAATTTGATGTCCCTATAATGCCACCATCCTTAAGATACTGGACTAAAAAAGTAATTAATCCTTATTTTATATCTCATTTAAGGAATAATATTAGTGTTCTAGTTTCTTTAAGGAAAGGGTTAGAGAGAGCGTTTATGTAATCATAATAACTAGTATTTACGTGATCTCTAATGTATAAACTATTAACTTAAGTGGATATTGAATGCATTGACTAATAAGTTAATGATGTATTAATTGAATATGTCAATCGTATTTATAATTAGTTGATTATGCCACTGATTATTAACGAATTGGTATTTATAATTAGTTGATTATGCCATTTGCCTAAGGCAATTGATTATAGTAATTAAGCTAACTAAATTCAAAAGACGATCTCCTTTTATTTTGCAGCGAAGGACAATATTTAAACATATTTGAAAGCTATATATATATATATATATATATATGTTTAATTTTTTCTTTGATGTGCATTTTTTTTTTTCCATACCGAGGCGAGGATCTTATTCAAGATGAGTACAACTATTGACTTTTGAGATTAATATCAATTAGCTACTTCTTAAAGCCAAGGTGATTGATTACATTAGGAAAATAAATAAATTGAACATTATAAATTAAGATATATGGCTCCTTGGCATGTATATGTATACGACGTATGATCCAATATATATAAACCTGACATTCACCTTGATACAAACAACAAGCTGGTTAGCTCCATTGCCCGTAGAATAGAATCAATCTCCCTTATTACAAGAAAAAGCCGCCATGAGTCCCAAAACCCCTATAAAACAAAGAGACCAGAAGGAGGCAAAAGATCAATAGAAAACCAAACAAGCCTACTACAAGTAGTCACCTTCTGCAAACGCATTAAAGCTGGCATTTTCAAGAAACCCAGCGAGGTATGCACAGCTAGCTCACTGCATTTCTTGAACATGCCAGCTTTGCATTTGGAGAAGGTGACTACTTGTAGTAGGCTTGTTTGATTTTCTATCTTCTCAAGTTTGATCTTTTGCCTCCCCCGACTCTTTTTCTTGGGCTTTAGGGAACTCATGGCAGCTTTTTCTTGTAATAAGGGAGATTGATTCTATTCTACGATAAATGGAGCTAGCTAGCTTGTCGTTGGTATGAAGGAGAAGGTCAGGTTTATATATAATACTGGATCATACGTCGTATACATACATGCCAATGAGCCTTGAGTCAAAGAATCTTTAACCAAATATAAATTTGGTATTGAATAAATCCAAATACCATCTTTGGCCAAGTTTTGAAATATATTTATAGCCAGAATCTTCTGCCGTTAATGATAGTATATGAATAACATATATTTTTTTTTATAGTATCTGTTTCATATTAATAACATATATTTTGGCCTTTATATCTAAAATCGTGTCAATAACGTCTTTATGTTTCACTTCATTTTCGCTGTTACATAGACCTTAATTTATAATGTTCAATCTATTTTTTTTCCTAGTTTAATGATTAATTTGGTATTAGTGTTAATATCGCGATCCATGAAATTTTGAATAAATCTGAATACCACCTTTGGCCAAATTTTGAAATACATTTTGTAGCCAGAATCTTCTTCCGTTAATGATAGTATCTGTTTCATATGAATAACATATATTTTGGCTTTTATATCTATAATCGTGTCATAACAATGTCTTTTCGCAAGTTACATATATATTAATTTATAATGTTCAATTTATTTACTTTCCTAGTTTAATCAATCACCTTGTAGCCCATGGTTGTTTAGATATTTTTAATGTTGGTTTATAAGATGTTGATGTGTTTTGTTCATGTGTTTATATAAACCATGAGTTTATATATAACAACTTAAACATATGTATACGAGTTTGGATAAACCTATCCTCTCAGATGGGTTATTGTAAACTCATTAACCAAACATACATTTTATTTTATACATAGTAATTGGTTTTATATAAACCTTACTAATTTAAATATAAACTTTCGTACCAAACAAGCACTGTGCTCGTTTGGTACGCTGGTTTATATTTAGGAGGGTTTAAGTAAGTAAGGTTTATATAAAACTAATAAATGGGTATAAAATAAAATGTGTGTTTGGTTAGTAGGTTTATAAAAACCCACCTGAGGATGTGGATTTATCTAAACCCTTATACATGTGTTTAGACTTGTTATATATAAACCCATATTTTACATAAACATTCCTATCAAACACACCAAAATGTCTTAAACCAAGTTTTAAAAACCTTAAACTCATGTACCAAACAAGGGCGTAGCTAATTGATATTAATCTGAGAACTCAATATTTGTATTGTATTGTACTCATGGATCATCAATCACTATCAATCAGCCGTCGTCCAAACCAAAAAGAAAAATGAATCATTGCACAGTTCATGGCTAAAGTCAAAAGACAGAGATAAGTAAAGAGCTACACAACACTACATTTGCTAGAAATGAAGAGTCCACTGAGATCCATCTAGTTCTTGAGATATTCCATCTTCGCCGGCAATACCCTGAGGTTGTTCTCCGACGAGAGAATCTCCATGGCCATGGCCATGGCCATGGCCGGGAATATCGTGATGCAAATGCAAAGAAGATTCTTCGCCTTCTCCATTGGAGAAGTCCCTCAGATTCAATCCTAAAGCCGCATCATCGTTGCTCTCAAATTCCATGGACCGCAATGGGTGGTGGCTCTGTTCTTCGACGATATCCCGACTGTAATCTGTGTTTACGCAGGAAGATAGCAGTCCACTGCTCGAGTGGTCTTTCCACTGCTGAGTCACGGTTTTGATCTGAGTGTAGAATCGAAGGCCTGACTTAGCTGTGCAACAAACTCATTCATTAGAGGCTGTTTAACAGCTAGTTAGTTATCTTTGGTGGTGCTGCAGCAGCTATTTATAGGTTTGAGGTTTTGTTTACCGAAAAACTTGATATCGCCGGTGAATGATGCTCTGGAGCCGGTGAAAGAGAAGAGAGGCAGCGGAGCTGGGATGGTGACGTTTACGCCAACCTAAATGAAATCCAGGGAAAGAAAATTAGGACGGACATTGATGACATGGAATGTTTGAAAGTGCTGCTTACCTGCCCGCATTCGATTTCGATCTGAAACTTCCTTGCAGCGGCGGGAGAAGATGTAAAAATCGAAGCTCCATTTCCATGTCTGCATTGATTAAACTGTCAAGAAAACGTGGAGGTGACTTATAACTTTTGGTGGTGAAACAACTCGACGACAAGACGTACTTGTTTCTGTTTATAATGCCTATTGCTTCTTCCAAGTTTCCAGCCTGAGCAACAAGCCATTAAGAAAACAAAGAAACGATTCAAGCGAAAAGGACAAACTTTTGCGACCGATAGGTTTCGATAAAACGAACCGACCTGCATGCAAAGAAGAACTGGGCCCAATATCTCTTCCTGTCAACAAACGGAGACGCCGTGAATAGATAATCTTCAGACATCATAACACACATTTAGGAAATATAAACAACGTACCTTATAACAGTCCATCTCCTCGGTGACATTGGCTAAGATTGTTGGACCTACGAAGTTTCCCAACTCAAAGTTTGGAACCTGTGTTTGTCCAAATCAAACAAATGATAACGTCACACTTAAAGTGGCCTCCGAGGTACAGAATTTGGCTCGTCAAAAATTTTTGAGAGGAGAAATTTGAAGCAATAACAGTTGTTTCTTGGATTCTCGTGGTTTGCCACATAGAGAACTAATGAGTATGGATCATAAATAGATGATTTCAGTTTAACTGCATCAACGGTTAGGAAGAGAATAGAAAGGTATGAGCATTATCAGGACTTACCGCGACCTTTCTCCCATCAAGGATCAACTTAGCACCGTTATTGACGAAAGTCTGTACCACTCTAGACAACCGTTCCTTAACCTGAGATACCATATAATTGACATAGAGATGTCATCGCCCAGATTTATTACTGATAATCCTATGTCATCATTACATCACACTTGATGATATGAGAGCAAAAAGAATATTTTCACCGACCTGCTTACTGATCACCGGCCCGATGTCAACGCCGGGCTCAGTTCCGGCGTCAACTCTGAGCAACATAGCATGTTCCACAAGCTTATCTTCCCTAAGGAACGAAAAAGCTCTAACATGATTAGTGAATGCAGTTTCTCCAGTAATATCCCCATCACACGCTAATAGGCACTCGAAGTTTATCATATGTTTATTCAATGCCAACAAGAAAATGAATAATGAAAGCACCTAACATACCATGACGTTGAGCCTCCAACAAAAATAACAGTGCTGATAGCTGAACACTTTTGAACTGCAGAACCAAAACCAGCTGAAATCAATGCATTTACGGTGGCATCAACATTGGCATCTGGCAAAACAACTGCATGAGTCTTGGCGCCGACATTTATCTGAAAAAAAAATTATTGAAAGTTCAACTTTATAGTTTCGAAAACGAATTCGTAAAAGATCTCGCATTTATATTCACCAATTGCTAGAAATGATCAACACCTGAACACGCTTGCTGCTAGCGGATGCCCTTGCATGTATATACATCCCTGGCTGAAATTTTTGAAAAGTTAAACGAGGCTAACTTTCACCGTTGGTCAAATTATTAATTAGAATTTCGAACGTCAAATTCATAAACAAGTTAAAAAGCAGTGATGGAAAAAGGATTAACCGCATCAGAACCAACATAAGACACAGCTTTGATTTCATCATCATCGCAGATGGCGTCGATAATATCCTACAAACATGTAAAATGGTAAAAACACTTCAATTGTCAATAAAAATGACTTACACTTCCGCAAGTGTTGAGGTAAAACAGAAAGATGAAAATGAGGATGCCCATAAGAAAATATATGATGCCATACACTGAACCTACATTATTTCCATGGATGACATTTAGGACACCATTGGGTAACCCAGCCTCCGTTGCTAATTCAGCAAGATGCACACAAGCACCTGAAATGCAGAAGAAATTCAGGAAAAATTCAAAATATTCAAACTCAATAACTGTCACATTTTACAACAAAACCTCTAAAATATTGAACAATTGTAGCTATAAGATCCACACGCTGGATTAAACACTGTATATATTACCTGGTGCTTTCTCAGATGGTTTTAGAATAAAGGTATTGCCACAAGTTACAGCGATTGGAAACATCTGCGATAACAAAGTACTTCATTATTTTAGTCATTAAAAACAGATAAATTACGATACAACTTTGATAAAGAGAAAGCAGCATAATAATGGGTATGTCTTACGATACAACTTACCAGAAGTGGAAGCATGGCAGGCAAATTAAAGGAGCATATTCCAGCACAAACGCCAAGTGGTTCATGGATGGTATAGCTATCAATTCCATTTGATATATTTGAAAAGAAATTACCCATATGCAAATTTGATATGCCACAAGCATGTTCGACCAGCTCTGTCAGATATATAAAAACATTACCAACTGTGATACCTAGAAATGAATTTTAGTAATGAAAGGAAATTCAACAGATTAAAAGTTTATTTTTCCCTCGACGTTTTATTTCACATGTAGGTAATATTTGCCAAGACATTAAGAACAAAAATAAACAGTCAAGAAGACACAAAGAAGATTTAACATCTAAAAGCAACTCTGCAGGAGCCAGAAAATTTTAAGAAAATGGTAGAAGAAACAAAAGAACTGACCAGTCCCACGGTTGACATCATTAAATGATTCCTTCAATGTCTTTCCATGCTCTGCTGTTATCATGCATGCAATCTTATCCTGGAAATCAATAACGGTGATCCAGTCACTAAGCCTTAGGCAATCCAAAAATTGAATGTAGAATAGACTTACTATGTCTCTGTGTATAAGTTCTTGAAGTTTGAACATGATGCGCTGACGAGCATTTATTGGTGTATTTCTCCAGGACTTAAATGCCCTTTTCGCAGCACACACTGCGGCTTTGAGTTCTTCGCTTGTGGATAAAGGAACTTGTGCAACCACTTGCTGAGTAGCCTGCGATTGATTATAACTATCATCATAGAGTCATATATATATATTAAAAAAACAGTTGATTGAATGAGTAAATTCCTCAACTCACAGGGTTTAGAACATCTATAGAGATTGATGATTGTGATTCGATGAACCTTCCACCAATCAGATTCGGGAATCTCTGCAAAAACACAAGTTCAAATAGTGAAACACTTGAGTAAATTACCATGTTCATCTGTATTTATCATGACCACTCGATCAAACAGAATGACCATTTTGCACCAAATATAACTATGTTACAACATCCACAAAAAATACTTCAAATCAAAACTTAACAGAAGAGGTATAGAAACTATCCAAACAAAATAATAGAAGACAAGAATGATACGTATTGTTGAATGACCACTTCACCTAAAAACTTAAGCCTGAAGGGAGTGTATCATTTTATTTTATATATTATATTTCCAACACTCCCCCTCACGTCTAGGATGGTTTCTTTCTTATCTGGCCTTAAACATGTAATTTTTCTTAAATGGGTGGTCGTAAGGATTTATACCCAAGACCTCTTTGGTTCCTGAGCTCTGATACCATGTTAAATGACCACTTCACGTAAAAGCTTAAGCCTGAAGGGAGTGTATCATTTTTAATTTTATATATTATATTTCCAACATGTATCTCTAGGAGAAGAATCGAAAAATATTTTGATAGAAAAAATCGCAAAATCGAATAGGAGGATTACCAGCGGATACCGTTTCTTCCAAGATGGCTCTGAAGTTGATGAAGGCTCAGAGTTTCCCTCAGCCCCGATTGTAGGTCGTAGTGTCTTCAATCTCCTCACTGCAAAAAAAAAAAACATATAGAAAAGGCTGTTTTCAAGCCAATAGGACAACAGTTGGAACAAAAATACAAGCTGAGAAATATACAGTAACCAAAACATATGATAAATTTGAAGGATGAGAAAGAGGAAAATATACCTGTAAGATTTCCCTGACGGAGCTTAGCTTTCACGTTGTAAACATGTTTTGGTGTAGACAAAAGTTCCGGATTGGTCTGTCTCAATCTTTTAAGTATTTGACGTGGCTTCAAGCCCGCTTCAGTCATCTCTTTAATCAGCAAAACCTCTTTCTCATTGAACCGATAAGCAGAAGGGTGTTCAGATATGTCCTTCATCGGTTCATGATTGTGTGAGCCATTTTTCACCGTAAGGACCCATAAACCATCCTCTTTCTTACCTACAAGCTCAAACGGACAATTTGTAAGTCTAGAACCAGATTTTCTCTTACGCTGTCGTTCGCCAGACCCTTCCTCGACAGGCTTACGCCTATCACGGTAGACTCCTCCTCTGTCACAGCCCAGGACTACAACCTTCTCTTTCTTAGATTGTTTGATGGTGACGATGTATCCCTGGGTGACCGCAAACTCACCAACATGTTGAATAAGTTCTTCACGGTCGATAAAGCTCCCAGGTGGAGGTGGAAGCATCTGTGGATCTTCGCTTAACTCCATGTGTGCCTAAATCCACGCATTGTCAACAACAATGAGAATAATCACATTGATTAAAGATTAACAGTATAGTGGTACTTGGAAATTATTTACCAGCACTAACATCAAACTTGCTGAAGCTAATAACACACATTTCAGCTCAGCTCCCTACCAAGATTTTCTGTTACATAGCTGGAAAATTAAAAAAAAAGTACAAATCTCATATGCGCAAGAAGTAACGCAAGGCATCATCGTCAACAAGCACTATGTATCAAGAATCATGTCAGTGATCTTCGCTCTGATAACGAATTACGTCCTTCGACTACTAATAAGCTTTATTAAACAGAAGAACAAGAAAAAAATTATTACCGACGACGACGGAACTTCAACGGCGATCGGAAATTTTCAGTCTTAACAGAACAATTCCGACATGGACTTGGATTGGACAGCTCCAAGCCGTTTGTTGCCTATGTTTTCTTTAAATTTCTGTTCTTTTCCGTTTCCCTCTTTTTCTTTTTTCTTTTCTTTTTTTGATGCTTTTTTTTTTCTCTGTTAGAGAGTGGAAGAAACGATGGAGAGCTGGAGATAGCGATAACCCTAATTTTGACTTTCCAAGCGTCGTTTTAAATTGGGCTTTATGTAGCCCATATTGATTTTTAAAGCCCAGCCCATATTAAATTTAAAGCCCAACTGTAATTTATACTTGGCCAGGGCAACACCACACGACGCCGTTTAGCAACCACACATGATATGCAGAACGTTCTGTGACGTGAAGTTGCTAGAAAGCTCTTCGCGCTTTATCGAACTAATGCTTTTTTCTCCTCCATCTCTTTCGGCAGAGTAGTTCCCTTGCATAAGCTCTACACCCTTAAACCACAGCTATTTGTTGTCGTGCTAGATCAAGCTCCATTTGAGGGATAGCTCTGTACGATTATACGTGCAAATGGCCACAGCTGTGCTGTTGAGAACTCTACGCCGCCGTGAATTTTCATCCGCCCCTGTTTCTGCTTTCAGAACAGTATGCTTCTGTATTTTCCTTGTTTATTGGCGCTTTCAATGGTATTTGTTGATTTTGAGGGGTTCTTTTGCATGCGATGAGGCGTGATTATGTTACTGATTTGCTTCGGCTTGATGTTTTAGTTCGTGGTCTGGCACCGCTGTACCCTGAGTTCCGAATATGTCTTGTTGTGTTTGGATTGTTTGTGGTTATGTTATCATTGAGTTTGCTTTTATTCATTGTGGAAGATTTTTTTCTGCTTTATTTGTGTGATTGGAGTCAGTTTTCTTGTTTGAGATGACTCGGTGTTTCTGATCATGGCTTGTTGTATTTGCTGAGTTTTATTTTCATGAATTATTACGTTGCTTTGTTAAGTGTTTACCTATACCAGTTTTATTTGCAACTTTTTTAGTCTGTGACATCCATCTGAAAGCATATTAGTCACCAAAGCAGCTCCTTATTGTCGTCTTTATTGTTTTTTATCGGGATGTTGAATGACCTGCTACTGCTGCTATTGCTAAGCTCTCAATTTTTGTTCAGTTTGGATATAACAGCAAGCCGACATGGCCTCTGTGTAACAATTGGTTAGGCATTGCTAGGCCATACAGGTAAGGCGTCCATTCAACTTTTCTTTAATGTGTTGTTGTAATTATAAGTGGCTATCTTAACATTTTAAGTCATTGTTCTTCCTTGTTGCAGTAGCAAATCAGCTGGAAATGAGGTAATTGGTATCGACTTGGGCACCACTAATTCTTGTGTTGCTGTCATGGAGGGAAAGGTACCACTTTGTTTCTCTATCGTGAACTTGTCGGATCCTATCTTTCTATGGTAGAACTTTTATTTGCAAACATAATTACTTACGTACAGAATCCAAAAGTTATTGAGAACTCTGAGGGAGCTCGAACGACCCCATCGGTTGTTGCCTTCAATCAGAAAGGAGAGCTACTGGTCGGTACCCCAGCAAAGCGACAAGCAGTTACAAATCCGACAAACACAGTTTTTGGGACGAAGCGACTGATCGGTAGGCGTTTCGACGACCCTCAGACTCAGAAGGAGATGAAAATGGTCCCATACAAAATCGTGAGGGCTCCTAGTGGGGACGCATGGGTAGAAGCCAGTGGACAGCAATACTCTCCTAGTCAGATCGGGGCTTTCATCTTGACAAAGATGAAGGAGACTGCAGACGCCTACCTTGGAAAGTCAGTAAACAAGGCTGTCATCACTGTCCCAGCTTACTTCAACGACGCACAGAGACAAGCTACCAAGGATGCTGGAAGAATAGCTGGTCTCGATGTTCAGAGGATTATTAACGAGCCTACAGCAGCTGCGCTTTCCTATGGCATGAACAACAAAGAGGGTCTTGTCGCTGTTTTCGATCTTGGTGGTGGAACTTTCGATATTTCTATTCTAGAGATCTCTAATGGCGTCTTTGAGGTAAACGGTTGATGCTTAAGCTATTTCTTCTACATATGAGCTGTGTCTCATAATCTTTTTGTCATACTCTTTTTGCCATATTGCAGGTGAAAGCCACCAATGGTGACACGTTTTTGGGAGGAGAAGACTTCGATAACACTCTTTTAGAGTTCTTGGTGAGTGAGTATAAGAGGACGGAAGCAATCGATCTGTCCAAAGACAGGCTCGCCCTGCAGAGACTTCGCGAGGCTGCAGAGAAAGCTAAAATAGAACTCTCCTCTACATCCCAGACCGAAATAAACCTGCCCTTCATCACAGCAGATTCTTCCGGCGCAAAGCATCTGACCATAACATTAACAAGATCCAAGTTTGAGGCTTTGGTCAACAGCCTGATCGAGAGGACGAGGGCTCCGTGCCAGAGCTGTCTGAAAGACGCTGGCATATCCACCAAAGAAGTCGACGAGGTGCTCCTTGTCGGAGGTATGACGCGTGTGCCCAAGGTCCAACAAGTTGTGTCCGAAATCTTCGGCAAGTCCCCAAGCAAAGGCGTGAATCCAGACGAGGCTGTTGCTATGGGAGCTGCTATTCAGGGCGGTATTCTCCGTGGTGACGTCAAGGAGTTGCTTCTTCTCGACGTCACCCCACTGTCGCTTGGTATCGAGACTTTAGGTGGCATATTCACCAGATTGATCAACAGAAACACGACGATTCCTACCAAGAAAAGTCAGGTGAGTGAGTGTTTTGTTAACCTCATGGCTTTCAGTTGTGGACTGTGGTTGGGATGTTCTTACATCACATCAATTTTTTTTTCATTACAGACATTCTCCACAGCTGCAGACAATCAGACCCAGGTGGGCATCAAGGTACTGCAAGGCGAACGTGAAATGGCAACAGACAACAAGCTCCTCGGGGAATTCGAGCTCGTGGGCATCCCGCCAGCTCCACGAGGCATGCCTCAGATCGAAGTCACCTTCGACATCGATGCAAATGGGATCGTGACGGTCTCTGCAAAAGACAAGACCACGGGCAAGGAGCAGCAGATCACCATCCGTTCGTCTGGCGGCTTGTCTGAAGACGACATCGAAAAGATGGTCAAGGAGGCAGAGATGCATGCCCAAAGGGATCAAGAAAGGAAAGCACTGATCGACGTTAGGAACAACGCAGACACCACCATCTACAGCGTCGATAAGAGCTTGAACGAGTACAGGGACAAGATACCTAAGGACGTTGCGTCTGAAATTGAGACTGCCATTTCGGATCTGAGGAACGCCATGTCTGCGGAGAATATCGATGATATTAAGGCGAAGATTGATGCGGCCAACAGGGCTGTGTCTAAGATTGGACAGCATATGTCCGGCGGCAGCGGCGGTGGCGGTTCGAGCGGTGGTCCAAGTGGTGGTGGTCCGAGCGGTGGTGATCAGGCTCAGGATGCAGAGTACGAGGAGGTTAAGAAGTAGATTCTGTGGAGTTGAGTAAAAATGCAATAACTTTTGTTTTCCGTAGTAATAAAGAGACCTTTTGAATGTAATACAATAATAAATAGGTCGAGGAGGGAGGACATTAAATTCTTGTATGTAAGAAACAACAAAATCTCCATAGAACTTAGATTAACGTATTGATAGTACTTGTTAGAATTGGCTGGCGATAAATATAGTAGAACATTCTGAGCTCTAAATATGGGTGAAGCCTGCTAAAGCCCTTGAACAAAAATGTCCTTATTACAGGCAGCTATTTGAAAAGTCCTAAAACCCTGGCAGCGGTGCTCGAAATATATCACCTGCTAAGCGACAAGCCGTGACTAACCCTACGAATACCCCTCTTTGGAACCAAGCGTCTGATAGGTAGGCGCTTTGACGATCCTCAAACACAAAAGGAAATGAAGATGGTTCCGTACAAGGTCGTCAGGGCTCCTGATGGGGATGCATGGGTTGTTGAAGCCAACGGTCAGCAGTACTCTCCTAGTCAAGTCGGGGCCTTTGTCATGACTAAAACGAGGGAGACAGCCGAGGCTTACCTTGGGAAGGCTGTGAAGAAGGCCGTGGTCACTGTCCCAAACGATGCACAGAGACAAGCCACCAAAGATGCTGGCAGAATAGCTGGCCTCGACGTTCAAAGAATCATCAACGAGCCTACTGCAGCTGCACTTTCTTACGGCTTGAGCAACAACGAAGGCCTTGTTGCAGTTTTCGATCTTGGTGTTGGAACGTTTGATGTGTCCATTTTGGAGGTTTCAAATGGGGTCTTTGAGGTACGCTAAAGCGATATATGCAGTTTAAGAAGTGCCCAGGTTGTAATAATGAATTGACTATGAGTTTCCCTGCCTCGCAGGTGAAAGCCACGAATGGCGACACGTTTTTGGGAGGCGAGGACTTCGATAATGCCTTGCTAGAATTTTTGGTGGGGGAGTTTCAAAGAACCGAAGGAATCGATCTGTCGAAAGACAGCCTTGCACTCCAGCGGCTGCACGAGGCAGCTGAGAAGGCCAAGATAGAGCTGTCGTCTACGTCTCAGACTGAAATCAACTTGCCGTTCATTACAGCCGATGCTTCTGGGGCAAAGTATCTGAACATAACACTCACAAGATCCAAGTTTGAGGCTTTGGTAAACGGTCTGATAGAGAGGACAAGGGCTCAGTGCAAGAGCTGTTTGAAGGACGCCGGCATATCCATCGAGAAGGTCGACGAAGTGCTCCTAGTCGGCGGAATGACCCGCGTCCCAAAGGTTCAAGAAATCGTTTCCATAATCTTTGGCAAGTCGCCGAGCAAAGGCGTGAACCCTGGCGAGGCCGTTGCTATGGGAGCTGCTATTCAAGGCGGGATTTTCCGCGGGCGACGTCAAAGAGCTGCTTCTCCTCGATGTGGCTCCACTTTCTTTAGGCATTGAGACTTTGGGAGGAATCTTTACTCGGCTGATCAATAGGAACACCACAATTCCTACCAAGAAAAGTCATGTGAGTACGCCCTAACCTCAATTTCATTGCAGAAACATGTTATGATTCACGGGATTTTGACGTGTACTAATTTTCTTTCCTCAGACGTTCTCAACCGCTGCTGACAACCAAACGCAAGTGGGCATCAAGGTGCTGCAAGGAGAAAGAGAGATGGCTTCAGACAACAAGCTCCTCGGGGAATTCGAGCTCGGGCATATCCCGTCGGCCCCACGTGGCATGCCGCAGATTGAAGTCACCTTCGACATCGACGCAAATGGGATCGTCACCGTCTCTGCAAAGGAAATACCACTGGCAAAGAGCAGCAGATCACCATCCGTTCGTCCGGCGGTCTGTCCGAGGATGAGATCTAAAAGATGGTCAAGGAAGCCGAGATGCATGCTCAAAAGGACCAAGAAAGGAAGAGTCTGATCGATGTTAGAAACCATGCTGACACCACGATCTATAGCATCGAAAAGAGCTTGAGCGAATACAGGGACAAGGTTCATAAAGAAGTCGCATCAGAAATCGAGGGTGCTGTCTTGGATTTGAGGAACGGTATGTCGTCTGAGAACATTGAGGATATCAAGGCGAAGACTGATGCTGCGAATAAAGCAGTGTCTAAGATTGGGCAGCACATGTCCGGCAGCTCTTCTTCTCATGGTGGTGGTTCTCGGGAGGAGGGTGGTGGTGGAGGTGGTGCTGATCAGGCTCCTGAGGCAGACTATGATGAAGTGAAGAAGTAGACTAAGGTGAAGAGTCGAAGTTTCAAGATTTTGGCGTTCGTACTGTTTTCTTCTACTATCAATGAAGCTCGACGAAGCAGACGATTAGAGCTCATATTCGAATTTTAGAGGAGAAATTTTTTGTTTCGTTCCGTAATTTAAGTAACCATGTCAATTTTATCGATTCAGACATGATTTATTGTGAGACGCGTGTGAGATTTCTGTTAAAATTGACGTTTATCGTGACGAAATGATCAAATTGATCCAAAATCGACAACATTGAAAACTAAATTGGATCATGCGGAACATCGAGTACTAAATTGGTTCATAGAGTAAACATTGAAAACTATTTTGAATTATCTCACTTTCATGCCGTTATTGTTTATTGTACTTGCAAAATTTTAATGGTATGGAACGAAATTTTTTTTTGTACCTTTGAGTCTTTTAACTAAAATATAATAATACATTGACAACACTGTCGTAAACATCGCGGAAACGCCGATGGTGGGTTCCATATTGGAAAGGTAACAACATACATGATGATGATGATGATGGCAAGGGAAACCCACCCAGTTGACCCATATTCAATTATTTCCATAATATCTATCATTGAACTGTGACGAAAGCTAGGCAAATATTTATCTTATCCTCTCAAGAAAAAGAAAATGTAAACGTGTAGGGAAAGATGGAGCAAAGTGGAAGAAACCTCTATATGCAATCTTTCATCAACTAGTTGATAGACGTAGTGGGCATATAAACCATATGACAAACATCTAAGGCGAAAGTGCCAGTTAAACAATTAGTTGCCGTTCAACTAAACCTATCGTAAATAATTAAGGTAGTCTTTATCTTAACCAATAGAAAAAGGAACATAACATGGCCGCACAGCTGTGCTGTGTCATGCATGACATGAATCAGTCAGTAGTAACACAACATCAATCATCAATGATATGATTATTTATAGTCATAGGATAACAATCTTGACAAGAAATAGTAGTAGATAAGTTAGATATTATTTCACCAAGACTGAAGAAGGAAGATAATATTCAAAATCCAATCTTTTCCACAGCTAAACCCCACCATGAAAAAGACCTACAACCACCACCTAGAACAACACAGCATCCAATTCCCGACACTATACTCAACTTTCTAACATTCAGCGACAGAAAAAGACAACACGGCCAAAGCAAACAGTTCACCAAGTGGCTGAACAAAACAATGACAGATAATTCAAACAAATAGGAGAAAATGAATCTCTCAAACTCAAAAGAGTTTTCTTGCTACCTTGTCTAGTAATGCATCACTCAGACAACTCAACAAAACAAAGGCCTCAAGAAATGAACTCATCGGGGACATGAAGGGAAATGGAAAGCAAAGAACAAGAATCATTCCACCACACCATATAATAAACATAAAGCACCTCGAATACTATTATTACCAAGTAATATTTTATGACACACAACAATGATGAAAACGTTTTAGCATAAAAAGCAATATCTTACGAGTAGTTAAACACAATACCAATCAAACTGAAGCCTGGGTCGTGACCTTCGTAGCAGCAACTACACCTTTAGCCTCCTGAGGTAGCCCACCGGCGCTTCTGATATCACCACCGACACCACCCACCGGGACCGCCTGATACTGAGGAGGAGCAGCCGAGGGAACTGGACCTCCTATGACACCACCTGGAGGTGCACTGTAGATCACCTGTCTCCCAACTCCGCCGTCGTACGCCATCTGACCATATCCAGTTGGTTCGTTCACCACCATGCCACCGCCAGGTACCTGCTGCCTCACCATCCCGTAACCCTGCGCAGGGGGGACACTCGACGCAGGCGCAGCGATGCTCTGGGTCGTGGTGAAATTGTACATCTGCTGTTGTTGGGCTGGTTGCTGCTGGTGGTCACGGTACAGTTCTGGCGGTAGTCTTTGATATGTGTAGTAGGCTTGTGGTGGTGGTGGTGGTGGTTGTTGTTGGGCGTTGATTGGACGTACCATCTGTCCGGGGTAGGGACCCGCCGGAGCTGGAATCACGTACACCTGCTGCTGATGTTCGTTCGTGACAGCGGTCGTTGAAGGGTATACGCCGCCTCCGGCGGCGACGTGGTATTGGACTCCGGCTCCAGGGATCTGTGATGGTGTGACCTTCTCCGGAGCAGGTTTGTAGTAGTCTCCGGCACCGGCGATGTTGATATCGTCGTCGCTTTTCCGGCGATAGAATTCCCTTTGCTGCTGCTCTTCAAGCCTAAGCCTCTGAAGGTACTGAATGTGCTTTTGGATCGGATCGAACCCCATCAACCTCTCGTCCATGTTCTGAACATTCACTGCATCTTCAGCCTCGACTCTCTGCTGCGGGGGTGGAGGAGAAATCACGTTTCCCCTCTCCAAGCCAAAGAGGAAATCCACGTTCGTCGGCTGAGGCGGCGGAACAGCAGCCGGAACCGCCGCGGAAGGCGGAGCAGTGATGATCGGAGCCGAATTCAAAGCCTCAACGAATCTCTCCTTCTCCGACCTCGCATCCTCCGAGCCAAAACTCCGAGTCGAGGAGTTCAGGCTCGAATTCTGGATCGGAAAGATGAAGATCCTAAGCCTCGCCGGCTTATGCGAAATCCTATACAACCTCTCATACTCGTGCATCATATGCTCCAAATCATCATCGTTCGTCACAGAGATCAATGCATCTAGGTCCTCTCCAGGCAGCTGGTACTTGAACGATATGTTCTCGCTGTCGCACAACGCGACGAGCTTCGCGAGGAGCGCACCAAACTTGACGTTACGATCAACAGAGAGTATCTTCGTCTCTCCTCCGACGTAAGCGAGCTGATTGTCATGAGGCCGAGGGTGGATCTTACCTCCATAGCTGCACATAAACTTCACCTTGTAATTCGTCGGCGGCTGCTGACTCGCATCTTCCCACGGCGGAGGGTTTTCGAACTCAATCTCCCGCGATCGCGGCGAAGAGTCGCCGGACTCCGGGTAGGACGAGTTGTACGAGTAGTTCTCCATCGATCGGCGCACGTTAGCTTGGGTATAGAGAGGGTTTTCGAGCGTAGAGGTGGGGCAAAGGGTGCTGTTATTCCATGATTTTGATGGAGAGTTTGGAAGAGAGAGAGGGCAACTACTGATTTATCGTCGGAGTGGGGGTTTTGATAGGGGCAATAAGTGATGACGTGGCGAGTGGAGAGAGAATGGTGGCAAGTTGCGCATTGTGGGCCCACACGAAGGACGAGATAAGGGAGAAATATCATGCGAACGTTGACTGTTGACTTTCTAATTAAATTTTTTATTAATAAATTGAATTATTATTATTATAGAAACAAATGATAAATCTTAAATTTGATTTAGATCCTAATCAATAATAGGAGAGTTACGTGCCATGTTGCAGCAGCCAAGTGGAGGTGTTAGGTTATTCTGCCAAAAAAAAAAAAAAAAAACAATTGCAAACATTTGTGTGCGTGTTGTTTAGTACACTTGTCCCCATTACATATGACTTCCATCATCATCGTTGATTGCCTAGCCAAGGATATGGTTCAACTTCCTATTTTCCTATTTAATATTATATTTTTTTCATGTTATTGCCAACATTATTCGAGATTGCACATGAATTCGTCGGCGAAGAATTTAAAGAAATAAATAATTTAACGTACATAATTTTTTATAATAAAATAGCATTTGTGTCACATGGATTTCTTCCGTTCAAGCACATGATTACGTGATTATTCGTTTTGTAGGCCTAAGTTTGGTATTTAATTAATTAATTAATTATACAATTTTTTTCTCTTTCAGATTCGGCCCAATATCTAAGCCCATCTTATTAACCCGCAACACCAAGCCTATTAATGATCCTGTTGAGATTGATAATTCACATGTATCACACATCGATTAAGTCGAGAGAAGTTGACTAGTATGTAAGTTATTGAGCCAATTGGTTTTAGGATGGAAGCCCATAACTTATGCGGTCAACTCTCCTCGCATGTAGGCCCGTGTGCATAGGCCCAATTACGAAATTTCACATGGTGTCAGAGCTCAAGGACCAAAGAGATCTTGGGTACGAATCCTCACGACCACCCATTTAAAAAAATTACACGTCGAGGTCTTGGGTACGAATCCTCACGACCACCCATTTAAAAAAATTATACGTCTAAGGGTAGATAAGAAAAAAATCAGCGTAAACGTGAGGGGGCGTGTTGGAAATATAATATATAAAATTAAAAAAAATGATACACTCACTTCAAGCTTAAGCTTTTAGTGGAGTGATCATTCAACATGGTATCAGAGCGGAAGATCCTAATTTAGTGGAGTGGTCATTCAACATGGTATCAGAGCGGAAGATCCTAATTTAGTGGATAGTGAGATTCAAAAAGAATGACGTCCTCGTCTGACTCAAGTTAATATACAGCGGGTTTATATGTGAGGCGGGAGTGTTGAGATTGATAATTTACATGTATCCCAAATCGATTAATTCGGGAGAAATTGACTAATATGTAAGTTATTGAACCAATTGGTTTAGGATGAGCCCAATAACAAAATTCCACATGCCCAATACTTGTATAGAAGTAGAACAAATACTCTGTTCCTCTCTGTTCAAAACAATTGTTCAAATCAAATGGCGAGAGTCGCTATTACGACAACAATGGGGGATCCAAGAATCCTCATCGCCTCCTCAAATCTCATCCGACAGCCGACGAAGTACCAAACCCGCCCCGACCCGATGAAGCGTACCCAAACGAACCATTCGAGGACCCTAAAAATCTCATGCCTCAAAGACAAACAAGAGCCGCTCACAGATGAGATGCTTGCCTTGGAGCTCGGCCTAGAAAACAAGAAGCTGAGCTCCAGCGCCGCGCAGAGAGAAGACGCCATGAAGAAGAGCAAAGAGCTTCTGTTCGCAGAGCTGTCCAATCACGCCGGTCTGAAGCCCGACGAATTGAAGAGGAAGTGGGCGAGAATGAGCGAAGATGAGAAGTGGGGTATGGCCAAGGCGTTCGTTGATGAATGGAGCGCTGATTATCATCCATTGTCTGCTAGGTCTGTTAAATCAATGGTGGATGAGTATATGTTGGGGAAGAATAGTGATTCTGAGAATTCTAGGGCAGGCGGATTTTTCCCTGATTTGGGGAAATTGCTGGGGTTTTCAAGAAATGATGAAGATTGAATTTGCTTTCTTTTTTTTTTTTTTCTTTTTCCCCCATTTGATCTTAAAAAGTTGCAATCTTTTGGAATTTCCATCGCCATATATTTCAATGGAATTCCCATCGATTTTTTGAAGATGTTATAATTTTTTTTGTCAGGCAATATTATTTTTGTCAAATTTACTTTTAGACTATATTTATGTCTAAAAAGAAAAGTAATAAATTTGCCGCTTGTCATCTACGTTTTTCTCGTCGGAAGATATTTACTACGGTGAATTTCGACGACGAATAAAAGTCGACGGAGATAGTATCAACTAATTTATTCGCCGATCTTACCACGGAGAAATACAAATTCCGGCGAAATGTCAACTTTTTTTTATCGTCGAATTTTTTTATAACGAAAATTTCAATTTTTAACATTAACATAACAGTATTTTGTTTGTCTTAATCTTAGAGATCTTTCAAATCTTAAGAAGCAATCGACATATATTTTCTCATTTTGCGATTTGGGCCTTAATATTACATTAAATTGCAATGGAGAAATCATCACTGGGCTTTTTGTATGTTTCCGCCCAATGACTTTGGCATTCTTTCATCGTCAGGCTTAAGCCCATTACACGAACAATTGTCCGAAAGCCGAACAGCGATTTTAAAGATCATCAAGTTTGATGGAAAGGCGCAAGTCGTGATTTTCTTTCGATCGTCCTCATAAAATAGAGAATTTGGACTGCGTTGAACCATCGAATTGGGGGTGATTTCTGGATTAGGGTCGGCGAGCATAGCAATTTGTTAAATTTCAGGTGAAATCTCCCCTTCGTTTCCTCAAAACCCTAGATTTAGTTTCAATCGTGCTGGGATATATTGATCAATTTACGTTGTGTGTACATCACGCTGCAATGCAAATCCAATCGTTCGGCTTGTTTTCTAGTGTGCAGAGGTTTCTTTAGTGACTTATCTTGTGGTGCTTTTAGGGTTCAGTATGGATTTAGAGACAGAGAATAGAATAGCTGCAATTCTCCTGAAAGAGGCGGATGAGCTGCGCCGTCAAGCTCAGAAGGAAGGGGCACTCGCCTATCTTCGTGAGCCCGCGGTTAGGAGTAGGCCTAATTCTCGCTTCCTCACAGCAACTGTTCGTGGCGTACAGCAAGGTTAGTTTTTTTTTTATATTGAATTTTTGTTTGACGTTGAAAGTTTTTGTCTGACAGACTAAGAGTATAGATGCAAGATTGCCATTGTGGTTGAAACTTGAAACTAATGTCACCTCTTAGAAGAAAATAGAATATTATTGCATGCAGTGCAGCATTAATCTGTCTCTACATCCCAGAAATCGGCTGTAGATTCTTTAGCTTTTGCTTTTCGCATGTTGGACAAACTTCATTGACCCGAATGGTGATTCGGTTGACTTTGTCTAGGACATTACTGAGCAAGTTTGCAGTTTTTTTTTTTCTTTACGGCAGATTCTTGCCTTTGAATGACAAACGCCGCCCCTTTTCATCCGTATTGCAGCTAATCGTGCCGTTGAAGTAAATGAGATGTGGCGAATAAGGGATAAACAAATGGAGCTGGAAAAGAAGCTCAGAGGATCAAGAAATGAAACCAGCACGAGTCAAAGCCATAAGGATGTTCGTGACTCTCCCCAGAACAGAATTAGAAAATGCGGCAAAGTCGAAACAACTGCAGGCATTTCGGACTCACCAAAGAAGAGAACTGCTGAGGCTATCGTCTCAATGGACGTTGACGGTCTAAGGGATGATGAAGTCGAGAAATTTTTACATTCAAGGTTCGTTGTTGTAATCATATGCTTTTATATTTCCTCTCCACAGCTGTACTTTATGGCCTTTCATAGATCCAAATTTTTTTTACTTTCGGAAAGCAGGATAAAGAGAGGTAGGGGAGCTGTCGGGTCAAGAATGGATGACACGGGTCCATATCCACGTACTTGTCCGGATTCAGACAAGAATTCGCCATCTGAAAACATCGATGAGAAGCTACGGAAAGGTCGTGTTAAGCTTGGCCCCGAAAAGCCTTCCTTGCTGAAGACTATTGATTCTTCAGACGATGAATCACTCGAAGAAGATGGTAAAAAGAAGTTAAAGAGAAGCGAAGGCAAGCGACACTCCAAGAAACATAAATCAAGAGACAAAAAGAAAAGGAGTAAGGATAAAAAGCATGAGCATTACAAATGAGGGCATTGTATCTCTATTTTTTCAAATATACGAGAGGCATTGATGTCGATGTTGTCGCCGACATATTCCTCACAAAGCTAGAGAAACATAAAGCGGTCAAGAAGAGGTCAAGATATGATATTAACTAACTATATATATTATTAAAGATATTATTGCCGATATTAGAGGTTAATTAGTTTAGATATTCTTAGATATGATCATTCTTTTCTATTGCTATAAATAAGTCTTGCATATGCATATTCAAGGGGAAGACATTAATAAAAAGTTTCAGGCCTTTGATATCATCTTTCAAACGCTTCCGCACTGCATCAGTTGGTATCAGAGCCAAACTTCCGCTCGTACTAACGATGTCCGGTGGAAACGATGATGTCCAGAACGTCGTTCAGGATGTCGCGGCCTTGCAAGGTCGGGTGGATGCTCAAGAGGCGGCAGTCAGAGCCTTGGGAGCGAGAGTTGATCAGCAATTCCGGCGTCTTGAACAACACTTCGATGAGTTGATTAACAGATTGGATGACCTTCGGGTGAATGGTGACCGGCTGGGAAATATTGGAGAACAACGACCAAGAGATCAGCGTGCTCAAGGCGACGTTCCAAACACACCCGGTGCTAATTTCCAATACCAATTCGCTGAATATAATTCCAGCGACGAGGAGGAGGATTTGATATTATTCGAGGATCAGAACAGACCCGCGAGGAGGGGCGGGGGCAGGTTCAACCACAATCAGAATAATATCGAATACAGTGGAGGTGATTTTAGGCTGAAGGTGGATATTCCTAGTTTCCATGGTAATATGAACATAGAAGAATTTGTCGATTGGCTTGCCGAGGTTGATCGTTTCTTTGAGTATATGGATATTCCACAAGAGAAGCGGGTAAAAATGGTGGCATGTCGATTGAAGGGAGGTGCATCTGCGTGGTGGGAGAGATTACAAAACAGACGGTATAGAGAGGGTAAGCAGCCTGTTCGGATGTGGTTCAGGATGAAGCAGTTGTTACAGAGGGACTTCTTACCTCCAGATTATGAGCAGATTCTATTCCAACAGTACCAACGTTGTCAACAGGGCCAGAGGGCTGTACATGAATACACAACGGATTTTATGCGTTTGGCTGAGAGGAATGATTTGCGGGAGAGTGAAGTGCATCAAGTCACGCGCTACTTGGATGGCTTAAAACAGCAAATCAGAGATAAAATCGGAGTGCAAGTTATAAGGAATGTGATTGAGGCGAAGAACTTAGCAATTAAGGCTGAGCTAATGATGCAAGAGAGGGGTGTGAATCGGTTCGAGGCCAATAGGCGAACCTATGGCAGCGAGAATCCCCAGCGAAATTATGGTGGTGACGGGGCTTTAAGGAATAATGCAGATACTAATAAATCTACACAAAGCAGTCAAAGTACTGAGCGGAAGGAAGATAAGGGGTCTGGGAAGAAAATTACTGAGACGAAAGGTGGAACAAGGAACGTCTCAAATCCTTATGCCAGACCAGTTATGGGAAACTGTTATCGTTGTGGACAGCCTGGGCATAGGTCCAATGAGTGTCCTCAGAGAAAGCCTGTTAATCTCATTGATCGGGGCGATGAAGAAGTGTTTTGTGAGCCGGACGGTGAGGATAACGACGACGAGGAGTATGAAGAGGAGGAAGGGTTGTTGAGATGGATGCGTGTCATCTATTGTTCGGAAGGCCTTGGCAGTTTGACGTCGATGCGCAACATGCGGGTAGAGATAACGTGTACAGGTTGGAAAAGAATGGGATTAAAATCAATTTACTCCCTGTGAAGGCAAGTAATCGTACGAAGGCGTCTAGGGTTGAGGCCCAATCTTTTCTAACGATCACGCAATCTGAGCATGAGATGACAGAAGCTGTCAAAGAGTCGCAGATCGTACATGCATTGGTGGTGAAGCAAGTCCTCGTAATGGGGGGTAAGGAGCCGCCGATTGCGGAGCTGTCCGAACAAGTTCGGCCACTGCTCGAGGAGTTTGCTGAAATTATGCCCGAAGACCTCCCTGTTGGGTTACCTCCCATGAGAGACATACAACATCATATTGACTTGATTCCTGGAGCGAGTTTACCAAATCTTCCTCACTACAGAATGAGTCTGAAAGAGAGAGAGGTTTTGCAGGAGAAGGTGCAAGAGTTGCTGCAGAAGGGACACATCAGAGAGAGCATGAGCCCGTGTGCTGTTCCAGCTTTACTAACACCAAAGAAGGATGGCACCTACCGAATGTGTGTTGATAGTAGAGCCATCAACAGGATCACTGTCGGGTACAAATTCCCTATTCCTCGTCTAGAAGACATGCTGGATCGACATAATGGTGCCAAAATATTCACTAAGTTAGATTTGCGGAGTGGTTACCATCAGATTCGAATCCGAATGGGAGATGAGTGGAAGACCGCTTTCAAGACGAAGGATGGCCTTTACGAGTGGTTGGTCATGCCTTTCGGATTGTCAAACGCTCCTAGCACTTTTATGCATTTGATGAATCAGGTGCTTAAGCCATTCAATGGTAAATTTGTGGTCGTTTATTTCGATGATATCTTGATTTATAGCAGGTCCAATGAAGAGCATTTGCACCATCTACGGAGCGTGTTGACCGTACTGCAAGAAAATAAGTGATACGTGAACTTGAAGAAATGCAGTTTTATGGCTACGAGACTGTTGTTTCTTGGGTTCGTTGTTAGTGCAGATGGTATTCAGGTGGATGATGAGAAAGTGCGAGCAATCAGAGAATGGCCAGCCCCAAAGACGGTGTCTGAATTGAGGAGTTTCTTGGGCTTGGCAAGTTTTTATCGACGTTTCATTCGACATTTCAGCACTGTTGCAGCCCCTTTGACTGAGTGTTTGAAGAAGGGGAGGTTTGTGTGGAGTGTGGAAACTGAATCTGCTTTTGCTTTGCTGAAAGAAAAGCTATGTACTGCTCCTGTTTTGGCATTACCGGATTTCTCTAAGCTTTTCGAGGTGGATTGTGATGCGAGTGGAGTTGGAGTTGGCGCAGTCTTGTCATAGGAGAAAAGACCAGTAGCATTCTTTAGCGAGAAGCTCAGTGATGCTCGACTTAGGTGGAGCACGTATGATAAAGAATTCTACTCTATAATTCGAGCTTTGCGAACTTGGGAACATTATCTGGTTGGGCAGGAGTTTGTTTTATATTCTGATTGTGATGCTTTGAAGCATCTGAGTAGTCAGAATCGAATCAGCAAAGATATACATGCTCGGTGGATTCAGTTTCTGCAGAAGTTTCCTTTCAAGTTGAGACATAAGGCGGGGATCCAGAATAAGGTAGCTGATGCTTTGAGTAGGAGAGTTGCATTATTAGTTACTTTGAGCAATGAGATTGTGGGCTTTGATTGCTTGAAGGAGTTATACGAGGGCGATGCAGAGTTTGGACAGATCTGGAGCAGATGCGTTGAGAGGCAGCCTTGTGATGACTTTCATATTTATGATGGGTATTTGATGAAAGGTAATCAGCTTTGTATTCCTGTAACTTCTCTAAGGGAGAAGGTGATTCGTGATCTGCATGGAGGGGGATTAGCGGGCCATCTGGGGAGAGATAAGACAATTGCGGCTGTGATGGAGCGTTACTATTGGCCGCATTTGCGTAGAGATGTCAGCAAAATTGTGCAGAGGTGTTATATATGCCAGACATCAAAAGGGCATTCGCAGAATACGGGGTTGTACACACCTTTACCGGTGCCTGAGGATATATTGGAAGATGTGTCGATGGATTTTGTCCTTGGTCTACCTCGTACTCAACGGGGTTCAGACTCTGTTCTCGTGGTTGTCGATCGCTTCTCAAAAATGGTCCACTTCATTCCTTGCAGGAAAGTTCATGATGCACAAAGTATCGCCAAGCTGTACTTTGAGCAGGTGGTTCGTTTGCATGGGGTGCCAAAGTCGATCACTTCAGATCGTGACAGCAAGTTTCTAAGTCACTTTTTGCGAACTCTTTGGTATCGGTTTGATTCTTCCCTGAACTACAGCAGTACGGCTCATCCACAGACGGACGGGCAAACGGAGGTTACCAACAGATCCTTGGGTAATTTAATTCGCAGCATTGTTGGTGATCAACCAAAGAGGTGGGACACAGCCTTGGCACAAGCTGAATTTGCTTATAATAGTTCTGTCCATCGCACTACAGGTATGACCCCTTTTTCTATTGTGTACCGGAAAGCGCCTGCACATGCTCTAGATTTACTTAAACTGCCAAGAGGAGAGAACAACAGTGTGGCAGCAGGCCATATGGCTGAGAATTGGCAATCTACTACGGAAGCAGTTAGGAAGAAAATTGAGCAGTCGAATGCAAAGTACAAGGAGGCGGCTGACAAGCATCGAAGGAAAAAGTTGTTCGCTGTTGGAGATCAAGTTATGGTGTTCCTGCGGAGGGAGAGGTTCCCAGTAGGCCAATATAGCAAGTTGCAACCTAAGAAATATGGGTCATATTCGATTACGAAGAAGATTAATGACAATGCCTATGTTGTTGACCTGCCTAATAGTATGGGAATATCCAAGACATTTAATGTGGCGGACATCTTTCCATTCTATTCAGATGACGAACCTCTGTATCCAGCCGAAAACTCGAGGACGAGTTTTTCTCAGGTGGGAGAGAATGATGTCGATGTTGTCGCTGACATATTCCTCACAAAGCTAGAGAAACATAAAGCGGTCAAGAAGAGGTCAAGATATGATATTAACTAACTATATATATTATTAAAGATATTATTGCCGATATTAGAGGTTAATTAGTTTAGATATTCTTAGATATGATCGTTCTTTTCTATTGCTATAAATAAGCCTTGCATATGCATATTCAAGGGGAAGACATTAATAGAAGTTTCAGTCCTTTGATATCATCTTTCAAACGCTTCCGCACTGCATCAGGCATACATTAGTGCAACACTCTTCATTGAAGATTTTCGAACGTTAATTATTTTCTATTCTTTTTGTTTTTATTCATTCTTCGTATTTCTTTGATCGACATCGAATATAAGTGAAAATAAGTGAACAATGGCCCAATTTAATTTTGGCTAACCTTAAACGAGCCCGGCCCAATTATAAATTCCACGGCCACCCAATAAGTGAAAGCGTTAAGAACCAACCACGCGCCGTTGAAGTGCGTCGTTCCCGCAACTTCGGCATTTCTCCATGGCCGCGAAAGATCACCAACATACCTATAGAAAGGTGTCCTTGCCCGCCTCGTCGGTTACGTCGCGCCTTCTCGTAGCTCTCCTCTGCCTCGCCTCTCTCTTCCTCTGTTTATCTCTCTTGAGGAGCGACGTGAGATCAACTGCCTCAAACTACGTGGAGGTACTTGGAAATGGTAAAGCTGGCTGCAACTACTCGAACGGCCGATGGATCTACGATCCGACTGTCAGATCTCCACCGCGATACGACCACACGTGCAAGGAGATATTCGCTGGGTGGAACTGTATCGCGAACAACAAATCGAATGCTGTTGATGTGGTTAGGTGGAGGTGGAAGCCGTACGGCTGCGATTTGCCGCAGTTTGAAGCTCTAAAATTTCTGGAGAGCTTTAGAGATACTAATATTGGTAGGCTTTCTGGTATTTTTAGCTAATTGTTTCTCAATTTCGGGTGCTTAGTGGTAAAATTAATTATTGTTTGGTGGGTACCAAGTGTTCAGCTTAAGCATCTGCCTCATTACACTTGTTTTTTTATGTCTGTTAAGTAGCATCATGTCTTGGAATTGACCAACTGTAAGCTTCATTTTGTTGGAGTTCAAATGGTAAACATTTTGTTAATTTAATTAGTCGATCTACATTTCAACTTAATGAGGTATGAAGAAATCTTATCTGAGTTTAACAGCTACTGCTACGGAGTTTTAGGCTCGATTTATAGTAGGATCTTTAGTTCTTCTTGTTGTAGTTTTGAAAACCTTTTTTCTTTCGGTTTGTTTTTCTTTGGCTTTTTAGTGTTTGTTGGTGTCTCTCTCGATATTAGAGAGGTTTCTTCCCCACTGGTAGTTCGACTGTTTCCAAAGGGATGCTCTTGGCTCCTTAACCATCGTAAATCTTTTCTAGTTATGAAAGCTATCGTATGGGGAAAAAAAAGAGTATCAAGAATTCTTATTTATTTCCTGAATGCTGAAGCATTTGGTTGTGTCCTAGTTCAGTAAATGTTCACGAACTAGTTAGAACACTGATAGGATCATTGGTTTATGCCTTATGCCTGGTCATTGGTGTTCTTGTGATTTTATGTTTTTACCATTTTTGTACCTTACGCTTTCTCTACAGTGCAGGATTTGTTGGGGACTCGTTGAACAGGAACATGTTTGTTTCTCTTTTCTGTGCGTTGAAACGGGCCTCAGCTGATGTGAAGAAGTGGCGTCCTGCTGGAGCTGATCGCGGATTCACTTTCATAAAGTACAACCTTACCATTGCCTATCATCGAACAAATCTTCTGGCCCGTTACGGTAGGTAAGATGTAGGATGCATCAGTATGTAGCTGCTCAAAACTATTACATTCTGATATTATATTTGGTTTTAATTTTAGCTCATTCTATTCTTTCCAGGTGGTCAGCTAGTAACAGGGAGGGTCAGTTGGAGGCCATTGGCTACAAAGAAGGCTATAGGGTTGATGTTGATATACCCAAAGGAACTTGGATGGAAGCTCCACGTTTTCATGACATACTCATTTTCAACACTGGACACTGGTAGTAATTTAAAGTGCTGGGCTTTGCTCTTAAGTTAACCTCTTTTTTTTTTTCTTTTTTTTTATCAATTTACCACTGGATTTCAGGTGGTGGGCTCCGTCAAAGTTTGACCCTATAAAATCGCCTATGCTATTCTTCGAGAACGGCGCCCCTGTAATTCCTCCAATTTCACCAGACGCTGGCCTTGATAAGGTGTTACCACACATGGTAGGTTCTTGTGCATCTCGGCTGGTCTTCAACTTCCCTACTTCTTTTTGCCTTTTCGAACTCTTAACTATTGGTCATTATACCATCTTTTGGAAATTAAATGCATACCCTCTCTTACGTCAATGTTATGCGTTCGACTAGGTCTCTTTCATAGAGAGAAACTCAAAGCCAGGCGCGACATTATTCTTTCGAACACAATCACCGAGGCATTTCAAAGGAGGCGATTGGGACCAGGGTGGTACTTGTCCCCGCTTACAGCCTCTGATGCCACAAGAAGTAAGTCCTCGCTCCTCCTTGCTGTTTTGTCATTTCTTCAATTGCACGTAAGGGTTTGTTATCCTTGCAGTTCAGTTAGTTAGTTGCCCATCATAGATAGTCTTAGGTTACCTTTTCACTGTAATAGCCCATTGCCTTAGTAGAACCAAAAACACATTCAATGTTCAGGCAGAAGAACTTTTCGCTGTTGAGAAGAATGGGGCGAACGTGGAAACACGCCTTGTAAACCGGCATCTGTACAAGGCTCTTGAAGGTAGTGGTAAGATTAGTTTCCACGTATTGGACGTAACACACTTAAGTGAGTTTAGGGCAGATGCTCACCCGTCCTCGACCGGCGGTAAGAAACACAGACGATTGCATGCATTGGTGCTTGCCTGGACTTACCGATTCTTGGAATGACCTTCTTGTAGCGCAGTTGAACAACGTCAGATCTCGACATTGAAATTTTTTCCTTAACTAACTCCATAAATTCTTTTTTTTTTTTTCGGTTTCTCTTTTGTATCTTGTTATAGATATATCATGTCTAATTATTTATGAAAAACATGTTTATGGGTTTAATATGAAAAGATGTGTTATGTCAGTACACAAACTAGTAATGTGTGTGTAATAAAATATAAATATATAAATTATTTTATTTTCAGAGTTATTAATATAAAAATTTTAAATCATGAAACTTTAACGTCAATTGTATTATTATTAAGTATATAAATGAAAAAATGTTTAAAAAAAAGGATAAAATTATAGAAGTATAGATATTCAAGTAATCTTGTATAGATTACATGAAGAGAGTTATTAATACATGCAAATTACAATACAGTTGGGCTTGGGCAAAGCTGAACCAATGGTCGGAATAAATGCGACTCTGACCTTAATTGTATGTAAAAGTACGCTAAGAAACCGAAGGCGATCCGTTCGGGTTTAATAATATGATCCGAAGTAATAACCCATGACCCGTTCGGATCTTTTAACTGCTAGCCCTTAATTGAGAAACGGTCGGCGAAGCAAAACAGCTGTGCTGTTCGCAATTATTCGCAGATCATAGAGCTGCCAACACTACAACGCCACTCATAAGAGCAATTGCCTAGTGAACTCGATTGTCCATCGTATACTACTTCTGTACCGTTCGTTTTGTGGGTTTCGTCGTCTGAAACTATTGCAGAATTGTTCTGTTTCTTTCTTTTGCTTTTTATCCTTAATTTTTCTCCTGCATTCGAGTGACGGTGGTTCAAGATTTACAGAGCCCTCAATTCTTCTTCAGGTGGGTGGGTTGCTTTTTATTCTTTTCTTTGATATTGCATTTGTTTCTGCTGCTGCTGCTGCTGCTGCTTTTATATATTTGTTTTTTTTTAATCAACAAAGGATCTTATTCGCCAGTAATTTGGTCTAGCTGAATAATTATTTTGTGGTGGGCTTCTGTTGAATGATAAAAGTCCCTATGGCTTTGGAACGCTTCTTATTTGATTTAGTTCTTATTTGGTGTTAGAGTGAGAATCGAAGTTTTGACTTCACTTAGTAAGCTTTTTTACTCTGAGCAGCTGCCTAGTTGTGAATTCGTTGCTCAAAAGCTCGTCTCCTGGCTGTGATTTGTAGTTCTGTCCTTGACCTCTAAGTTCTTGCTCGATTAGCTGTAATTGGTTATGTATGCTGTGCTGCTGTTAATGGCAGTGTTAGGTTGGAAAAGGGAACCTTTAAGAAGGATTAAATGTGATCGATATTCTAGATAAGTGATTTCTAATTGTGGGTGGACAAATATCAATCAGTTTGTATACTATTACATCGCGATACGCTGGTCAAGTACGTGTAAGGTTATTGCAAACTATCGTTTACTAGTTCATTAAATGCGTGTCACGGGAATACCATTTATGATATATTCAACGTCTCTTGCCTTTACCACACTTGAAATTGTTGACGTAGTCGCGTCAATCGTGCTTATCATCGCCTCCTTGGTGATGAAAGGTATGATATTGGGCCATCGATTGTTTGCTCCTTCATGTGATTTTTTGAAGCAATGTTGTTTTAGGTGAAAAAGAAGCCATGTATAGACAATCTCCTGGTAGGAACCTCAGGTCGAAGAGGCTCAAGATGAGGCATGCTCTTCAGATATGTCTGTTGCTTGTTGTTTGCTTTTGGTTGATATACCAACTCCATCATTCCCATGACAAGGAAAAGGAATTCGATGGTGGAAAAGCCTCACTCAAAAGTGGTAGTAGTAGTGATGAACTATTAAGACTTGGACGAAAGGACATCCGTCCCTTAGCGGAGGAAGCCGATGATAAAGTTGAGAGGAACGACGAGTCTGGTGAAGAAGATGAGAACAAGCTCGAAGAAGAAGATGACGTAGAAGAAGATAAAATCGAAAATATTGCTGATGATGCGATCGGAGGAGAAAATGAGGAAACGAACGAGGACGAACAAGAGAAATCTGGCTCAGAAATCGATCGAGAAGAGGAATTTGTGGGTGATGAGAAGGAGAAGGAAGAAAACAATGATAATGTTACTGAAGAAACAGATTCGGGCACTGAGAAACATAAACTAGAGAAGGAAGATTCTGCGGACGAATCTGATACTGATGGGATAGATAAAAGTGCCCATGAGGCACGCGAGGAACATTACAAAGCCGACGATGCCTCCAGCGCTGTCAGTCAAGACACTCATGAGAAGATGAGTACCAAGAATGAAGATGAACACCCTCAAGACACATCAGAAGTGAAAGATAACATTGGGAGTGATGGTGAAGCTACTGATGAGTTTCAGAAAGGGAAAGATTTGAATGTGGAGACGGCTAAAGAAGGTAATAAAGAGTCGAATGCAACGACCACTGAAAAGGTTGAGCTTGTGCTTGATAACTCGGAGGACGATTCACCTCCGAATGGAACTATAACACAAGGCTCTGAAGATAATCTCACCAAAAACAACTCAACGAATGTTGCAAGAGAAAATCTGGATGCATCCTCATTGAATGTGACAGAGAGTGACATCATGTTGGATCATGGGACGGGAAATCTCAACGAGACTACATCGAAAGAATTGTCCATTATTTCAGATGTTAGTGCTTCGGAAAAGATGGATAACTCTAGCTTACGTGATGGTAATAATGGTCTTGTTTCTAACTCTACGGATCAGCAGGAAAACAGAGATGAAGAATCAAACTCCGAGCATGGACCTGAAAAGATCATTACGTCAACTGAGGCATCAACTGAGAAGAATGATGACTCCGACTCCGAGGGTGAGAGATCAGATACTAGCGGTAATAAAATAGAGGAAAACTTGGAATCTACGGACAGCAAAAATCACGACGAAGCTGAACTTGACGCTATTGATATATCTGATTCGAATAATCCGTTGGAGGAGACTAACGCTCGGACTGATCTCGATACCCTTCCCGTGATAGGAAGTGAGCAAACTAACGATGACGATGATGCTGCAGCGGAATGAAGACGACGATGGTTGGCCTTAGTTTAAATTTTTCGATTTTCGGGGTGTGAAAATATTAGGCAAGTGTCCAGATAATACTGTTTTTTCACCTGGCTGGTTGAGAATAATTACGTTGCTCTATTTGAAAATAATAATAATGAATGAATGAAAAAGGAGTGTTCTTTATAAGGTTTCTAGACTGTATATAACCAAATCATATACTATTTAGCAAATTGTATTTCCTATTTCTGTGTTTTTCATTTCAATTGAGTATTATGCAATTACAGAGCTGCAAAATCTACGGATCAGCTGTTCACATTAAAACTCTAGTAATAAGTGCATTCAACTGGAAATTTCAGCATCCATACACAGTAAGTAAGAAAAGAAAATTAAAACCCTAATGTTAAGAAACCCTAAATGCAAGAAAACCCTAAAAAAGATTATTCCAATAACCCAAAAAAAATACACATCAAACATGTTCTTCATGTCAATGTCCAAGGAAAAGTGTCGTCGAAAACATCGTTGAAACCCGCCAAATCAAAATCATAATTAAAAGTACTATTAGAAGGAGCAGTCGTAGTAGTAAGAGCATTAGTAATCCCAGCAAGACCACTTTGGTCATGGCTCAAGTTCAAGCCACCGCCGCCGCCGCCGCCACCTCCACCACCAATACCCTCCATCAAATTACCAACATGCCCCTGAGCCTCCACCCCTTTTACCGAAGGACCAGCCAAGGTTGCATTCTTGATAAGCCTCAAGTCGTCCGCCTTCATCGAAACACTCTTCATGAGCCCATCCAAGGCCATGGCGAACTCCTCCATTTCCTCAAGCTCCATATTCTCAAAGTCATCGTTCCACCAATAACGAGCATTGACGCCCCCACCAGCAGCCGCAGCGTTACTACCACTCAAACCAGAAGATAATGAAGAAGACAGCCTCATCGACTCTTCGATCATCCCCTTTCGATTCTTCTCGACCTCCAATTCCTTCAATACGTCATTATATTTCTCATCGTAGTCCTTCGTCTTCCCCACTTGAGAACCCTCGGGGGCATCTCCACCATTATTATTACCGTGGCCGAGGTAACGGTCGATGACCAAGTCGGCAGAAGGGTGTCCAAAGGTGAAAACACGCTTGCTCGAAGAGGGTATCACAATGGCAATCTGGGCCCCCGTAAGAACGCAGAGCTCGCTGGCCTTCTTGAACAGTCCCGAGCGTCGCTTCGAGAAGGTGACTTGGCGGCTGCTGAGCTTTTCGATCTTCTCCATCTTGATTCTTTTCTTGCCTTGGCTCTTTTTCTTCGCACTTTCCATGGGCGGCTCATCGCTTGGCGGGTTTGTGGTTGTGTCCATGATGGTAATTAGTATATTGCTTGAAGAATCAAACCATCGTCAAAGTTTGAATTTTTTTTTTCTATAGAGAGAGAGATGGAGAGAGGGCATTGTCTTTCTTATGCGTATATATATGTTTTTGGGCTGTCAAAGATGTGTAATTTAGGTAATAAAAGGATTGTAGAAGATTGCAATCCTTTATGATTTGAGTTTCCATGTATATGAGGAGTGAGATTTACAGAGCCATAAGAATTGAGCAATGCATAATTAATGATGCATCATTAAAATCTGTTAATTGCATTTATATAATTAATTAATCAGTCCACTGACTATTAACCAATTGGTAATTATCCAGACAGCTGTCGATATTACACCAACGAATTGATTGTAAGCTGTTAGCAAATTCATTCGTATTTACATAAGTTCTTAATCTCCTCCATATATTTAACAAAAGACAACATATCTTAAAACATATATTTGAAAGCCATATTAGTTGGCCTTGAAGCAAGGTTAATTCTAGCCCTGCCATATGGTTGTTTATTGCATTTTATGTAAGAATTTTTTTTTGCATAAATTGATCTCAAGTGAAACGTATGCAGTTATGCCATAAACTTGATTAAGATAGATATTGCCATTGACTTCTGTCATTTTGACATGAATTGTAATATTTGATTATGATCACTAGAGTTTTCGATTTTCTCATATGAATATTTATTAAGATTATCATATCTTTGAGATAGATAATGATCCAAGAACGAAAAGAAACATAATTAATAATTAACCTCAGCTTAATAAAAACCATATTTTTACATTGTGATATTTCTCTTACCAATATGCAATTGGTAATGAGTAGTAACAATGTAAAAGTAAACAAACTCAATCTAAAAGATCTCAACAAGACCACCAAATCAAGGAAATAACAATAACATAAGAGTCTGCATGTAATGATATTAAAAAGTCCTAAAAATTTAATCTTTAGTCGCCCCATCAGCCCCAAATCCTCCATCATTCCCACCATTGCCACCACCATAGCCAGCATTATCGTTCGAATCAAAAGGAAGCTGATCATTAGGCCCAACAGGCTGATTGTTAGAAGAAGAAGCCATGTATGTTCCTGAGCCACCACCAGCATTCATGTGGGCGCCAAGTTGCTGGCCTCCATAACTGCCCAAATTGCTATTACCATCACCGCCCTCAACTTGTCCGAAGCCATCAATCGTCTGCTGATTAGCATGCCCACTCAATCCAGTCGTCGCATTGTTGACATCACCGCCCGAAGCGGCCAGAGTAGCAGCATGATCATCATTTGGTGCCTGATGATCATTCAGTTGACTGCCCTCTCCAGGTTCAAGAAGGCCACTGTAGAAGCTATAAAACCCAAGATCAACTGGCGTCTGATAAGGCTGTTGTTGGCTGCTGTCTCCTCCAGTTTCAAGAAGCCCATCCAAGTCAGCAATCCCAAAAGCATTCGACGACTGATGAGGCTGTCGACTGCTGCTGATGCCTTCAGTTTCAACAAGCCCATCGAAGTCGTCAATCCCAAAATCATTTGGTGGTGGTGCTTGAAGATGCTGCAGTTGGCTGCTCCCTCCAGTTTCAACAAGCCCATCGAAATCATCAATCCCAAAATCATTTGATGGTGCCTGAAGATGCTGCTGTTGACTGCTGCCTTCAGTTTCAACAAGCCCATCGAAGTCATCAATCCCAAAATCATTTGGTGGTGGTGCTTGAAGATGCTGTTGTTGGCTGCTCCCACCAGTTTCAAGAAGCCCATCGAAATCATCAATCCCAAAATCATTTGGTGGTGGTGCTTGAAGATGCTGCTGATGGGTGCTCCCTCCAGTTTCAACAAACCCATCAAAATCATCAATCCCAAAATCATTTGGTGGTGGTGCTTGAAGATGTTGCTGCTGACTGCTGCCTTCAGTTTCAACAAGTCCATCGAAGTCATCAATTCCAAAATCATTTGGTGGTGGTGCTTGAAGATGTTGCTGCTGACTGCTGCCTTCAGTTTCAACAAGTCCATCGAAGTCATCAATCCCAAAATCATTTGGTGGTGGTGCTTGAAGATGCTGTTGTTGGATGATGCTCTCTCCAGCTTCAAAAAGCCCATCTAAATCATCAAGCCCAAAATCATTTGGTGGCTGAAGATTTTGTTGTTGACTGCTCTCTCCAGATAGACCACCACCGACGAAGTCACCAAGCCCATGATCATTTGGTGCCTGCTGACGACCATGCTGTTGACCGCTGCTCCCTCCAGGTTCGAAAAGCCCGCCGAGGTTACCAAGCCCAGCATCATTTGGTGCCGGATGATGATGCTGTTGACTACTGCTCCCTCCAGGTTCGAAAAGCCCGCCTCCACCATGCCCAAGACCACTGCTGCTGCCGACATTAGGTGCAAATGAATAAGGTGGCAAGTTGACGACGTTATCTTTCGGTGGCGGCGCGGCAGCATAGGTTGCTGCCGTGAACTGCTGAGGAACATAAGCTGAGTTGTCTACATCGTATATCCGCACACCCCTCGTACTGTTTTGATCAAATCCCAGGCCCGTAAATACTGCTTCATGAGGATAAACTGAAGAGTAGTTATTATCGTTAACAGTAGCACTATTAGCAGTACAAAAAAAAAAAAAATAGCAGCAGATGTAATAACACTACCAGCAGTAGCAGCGGCAGCAGCAGCATTGACGGCGCCATCTTTCTGCCTGCACTCACGACATTTCTGCTGCCAGTCATGCTTGAACTTCGCCACGGAGTCCCTCAAAGCGTAAAGCTGCTCAAGGCTTAACTGATCCAGCCCCTTTGGAATATACCCCCGAGCCTGGCCGGCCATCCTCTTCATATCGAGCTTTTCTTCTTCCACTCTCTCGGCCCTCAGCATGGCCTCATTCTTCGTCAACTCCGAGTTGGACTCTTGAATGCTCAGCGCCCTCTGAGCATCCATGATTTCGTCACGGCGTTTGTCGATGGGATCGACAGCATTCTCGTTATTGTTGCCGCCGCCGCCGACGTTCAGGCCTTGATATCTCTTGATGATGGTCTCCACGTTGGGGTGGCCGAAGCAGTAGGGCTTGTTGGCCGGAGAGAAGAGGACCACGGCGGCTTCGGCCCCGCAGAGGGTGCACAGCTCGCTGGCTTTCTTGAACAGGCCAGCTTTGCGTTTTGAGAAGGTGACTTGTAGGCTAGTTTGGTTTTCTATCTTTTCAAGTTTAATCTTTTGCCTACCTAGGCTCTTTTTCTTGGGCTTTAGGGAACTCATGGCGGCCTTTTCATGTAAGGGATAGCTCTAAGGGGGAAATGGGAGGGAGCTTATTATTTGTTCTTTGTATGAAAGAGTAAGGGGGGGTATTTATAGATCTTATGTATAGGAGGAGCCAGCCTTGAGTGAAAGAATCTTTTACTAAATACTAATGTGGTAATAGAGTTAATCATGATCCAAGCAATTTTTGAATAAATCGAAACACCTTTGGTAAAATGATAATTTCACAGTGATTACATTTTTTATTACAGTCAACTGTCCAATTCAAAAGTTTGCCGATAATAACATCGTACAAACTGTCAGAAGCTTCGGCTGGTTTGGGCCGGATAAATTGAATTTACTCAATTTGGGCCTACTAAGTGATAGGCCCAGTCCACTTATTATTGGGCCACGATAGGCCCGGCAAGCCATAATCATATGGCAATTTACTACGTAGAAGCTGTTTTTCCAGCTTCATCTTCTGCCATGCATGCACATGCTATGCTTAAAATTTTACACTCTAATTCCACCACATAGGCTTTAAACCTTAGCGTTGGTAAGTTGATTTTTCCGAACCAATTGGCATAGCTTTTTATAGCGTATCGACGAGCGTACTTTTTAATAATCATTCGATGTGGGATTGGGTCATTTCTCCCTTATTCGTCGTCTTTCGTGATTTTGATCATAAATGACCGCATCAAACCATTTTTTTCGATCATTAATGATTGCATATTGGGAAAATTGGAGAGATCACCGAGTACAAACCTCGGCGAGATCCTCGAACAATTCGAATATTCACCAGCTCTCGCTTGAAACTGGCGAATGTAATGGCAAATTTCAGTTCCATTCGGTCTTTGTTAGTTTGTCCGATAACAAATGGCACGATGATCAAGCTATCGCGTCGAGGACAGTTGCTTAGCAATAAGTCGAAGTTAAGGCCTATGCTATCTATATGATGTGCTTCGTCGGGGAAAAATTACTGAGATTTTACCGTTCCCCCAGGTTTTCTATCTACATGATGCTACGTTCTGTTGTTAGAATCATAGTTCCTTTGCCTGAAAACTTGTACAGAAATTAACTCAATGGTCTAAAATGTAAACTAGTTACGATCTAGAAAATGTATAGCATAGAACGACCAATCATCTCATGGAGAATCAATACGACATTATTCGCACATATGCATGGATGTCAGAGGAGGTCGAGCGAGGGTGGTTATTCGACAAATGGTGAGAAAAGGGGCTATCACTGAATTACTATGGTAAAAGTCATGTACAGGCTAATTACTACTTACTTATCTTTGAGTTATTCTGCAGAAGATTAAGAAGAAAATCTGTGAATAGGTGCTCGTATTCTGGAAGCTTTCCATAGCCTGAGCAATTACAGAAAAAAAAAAGAGGCTTTGAAACATAACACTAATGACCTGGAAAGTGATTGATATCAGTCGAAACATATATAACACTAACCTGGGAAGTAATTGATATCGATGACGTAGTAAAGGTCTTTGGTTCCTTGTTTTCGGATCATATCTACGTTGAACAGACGAAGCCCCTAGTTCAAAAAGGCCCAACAGTCACAAAGTATGCAATAAGAAGTTTTTGGTCTTTTGTTAATTACTAAAGAAATAACGTCTTACCAGTCGATGGCGGAGTTGTCTTGCAAGTTCCTCCAGCAAAGGCTGTGGAGGGAGTTCTGCATTAAGCAATAAACTGAGAAGTTATATGATGAACTCCATGTGAGTTTATAACACGAAATGGGACGACATATTACCATGTCATAGATAATCTTTTACTTTCCAAGGAAACAGAGGGATGACTGAGGCCAAAAGGAACCAGAACAACAGCATATACGAATACTGTCTTCAGATATTTTTTTCACACATTCAATATATTTCCCAACATGCCAAAACGTTCTAACCACATTATTAGTTTAGAACTCACCGGCAACAGCGGGATCCAGGTCAGCGTCATCTGCAGAGGCCACGGCGCTTGAAACCCGTGGGAATCGGAAAATCCCAGTAATTTTTGACAAGTCACTTTTAGTTACATCAGGCAGAGAGAAACGCCTGACAACTTTAATGGACTCGCCGATGACATAAGCTTTGAAGATAACTCCACCTGCAACAAAAAAAATGAAAAAAGCAACTGGAAGTTTGTATGCTATAAGGTTTAACATTGCTAAGTTAATTTGAAGATAAACTATACCATGATTGATAAATTCTTGTAAAACAAACGGAGGCTCAAGTTCCGATAGGCAAAAAGGATCATAAGCAAGGAACAGTTCATGCGACTTTGAGCTTCCATCGACAACCAATGGCTTTGCAACTAGAAAAAATCATAAGGGCATTATTAGAAAAAATGATGCTTTTTTCTAGTCTTGATATTACTTTCAGAAAAGTAATGAGAAAACATAATACCCAGAGGTAGTGATAGCCCTGCCTTAGCAACTTCATCAGGTATTGAAGTTTGATCTTTGGATATTACCAACTGCCTAGGAACACAAATGCTGCCTGCAGCAGCTAATATGTCAAACAGTCTGTGATACGAGCTTCAAATAGAATATGACTTAAAAAGTCATCCAAAAATGATGGGGGGAATAAATCGAGTTTGGGCAAGGGCCATATATCAATACAATAGGATGCAACGTTCAAAATATACCAGAGCATTGTGGCAACTGTAGGTCTGAGACTTGCTCTAGCATTGATTGACGGTTGCGAACATGTTGGATGGCACAAGGAGGATCCAAGACTCTCACATCCGGGTTGACTTTTTGGTACTCCTTTATAGAGAATGATTAAGAATAAGAAAGACAAAGATGTTGCAGCATGATAGAGAAAACTATTCCTCATTTGCGTTTTCAGAAAACTCATACGGGCACAATGAGGTGCCATGCGTATTGACACTACAAAAAGATGAAACAACAATTTTATCAATTAAGGGACAAAGTCAAATTAACATAAGTCAAGAGAAACAGAATGACAGGATCCAGGCACATCGAAATATAGTAACAATGCCTGGACAATCCATCTACACGTCAAAAAGCTACTTCCTTATTCGATCGCTGAAACCGACCCCTACTAGCTAATCAAGACTCTAGATAGAAAGGTTACACAAAGAACGAAGAACGACTTTTAAAGCTTTTGAGAATTGCACTCGACCTATTGCACGTAGACACTCAATGTCCGAGCTTAAGTAGCAAGACAGAAATATCTGGCTTGTTATGATGACAGCAAAAAATGATACATTACGACCAAATCAAGATAAAAAACATCGAGCACATGACTTTGTTATACGAGTAAATAAGTATGTTGGAGGAATTCAAACCTTGATAACATTGTCCCAGCCCTCTTCAGCCAACTAGAAGCAATAGAAGAACCGATCATGGGGCAATGAATTTCACATAACTTATTTTAGTACGCATGTTTTTGGTCCTATCCATAAGAAAGCCTCTCTCATAAAACTATAAGAAATTCTAATACATTAACTACAACCTTGTGTAAGATTATGTTGAATGGGCCTTGCTCGGATAAAGGCCTCTTCAGGTCGATCGGCAGAAACGAAATTCCCTTGCTTCTGCATTAGATTTCACATTATCAGCTCACCGGAAAAGACAGTTTATGTGATAAGTACATCTTTAAGATAATGATAAGCAAAGTCGACATCGAAAGTGTGGAAGTAAACTATGTAGTAAATAGAATAATGCCAATGCCATAATGCCTTAGTTTTCCCCCGCAATATCAGTTATTCCTTGACTTAACAAACATAATCCATACAGTACTACAACAGGGACGTATATTTATTATTAGGAGAATTTTCTAAGAGCCAAATTAAAATTGAGAATAAAGACAATAACTGCCGAATATCCTTCCTGCCCATCAGGAAAACAACATGGCCTATATTTAGGAATATTCCAAAATCCCATATGAGCATCAGTTAATATCCAATACTACCAGCACGAGCGATTGAATTTGGTTGGATTAGTCAAACTTAAGACGAACTGTTCAGATACATGCCCTCCAACATAACAATTTCATAATCCCAAACCGCGATACTGTATTCAAGAAATCCACAATATCCATTGCCTAAATCGAACAACATCTTCTAAATACAGCGGGTAATAGTATGAAATTTATCCACTACGATATTTAGCATATTCTGCTACCAACAAGCGAATGATGCTTTTAAACAAATTTTTTAAGAACGCAAAAAAAAAAAAGCGATTACGTGGATTTTAGGTCAGCTGTCCTCGGTGAATCAATAGAATAATATGTAGTGAAGTTTCAAATAAAGCTAACGATTGCACTACCAAGCCTCCAGCTGAGTCGGAGCCACGGAAAATAATATCATATAATATAACAATCGTACCATACCATATGTACAGATATAAGCAATTAATCAAATGAGCTAAAAATCGAATGCGCACCGTGCCAAGCGAATGAGCTTAGGCTGCAGAAAACTCTTATTCTTCTTCGAAGTGAGAGCGTAGCCAACTACAGTACTCGTCGGAACGGCGTCGTCGTCGCTCATCGATCCGTCGTCTTCCCCTCCCTCATCTTCGACCGTCGACGAACGTGAAATTTCCGAATTCAACTTCATTCCAGCGCATAAGAGAGACGGATTCAGAAGAAAAGGCCCTAGGTTTTGAACACAAACTGTCGTTTCTTCTCTTCTTTCTCCTCGTCTTCTTGGTTTTTTTTTTTTTTTTTTTTTTTGAAGTTGATTTTCAGTATGGCGATAGATAGTGGAGGGAGTTTAACGGAATAAACAAAGTGATGGTAAGTTTGTGTGGGAGAAAATTATTAACGAGGCAAAATAAATAAATATATAAATTAAAAGGAGGATTAAGTAGAAACTGTTTTAACTGAGATCGAACGGTGAGGATTCAGCTACGACATCAATTATTAAATCGGACGGTCCAGAACATCCGACCCTTCACGCCCTCCTTTTGGCCACGAAGGAGGAGTGAAAAAATCCCGCGCAAGATAGTGCCAACAGAACTCTCTGTTTCTAACGTACGCTAATCAGGTCGTCTTCTCTGTTTCTGTTCTCAAATTATTGTCTTCGTAGAAGGAATTCATTTGGAAAAAAGGTAATCAGTTTAGTTGAATCATTGTCGAGGTGCGCCGTAATCGGTCCAAGGAACTGGCAATGGCTTGCATTCAAATGCTAAGATCAAGTTCGTTGGATTTCAAGGCTAAGTTCGATGATCCGAGGACGTCGATTAGGACAAGTTACAGGCTTTGCGAGCTTAATTGCAGGCGAGCTAGGGTTTCGTGTAAAGCAGGCGATAATGTGCGAACAATAATGAGAACAAAGGTGATTGTAGCTGAAATGTTCTTTTGTGCTTGTCTTTTCGTTTGTGTTCTTCATTTTGAAGCGATCGAGCTTTGCTATATTTCCGTTGATTATGTCAGTGTAATTGATTTTAGCAACCATTCGAGTCGTTATACACTGTTTCAATTACGGTGCTCGGATAGATGATGGTTGATCGATGCCTTGTGGTCATTGATATGTTTATGCTATGCCATTACCAGGTGAAGAACCTCCTGAATCTTTGTTTATGAAAGAATTAAGAAGAAGAGGCATGACGCCCACTTCTTTGCTCGAGGAGAAGAACAGTACAGCGAGCCGAGACGATGAAGTAAAGGTCAAGGAAGAAGATGGCGGTTCGACCTACTCGAGAAGAAATGGAGTCTCGACCGATGAGGAGAGAAAACTGTTGAACCAAAGGGAGACATCGATGTCGCTTAACAGTGAGGGCCTAGAGGTAGGTGATCTTTGTCCTTCTTTTACATCGTTAAAGGAGCAATGCAGCTGAATTATGATCCCACTACTTGAATCTATGATGCATTCTTGATACTAAGCCAACCTTTTCGTCCTTTGGCATCAGGGTTTGCTTCCGCGGGCAAAGCTTCTGCTTACTTTGGGGGGGAACCTTTTTCCTGGCATTTTGGCCATTGATTGCCGCGACCGTCGCGTTTTTCACTGCTTTATATCTGGTAAGTACCCCCCCCCCCCCCCCCCACTCTATGCCCTCAATTTATTCTATAAAAGCACTATTTCCTTTACACTGTCCATTAAAGTTCATTCTTTTGCTTTGCATGCTGAAGTCCATTGACTTTCATCTTATCATCTGCAATTCCTCACTGTGATGGATATTTAAGATTGTTTGGGGTAGGAGGCTAGTGTGGATATATTCTATCTTGAACTCTTCAACCAATGTTATATATCATCTCTAGCTTCAGCATTGTTGAACACTTTAACTCATCTCTGATGCAGTATTTTGGACCTGACTTTGTTCATGATGGAAGTAGATATCCAATTGAAAAGCAACACTTGTTGATAGCATTCACAAAGTCGACTTGAAAGTTGAGGATGATGAACATTAGAAAGTATTTGAAGTACATACATGAATTAGAAGGCTGGCTGGGCAACGTCCATGATTTGGGCCGATCGTTTGCTGCCGTGTATACAAGATTTTTCTTGGAAGTAGGAGATTCCGGCCCATATTCCACGAATGAGAAAAATACTCGTCGAGACACGAGGATAACGTTAAGAAGAGGAAAGCATGTTCGCACCAATGCAAAAAATAACATTCGTTTGGGTAATAAACCAGACGCCGAAGAATAAGTCCGGCGAATGGAAGAAAATAGCTTTCTGAATGCAATTCACTTCAATTTCGGACTAGATCATCGCTTCAAACGTAGGGAATTATTAACTTTACCAATTTCGTCGGGATAGGGACGGGAAGAACAGATTTAACGGCTCAGCTCGCTTTCCTTGAGACTTTTCTAAAAACATTCTCGATGAACCTAACCAAAAACTCCAAACTACGATCGTCTTCTTCGTCCTCATCTTCATCTTCGTCGTCGTAGTGGACATGAAGATCGTCTTCGAAGGCTCCCGCTTCGACGACGTTTCTAGGATTCACCATCTGAGCTCGAATTGAGTTTTGAAATGAAGATCGGCGGGAATTGAGCGAGGGAATACAAGGCGTCGTGAATTAATAAGGAGAAGATTTTGGATGCTGAGGGGATAGAGTAATGGGGAGAAGAGAGACGACGACCTCCGCCATTTATTGGTAGTTTCGTGGCCGCAGTAGTGATAAGGTGGCGGAGATGCTCGTTTGCGGTTGGTTATTCAATGCGCTGCAAGATTTTGAGGCACTCTGCAATAAGCTAATACCACAAAGCAGAGACTATAAATTGGTTTGAGAAAACTGATTACCGTATTTTTTTTTTTTCGAAACGATAGCTTGTCTTAAAATATATAAATGGACAAACAAACTAAATAGTCCACATAGGTCATATCACAATTGTCAGTATGGAAGACATTTTCTAGAGAGGACAAAATACTCCTAAAAATGAGACAAAGCTCCCACGCGGGGAGAACAAAAACAGAAAGAAATAAGTTTTTAAAATTACTTACTAATAATAGCATATTATTATTGGGCCATAGTTCGAGCCCATTATCTTTATTATTATTGGGTCATAGTTTTATGGCCCAATTATCATATGGGCTTCAGGCCGCTTCCATATATATTTTAAATAACTCTTAATAGGCTCATATAGGGTTGCAAACGAATCGAATCGAGTCAAATACCACCATATTCTATTTGTATTCTATTATTAAATCTCGAATTCGAATTCGAATTCGAATTCTATTCGAATACTAAAATCAATTCGAATTCTATTTGACTATATATTCGAATCGAATATCGAATATTCGAATATTCGATTATTATTATTTTTTATATTTTCATAAAATCTATTTAATAAGAAAATATAAATAATATTATATTTAAATATCTATGGAATCATAAATATTATATTTTATAAAATATTGAAGTATTTCAAATATATTTTGGATTATAAAATTTTTTTGAGAAATTTTGAATTAAAATATATTGTATTTAAATAAATATGTCATTATTATTAAATATATATTGAATTGTAATAAGTATATTAAATAAATATTTAATTATTCTAATCGAATATTCTATTAATATTCGAATCGAATATTGTGATATTTGTATTCATATTCTAATATTATTCGAATCAAAAAAAATTATTCTTATTTGAATTCTATATTCTAATAATTCGAATTCGAATCGTAAATTTCGAATCGAACCAAAAAAACTCGATTCATTTGCAACCCTAGGCACACATGACGTGACTATTTTAAATCAATTGACAATATACGAAGTAATTATATTAACTTATATTATATTACGAAGTTTTTTTCAACCTAGAAGCAATCGGACAAGCGTCCCCTCAAATATAAGATCTTTCTTTCAATGATAATTATCTTATACCGTCGTTTTCGTCCAACCAAAATCGCCACATAACCATCATCAATGTGAAGCCCTCCTCCTCCGTCGTGCAATGAATCTGTATTTCTCGATTCAACCCCCCTTTCTTTGTACAATTGCTCAATCGCCATCAAAACTTCAGAAATATTGATTTTGTGGTCCTCTAAAGAGTCTTCTCTAGACTCATCTCTATCAATGTATGTATGTAGTGTACTATTCATGTGTGCAATAATATTAATTGCCATGATGATGATGATGATGTAAGCCAGCTGTCTGTCTGGCTCCATTATATTTCTCTTATGCCCATCCATCACCCTCATAAAAAAAACTTAATTATATATATAAAAAAAATATTTAATTTTGAAGGTTATATTAGAACATATATTGGCCTCAGTACAGAGTACTGATGCAGAACACATGCATGGCTGTGTAAGAGAAAAAAGTTATAGCAGGTGTTTATTGTAATTGTAAATATCCTCTCAGAAAAATGACTTTTGATATGAAGAAGACCATATTATGCATGCAGCCTCTGTAAAAGAAATTAAGGGGAGGAGTAATGTCGTGAGGATTGGGAACAACCCTGTCTGAAAATTTTAAATGTTTTTTGGACTTATATATATATCATTATTTTTTTTTATAATAAAGAATTACTAGGATTTGTATTAATTCCTTTTTACTGCTGCTGGGTGGATGTTGGTAGGACAAAGATGCATTTGCTCCATACTTTTTTTTTTTTTATCCCATCTCCCATACATATTTCGTATGTAGTCTAATCATATATATATATATATATATAGATATAGATATATATTCATAGTTGGCATTTATTTTTTCATTAATTTTCTTACAGAGCCTATCATATTATTGTTGTATTAGAACTTTCCAAATACTTCACTCGTGATAAATCAAATAAGTGGAGCCTTTGTCTGCTGACGAAGAGACAATTAGGAACCTTGTCGATATTTTGATAAAAGCCATTAGTAGTGTTGCAACATAATGGAACATAAATCTACATATGATTAAGTGGTTTCATTGTAATAAAAATAATAATAATAATAATAATAATAATAATAATAATAATAATAATAATAATAATATGAATCTTATCATCATATATGTGTAATAAAAATACATGCACACGCATGCATATTTGATATAGTTTTAAGCTATTATTAGTATAGTTGGGTGTTTGCATGTCTTTTATTTTATTGCCCGAATATCTAATTTTTTAAACTTAAAAATAAAAATAAAATTTAAGAGAAACTTGGATTCTAGTAAAGATGATTGAATTAGGTTTGAAATAAGAAAAAGGAACAATTACATAACACTGTTTATTCAAATTTATGAGGAAAAAATGAGGTTCAAATTCAATTAATTGTGTACAATTTCTTCTCTCTTTTTTTTTTTTTCATACGTTTCTCGCTGAATTAACAATTACAATAATACATCGAACCCAAAAAATACAAAAATAAAAATAAAAATAGTAAAGGAACTATAATCCCTTATGAGATTTAATTCCCTTTTGCTCATACATCATTTTATTGAAGCAACAAAACACACAAATTGCTGGTGAAATGGCATGTCGAGGCATCTCAACGTTCGTTCTACATTCAAAACCACCTACAAAAAAAAAAAAAAATCAATTACATAAAAATAAAAATATGTATAAAAATTAAGATCAATACCAAGAAATACAAAAACTCAACTGGTTTTGTTCCGTTTGAATATTTCCAGATGGTAAAGAATTAAAGCTATCATAATGCACCCTATGTTCAGGTCTCACCTGCACAAATCAAAGGAAAATATTATATTTTGTATATATATATATTATATATATTACCATTATATAAGATTAATAATAGTAAGATACCTTATAATGAGTCGTGGAATACCCTTGTGAATACTCCGACACATTCTCTTCTACCAACACCTTGCAGCTCCTTGCAGATGATACTCCATAGCTCTCATCCTTCATTATTCATTCCCATATATTAATAATAATAATAATAATAATAATAATAATAATAATGCATATTAATCCCATTAATCCATACTAAATAATTAATATTAAAATCACAAACGAAAAAAAAAAAGCTCACGTTAGAGAAGTCCAAACAAGGAGAACTAGCAGTGTCATCAAGCAACGACGGACGATGTTGAACTAAGGCCATCTTGCGACGTCGTTTCTCCTTATTATTATTAGCCTTCTTCCTCTTCTCCGACGACGAATTATAAGACGACGAGCCCTCATTAACACTTGCAAAGCCATAGACATTACACAGATTATCCTCTTCATTATTACAACAATGTGCGGCCGCCGGCCCAGAGGAAGCATCGGACACCATAGACATGTCCTCTTCCGACATCATCGTCGTCATTGCTTCATGTCCTCCTAACAATAGCTGCTGCTTCGACCCGACCCGACCCGAGGAGATGTAGTGGTCGGTCTGTGAATCCGACGAGTGCTGCTGCTCAAGGTATGAGGTCCAGCCCGAATCACACCCGCTGATAATGCATTCTCCATTATTATTGTTATTATTATTATTTTGAAAAATGTATTGTTGATCCATTTGTATTATTACTTTGTGTAGAGAGAGAGAGAGAGAGAGAGTATTGTATATGTATATATATATGATGTTAGATCACACTGTATATATAGTTGGCCGACGGCTGAAGAGTAACTGTCGAAGGGGTATAGGATTGGGATGGGCGAAAATAAAATGCAAGGCGATGAAATCTGAGTATAAAGTGTTTTGTCCTAAGCACACAGCAACACATTCATACTCTCTCTCTCTCTCTCTCTCTCTCTCTCTCTCTCTCTCTCTCTCTCTCTCTCTCTCTCTCTCTCTCTCTCTCTCTCTCTCTCTCTCTCTCTCTCTCTTATGAATGGGATCATTAAGTAGAGAGCAGTTTGCCAGTTGTGAAGGTGTAGAAAGGGAATGAATGTATCATATAAGGGGGGTTCACATGCATGCAATGGAAAGACAGCGAGGCAGCGTTTGTAGGGTTATTACAAAACAAGGTAGGCTATACATCTTCTTTTTCTTAGTTTGTGGACACACCTATCCCTTTCTAAGCTAACAATAATGCTTTAATTATTTTATTTTATTATTATTTTTTAATATGGACGAAGAGATCACATACAGCGTGATTATTATTCATTTGTTGCACTATATATTTTTATGAACCCAAAAAAAAAATATCTGAGAAGTGATTAACTCGAACACACTTTTAGAACTCTTAGAATGAAGAGAAACTTTTGAGTAAAGTTTGACTTAATAGAAGTTGGAAACTATTCCTCTTGTACAACTATTACAAGTCCAACCTGTTCTTAAACTAAGGTTAAGTTTGGTATGATTATTTCCAAGGCAGAGTGCTTTGAAATCACACACATGTCCGCACGTGTGCACATTGGCAAGCATTTCAAATTTCTCCAACAGATTTATAGCACGTGCGCACACCTTTCTATCTTTCCTTAAATCCTTTCTTTGGCTTAATAAAATGGGAGGATATATAATTGCAATAATCTCTATTATTATTATTATTTTTAATTAATTATATGTGGAATAATACATTTGAGATTGTACTATTTATATACTAACTATTTCTACGCACACATTGATGATCATGTGAGCACATGATAGAAGTTTAAGTGGTAATTCGTTGGGGGAAATCCAATGGAATAAATTTCGGTAATTAAATGTTTTTTTTTACATTTCTATTTAAAGGTAAGATAGGCTGGCACCTGCATGCCACGTGGGTCCAATCCACGACGTGACTCACATCACATCTGTGTGTAATAAAATTGAAAAAATTAAAAAAAAATATTATTATTATTATTATTATTATTTTTGTAGAATACAAAAACATCAAAAGAATCATCTTCCATACCATACCTTCCCACTTTGTCTTTTTACCCCAAGTACGATGTACGGACCCTTGTCGTGTACCGCATTAGGTAAAGAAATTAAAATGAATTCTATAATAATCCTAATATATATATATATATATATCTTCAAGCAATTATCGTTCTAAGGTTACACATCCTATATTAAATGCATGTCGTCGTATGGGCCAAAGTCACACAATAATTGGGTATGGGAATGGACCATTTGAACACAAGACCCAAAATTCAATTGAATATTGGGCCTTTTTTATTATTGGATTTCAATCAAATATTTCAGAAAGCTATCTTTTATTATTGTTATCATTATTATTATTATTTTTTGTCATTCTACAAAAGAATAACCCATAATAAAGAGTTTCACATTCCACAGCATCAAGCAATTGCATGGGCTTATACTTAAAGAAGAATAAATGATTATTAATAAATGTTCAACAATATTTGATTTTGTTTTTCTATGCAACGAGAAAATCAAACATTTACATGTTTGAACGTTTCAATACAAGGAAATTAGTAAATGTCATGGATTTTAAAATATTTGGATAGGGAGTTTACAAAAATATTCAAGAAAAATAAATAAAATAAAATAGAGTGGTCCTTTCCTTTCGGCCTTTGTCCTTTGTTTTTGCAATTGAGTCGGTAAGTCATAAATCTTTGGTACATAAAAAAGCATGGGAAAGAAAGAAAAAGCCTGTTTGGGTGCCTTTATGATTAGTGCACTTGTCCATACCCCTCCTAGCTACTATAGTACACTACATTAATATTATTAATATCGATATTTTTTTTAAAAATAAAATCATTGGGTAATAAAAATAAAATAATTTGCTTAATCATGTTCATTCGATCAGCAGTAGTACGTTCCCAAGTACAAATTACGCATTCTAATTATCATATAAATGATTATTTAGAAAAGAAATAACTTAAAATTATGGGTAAAATAAAAAAACAAAACCAAAACCCAATAGTCGAATTTGATCCCTTTTTCTTTTGTCCGTACAGTTCCATGGAGAGACAGCGATGAGACACGACGTCGCTTTAAACCGTCAAATCAGGAGGAGACCTTGCAGATCGGACGGCCACGATTGGTCGGTCACGGCTGTTGCCCACATTCACGACTCCCCACGCAGATCCTTTTCGCATTCTATGTCGTGAATACGTCATCATTTCCAACTTTTATTTTATTGAAAAAAAAAAGTCATTTAAATGTTGATTAAAAAGTTAGGCTGTGTTTTTACTTATTACAACGAATTAACTCTAAGATTTATATAATTTATTTTGATAAATTGTTGTTACATTATTATTATTTTTTTCCTTTCAGGGCATTTTTAGTTATGTATCTATTTTCTATAAATTACAACTACAAATGGATTCCATTTTATTTCTTTTTTTTTTGCATTTTTTTATTTTATCCGACACGTGGCAACTCCCTACGGCCCGCTTAAAGTGTACGTTGTACCCATATTGCAGGACGATGCGACTTTACAAACGTACGTTTTTCTTTTTATGTTCCCTCTTTAAAATTATTTTGTAGAAAATATTATAGTAAATTAATTAAAGGTAAAATAACTTGGAAATTAAATTATTTTAAAGTTCATTCCTTGGTCCGACAAATAATAAGCAAACATAAAGAACGATCCATTTCCACAAAATAATATATGGAAAATAAATATGAATTATATTATATTATATATATATATATCACGGTCCATTTACATCGGCCTCAGATAATCTCAGCCGCTTGTTTCCGCCGCCTGAGCCAGGATGCGTGTCGCAGCTCACACAAGCAGCCGTCTCGAGCACGCCGACAGGACTCGGCGGCGGCGGCGTGATACGACCGCCTGGCTCGGCTTTCTCCGACGGACACGTGTCCATCAAGTACTCTTGCATTAGTTGATGACAGCTTTGAACCATACCCTAATAAGCCACAAAAGTAATATATCAATATTTTCGGGAAACCGCGAACTTAATATTTATTTAATTTAGGTCCCTGAAAATGTTGCTACTACAATTTTGACCCCTACTATACGTAAATAGCTAAACCTTACTCTGTTTAGACTCACGTCGAAGGTGTCGGAGATGGCCACCTCCATCCCCGCCGCGGATACCGCGGCTGCAGCGGCGATCACCGACGGCGGAAATTTCAAGAAGTCGATCACTGTTCCACGGATCGATCGATTTAAGAATCAACCAATTTTCGCAGGTCAAATTGAAAAAAAAAAATCAGGGAATCAAAATCAGAGATTTATTCACCGCGGGTAGTGTTGAGGATGATGCTCGAAGAGAGAGAGTGCAGATCATCGTCGCCGGAAACCTTCGAAATGAAATGCGGCAGGTAATCAAACGGAGTAACAGAGCGCAGTCGCCATTGAAGAGCAGCCATGACCAAAAGCTCCATCCTCATCACAGTTTTCGGCTCAAAAACGTAGCTCTGGCCCACCGTCTGCAAGTCCAAGAGCAGAGGAACGTGGGTTTCCTCCATCTTCGCCGCAAGCGACAAACAAGCTACTGATACGAGCTGAAATGCCCACCCAATTTCCTATTTTTAATTTCCACAATTTCATCTTAATATTGTTATTTTTCTTACAAAAAACTTTTTTTTTGATAAAATGGGACATCTTTACATACTGGAAGTGTATGTGAGCATAGAAAGCGGTCCATGTAGTTGATGGAGAGAAACGAAGTCTCCGGCCTGAATCGAAAATGGTCGCCCACCTGGTAATAAAAAATAATAATACTAATAATTATTAAATATTAATTAAAGTCGTTCGACTTTATTATGGTCTTTAGTAGTAGATTCCAGTTGTAATAAAAAAGAAGAAGAAACTTTTCCATTTATCAGTAGTGGATGGAGTGGAAAACACACCTTGAGGATGGATCTGATGGCGTCCTGGCGATAAACGGGTCGGGTCCGGCAACGGTCGGCGTAACCCGGGTCGGGCATGAACTGGGCCTCCGACGCGAGCAATCTGGCAACGAACGGCGAGCGCTCATCGTCGAGCGGGGGAGGCGGCGTGGCGGCGCTCGGTGGTTGACGTTTCATTGATGACGGTGTCGTCGTAGTGGTTGGTGGCGCATACGCATGGCGGTTTATGAGCGGCGGAGCCGAAATAGCTGCGAGCACATCTCTACTTTTGCAGATTATCTTTCTTCTTTTATATATATATTGGAGAGAGAGACAGAGAGAGAGTTGAAGGAGGCGAGGATTTGAGAGATTTATATATATGTGTGGCAATATTGAAGGGTTAAATAATTAATGCTAATTATTTAGTTTTTGAGAGATGATAATTATGTATCATTAATCTTCATGGCTGCTGCTGTAGACGCATGACAGAACATTTTATGTAATTTTTTTTTTTAAAAAAAATTATATATGTATGATTGTATTAAATAGTAACGTCGATTCTCGTGATTGACTGGTCCTGGTCTCTATAATAGCAAAATTCTTTTTTTATTTTTATTTTTATTTTTTATTGAGACTGAGAAAGGTTGTCCAACTTTCAATTCCATTTGCCATGTGCTCTCTTTGTGGCAGGTTTTATTTTTCTATCTTTATATTTTTTTCTTTCTTTCTTTTTATTTTAAAAACAAATTATTCCTTCTATTTATGTAAATGGGCCTTCAAGTCCTCAGCTCAGTATTGGCTTGCAAGTTCAATTTTCTGGCAATGGCATACCCAAGAAATTATTACAATTTGGGTATTATTTATTTGATTATGTATTTTTTTTTCTCCAAATATTTGATTTTGTATATATTCACCAATTTTCTGTTTCCTTTGAATTATATGGCTAGCCATGTTTTTTTTTTATGGTGAATGATTTGATTGAGTAGTACGTTACGTATTAAATGAGAAAAAGAAATCTTATAATTGTAATATTGTGGTTCCGACTTGGATTACACCAAAAATAAAATTGGAAAAAATACCATACTTTTAATTTTCATTTTATTTCCTATTACAAATAATTACACCATTATTTTCACAATTTGAATCCTCACGAGGTCTGTTTCATACATACAATAATAGTCAAAAAGTTTAAGTGAAATCGAATTCATAACCTCCGTTCAAAACTTAGGCCAATCTACATATCCACTGGGCACATAACCGTAATCTCCATTAATGATAAAAGCTTAAATATCATAGTCTATATTAAATTACCCTTGAATGCATAACAAACTTAAAATTTACACTTTTTCAATCCTATCATACAACCAAACCAACGACATTAATAAAGAAAATAAATATATAATTATCATATCCCAATTCCCATAATAATTTAAATATTTCTTGAAGAATGTTCAGAAACATGACCTCTCTGCCTCAACCCTTTATCTGCAACAACGTTCGATGGAGACAGAAAGCTCTTTGCATACCCACTCAAACCCTCCGACGACCCATTAAAGTGATTAGAAACCACCGCTGGGGGCTGATAATCCGACAGCGTCCGGCGGTGGAAGGAGCCGTCGTCCGTCGCCACATCTCCGCCACTGATGAGGCGGTGGTAGCTCCGGCCTGACGTGGAGTTGTCGGAAAGGCTTCGTAGGTAGGTTGTTGTTGCTGGCCTTTGCTTCTTCATGGCTTTAAAAATTAATGGGATTAGACCTTCCATCGTATTTCTAAGGGTTTTTATTTTTGTTATTTAACGAATTTTTTATTTTGTGTTTGGCCGAGGTTATTATATAGAGTGAAAGTTTTGTGTTTTGGTCAAAGTCAAAGGGTAATTGTTTGTGGGATTAACGCGTTTTTTGATTGATTATTAGCTGTTTCCGACTTTATTTAATTTTCAAGGTAAAATGGGAAGCCAATTTGATGACTATATTGTTATTTTTTTTATTTTTTTTTCAGACGACTGAAAATGGAAGTGGAATAATAATTTAGTTTAAACTTTATACAGACACGTGCATGCGAATTATTTTACAAAATTCAACTCCTGAGATTATAGCTCATTTGGCTGCTATGGTTTTGAATAGACTTTCTTAGATAATCCTTTCCATTTTGTTATTTTCTTGCATGGTTAATATAAAATAATGAACTGCTGACTATGTGTTGCTGACATCAGCCCATGCATCATCGTGAAAACAAGTATTGCACCACTTTATCATCCATTGGGATTTTTCGAGTAAAATACCTATTTTAATTTTAAAATTAGGATTCAGTCCCCATAAATCTTATTTTGTGAATAGATACTGCCATGTGGCAAAAAATTAATTTCAACTCCCTCATATTCAGATTATCATATTACCCTTTTAAGTCCCTCATGTACAAATTACAACACTACCCCTTGTCTTTCCCAAATAAATATAATAAAAAAAAAAAAGGAAATGACAGTGAATTGACGATGGAGAAAAACACAGCGAAGCAAAGCTTGAGGACGAAGCATAAACTTTACCATTAATCAGGTCTTTGGCTCTTCTCGGTTCTCAATCGCTTCTTCTGACCACGATCAGTTGCCTTCAACCACCGAACTACCATAACTCAGGTACGATTAGGTATATTTTCCCCCATTTTTCTTCATTTGTCATTCAATAAATGTGAATCAACTTGTATCTATGTGTCTTGGCATATGGGTCGTGGTTTCATGATGATTGAGATTTGAGACGAAAAAGAAAGATTTTTTGCAATTTGATTAGGTTGTGATAAATGTTCCTGAAAGATTTTTTATATAGCTTCCAGTTTTTTTTCTATAATTAATTGCAATTTCTTCAAATATGTTTCAGACATTGCACAAATGGAACTGGGACATGGCAGCATGAGTTTATCATTTGTCGGAAGTTGTCGATATATCAATGACCTTTATTTGATCTCAATTCCTAATGGCATAAACCTCATTGAGATCTTCGTGAGTTTACAGAACAAATGTGATTCCATTAGTTATGAATCAACATTATTGCAATACATAGCGCCTCATGAGAACATTGTCGTAACATTGAGCGAAGATGATGATGTTCGGAACATGATAGACCTCCATTGTTGTCTGAAACTGAAAATAATAAATCTGAAGGCAGCTCCAAAGAATGATCGCAGTCAAAATACACAGAGGTATTTTATTTTCAAATTGTTATTGTGTTCAATTAAAAGATATCGACTTTTCGTGTGTTTTAACTATTTTTCTTATAAAATGGCTAGGTTTGATTCCAATGACTCGCTTGAAGTTCGCACATTAGGTAATTCTGTTGATTCTTGGGTGCGTTGCATACGTCGTGAAGGCCAAACATTTAAAGATGCTGCGGAATTTAGGATTTGTTTGAAAAATTATGCCGTTGCCACAAGACGATCATTTCGCTACAAGAAGAATGATAGTGAAAAGATTTCAGCCGTGTGTAGTCAAGAAAATTGTGAGTGGAGAATTTATGCCTCTAAGCATAAATCGGATAAATCATTTGGTATCAGAAAATGCAACTTAATTCATAGTTGTGGGGACGACAATTTGCGGAGTAGAGGTCACCCTAAAGCTGATTCGGCGTGGGTTGCTAATGTGGTGAAAGAAAAGTTAAGAGGAGAACCATCATACCGTCCATGTATAATGATAAAGGATATTCAAAGAGATTATGGAGTAGATCTCGAGTATCATAAAGTTTGGGCGGGCAAAGAAATGGCAATGCATGATATTCATGGGGTTGATAGTGGGTCATATGATAAGTTGAGATGGTATTGCAATGCTGTTAAAACAACAAATCCGGGGAGTTTTGCTGAATGTGAAGTAGATCCGACGACAAATAAGTTTCGAAGATTGTTTGTATGTTTTCATGCATGTCTTGTTGGCTTCGTTCGAGGATGTCGTCCATTGATATTTTTGGATGGAACTCACATTAAGAACAAGTACAAAGGATGTCTATTAGTAGCAGTGACAAAGGATGCGAATGATGATCTTTTTACCCTAGCATATGCAGTTGTGGATGCAGAGAACGATTGTAATTGGGAATGGTTTTGCCATGGGTTAAAATATGTTTTGGCATCTCAACTAATTGTGGAATTCTCTAGATATACCTTTTTTTCAGATCGACATCCCGGATTGATCAAATCTATTGAAAGAGTGTTCTCTGGTAGCCATCATGCTTATTGTCTACGACATTTGGTTGATAACTTTGTCAAACAGGTTTGTCATCTATTGTTTTCATTAATTTTTTTAATTGAATCTTCTATAAATTATGCTAAATATGTTAAATTACATTGCAGGTCTTGCGCAGCTATCCTCTCCATAACAAAAAATATTGGTCTTCTGTTTTGAAAAAAGCTGCATACACCTTATCGAGAAGCGAGTTTTTGTTCAGATTTGTGCAGATTTGGAAGCTATTTTTGTTCAGATTTGTGCAGATTTGGAAGCTATTTTTGTTCAGATTTGTGCAGATATGGAAGCTATTTTTTGTTCAGATTTGTGCAGAAATTACTTTTGTGTAGATGACACAGATATGCACATTGATTGTTGAATCTTAACATGAAAACACATCCTTTTTTGGCTTGTGCAACAACTAGTGGTATTGTAATGTATTGTTTCTTGTATATTGTGGCCAGTTGACATTAGTTATATGATGTTTGATGAAAAACTATCATTTTGGTTTTGGATAACTCTGCTACAGTTTCCATGTATTTTCTGCATATATTTCAGTATTTTTGACAAGACATCAAGTACCTTTGTCCTGTTGTTAGGTATTTTAAGCTCGAATTGAAGTACTTGAATTAGTAAAAAAATTGAAGTTGCAATCAAACTCAATTTTTACGTTGAATGTGATCCATATCATTACCATATAAGATGATTGATGAAATACTAGCATTTTAGTGTCGGATGATACGGTCCGATTCGAATGTATTTTGTACATATATTTCAGTATTTTGGACAAGAAATCAAGTACTTTTATCCTGATTTTAGGTATTTTATGCTCGAATTCAAGTACTTGAATTAGTAAAAAGTTGAAGTTGCAATCAAACTCAATTTTTACGTTGAATGTGATCCATATCATTACCATATAAGATGATTGATGAAATACTTGCATTTTAGTGTTGGATGATACGGTCCGATTCGAATGTATTTTGTACATAAATTTAAGTATTTTTAAAAAACAATCAAGTACTTTTATCCTGATTTTAGGTATTTTATGCTCGAATTCAAGTACTTGAATTAGTAAAAAGTTGAAGTTGCAATCAAACTCAATTTTTACGTTGAATGTGATCCATATCATTACCATATAAGATGATTGATGAAATATTAGCATTTTAGTGTCCGATGATACGGTCCGATTCGAATGTATTTTCTGCATATAGTTCAGTATTTTTGACAAGAAATCAAGTACCTTTTCCCTGTTGTTAGGTATTTTAAGCTCGAATTCAAGTACTTGAATTAGTAAAAAAATTGAAGTTGCAATCAAACTCAATTTTCACGTTGAATGTGATCCATATCATTACCATATAAGATGATTGATGAAATACTAGCATTTTAGTGTCCGATGATACGGTCCGATTCGAATGTATTTGGTACATAAATTTAAGTATTTTTGAAAACAAATCAAGTACTTTTATCCTGATTTTAGGTATTTTATGCTCGAATTCAAGTATTTGAATTAGTAAAAAGTTGAAGTTGCAATCAAACTCAATTTTTACGTTGAATGTGATCCATATTATTACCATATAAGATGATTGATGAAATACTAGCATTTTAGTGTCGGATGATACTGTCCGATTCGAATGTATTTTCTGCATATATTTCAGTATTTTGGACAAGAAATCAAGTACTTTTATCCTGATTTTAGGTAGTTTATGCTCGAATTCAAGTACTTGAATTAGTAAAAAGTTGAAGTTGCAATCAAACTCAATTTTTACGTTGAATGTGATCCATTTCATTACCATATAAGATGATTGATGAATTACTAGCATTTTAGTGTCGGATGATATGGTCCGATTCGAATGTATTTTCTGCATATATTTCAGTATTTTTGACAAGAAATCAAGTACCTTTGCCCTGTTGTTAGGTATTTTAAGCTCGAATTCAAGTACTTGAATTAGTAAAAAAATTGAAGTTGCAATCAAACTCAATTTTCACGTTGAATGTGATCCATATCATTACCATATAAGATGATTGATGAAATACTAGCATTTTAGTGTCGGATGATACGGTCCGATTCGAATGTATTTTGTACATATATTTCAGTATTTTGGACAAGAAATCAAGTACTTTTATCCTGATTTTAGGTATTTTATGCTCGAATTCAAGTACTTGAATTAGTAAAAAGTTGAAGTTGCAATCAAACTCAATTTTTACGTTGAATGTGATCCATATCATTACCATATAAGATGATTGATGAAATACTTGCATTTTAGTGTTGGATGATACATTCCGATTCGCATGTATCAAAGCAAATGGATGATAAAAAAAAAAAAAAAAAACAGATCGTTACAAAGTTGACATCACATACTAAATTATCAACTCATAACCAAAATATTAAAAAGTTATATCAAAGCCTAATCCTTGCAACATCACTTCAAACCTTTGAACAAGCCTCGTTCGTGAGACAAAATAGTCGATGCTATTTGAGCTCTATATCCTTCTATTTCTTCATGCCATTGTTTTTCCCAAAAGGTCGAGTTGTCTCGAGCAAAACATTCACACCACAAGCAAACATAAACACCACAATCTACATCATTTCCTTGTTGTGGACTCTTCATCGGAAACACTTCACTTGATCCAATGTCAAATTGTTCCACAGTCCATAGATAATTTGTCAAAAAATTTGCCTGCCAAAATAAAATAGTATAAATCAATAACATTATCCAAATCAATCCTGAATGTGCAAAATTAACAACCAAAATTTTGTCACATTGAAACTTACTAATTTCCTCGCTGCACGGTTGTAAAAACCACCATTAAGAGAATTTAATAGCTTGAAACCATGGCCTTGAACATGGACAAGCAAGAACCAATGGTTTTTATAACAAATAGGGAAAAGCAAATGTTTACAGCGTCGTATCATATTCTTATTGAGCTCTGCCAACTTTTGCACTGTACTCGTGCACAACTTTGACATAAAGGCTTCAAACTTATCAGATTTGACAGTATTTCCCTTCATACAATCGATTATCTTGATCACATTATCCTACAAAATATAAAAATAATGAATGAGTTATGATACTAATATTAAACAAATACTAAAACACCATACCGAGACAAATGGAGACATGCAATACATCTCATTCCCAACATCACGCGCTTTGTTGATCATAATATTGAAGTATGAATGAACAAGGTCAGATCTCAGTTGTTTGCCAAACAGACAATTCATCAACTCTTGCCCATTCAATATCACCTCATCATCTTGCCATACTATGCCACTAATAGCCAATATAATAATGTTAGCAAATCCACATAATATGTATAGTAACAAAAACAATCTAAGATGATTTACCCCAATACGTCACCACAAAGGTACTTCTCAATAATATTTTTCACTTCTCCTGCTACTTCCTTATTCCCTTTGTAGTCTTGTCTTCCTCGAAACTCATTCAAAGCTTCTTCTTCTTTAGCACTTTCAGACATGTCTTGAACACCATTAACGTCCTAGACAATAACGCAAGATGAAAATACAAATTTCAATCAACAAATAAATCTTACAAAAACCCAATAGTATCAATTATATAAGCATTATAGAAATAATAATTAAAACTACCACATTTAAGGCTTGAGTTGGATGTCCCTTTCTCTTCCGTTTTCGGGACGTACTTGGGGGTGTAATGTAGTTTGGATCTTTTCTCTTTTTCACTCTGGTGCCTCTTCTTTTCTGAACAGTCTTCACAATGGATGATTTCAGATTACCAATAATCTTCTTTTCTTCTCTAATGTCATTGTCTACATGATCATTATTTCCAATATTTGTAGTTAGTTGCACTTCGTCCACACCCACGTTCAATAAATTATCCAATGCAAGTCCATCACTTGTGTTCAATTGCACTTTGTTTGTAACAACTTCATTCAAGTTGTCACAAGTATGATCACCAAATATGTCAGCATCTTGCTATGAATAGATATCATCATCCATTTGTAACGCATCCTTGTCATGTCCAGCTACATCCTCTTCAACTATTTTATTTCTTTCCTTTAGGACTTTAATTTCCTTTTCAAGCCTTTTTATATGATCCAACAATTTAGAATCCTTCAAGTCACAATGATTAAAAAACATGAAGAAATAATTAAACACAAATGAATGATCACAATTTAATAACTTATTCAAGTTAAATAAACTTCTACTTACCTCACCAAACTCCTCAACACCACCAACGAGTTCTTTTTCCTCCATGAATGCTACGATTGGAACAATCTAAAACCAAGAAAAAATATTTTAGTTTCAATAATAGTACGAAAATATAGATTAAATTGCAACAACCTTGTTAGGTGTCACAACTGTTAATGCGTTTTCAGCTTCCATATGATTAATAGGAATCTTGCTTTTTCCCCACTTAAATAACCTAGGAAAGCAATGTAAAACACGAGGACTTCCAAGGATTGGAACTCTTTCATACACCCAAGCCTATAAAGAAAAACAATGGTTAACATTTACTATATAAGAAATTTAACATATTTCTTGCAACAAAAAATAAAACAGAAAATACCATCAGTCCAACAATGCAACCTCCCAGGTACATTTTTTCCTTTTTGGCCACCTTGGAGTATCCGAGATGAGCTTCAATTTCATCACGCAAAAATCGAAAAGCTGCATCTCCCCAAGCATATGTAAAGAATGTTTCCAAATCGTCCATGTATGGGAAAATAAACTTGGGTGTGCCAAAATTACTAATAGGAAAAACAATACAATTGAAAAGAACTAAAATAAAAAACCGAAAAAAGTCATCAACTTCGAAGTCATTGTTTGCCAACTCAAATAGCTTGCTTATCAAGACCTCCCTTTTGACACATTTCATTCCCTTGAAATGTCGTTCAAGAAAAGAAGAACTCAACTTCAATCGATGTTGATTGGTTGTCCGATGCTTGGCAGACCTATGACGATCGAGAACTCGCTAGAGGTAAATGGAACCATGGTTTTGGTTCCAAAACAAAAGCTGCACGTCTCTACATTGAATCTCTTAAGTATTGCTTGAACTCTTGATGGGCTTAGCGAAAGTTCTTGGATCTTCAACCAAGGTGCAAGAGTTGAAGCTTCTATTTTCTGTTTTTGGAGTTTACCCATTTTAGGAATCAATTGGTTTATCACCGATATAAATCTTGTCGGGGAACACCTTGAGTAAGCTTCTTTTCCCATTGCTCCATCTTCGTTATCGCTATCATCTGTCCTTTTTTTAATCTTTACCATTTCTATTTCAAGAAAACAAAAAGAGAAAAAAATCTGATAGCTTGACAAAACTGTAATTAACCTCAGAGGAAGAAAAACATAAGCGAATGACAACAAAAATAAGCATATCATATCAAATTGGATTCATTCTAAAAGGATTTGGAGGATTTAAAGTATTTGTTTATGCTGGAATAAAAATATGATCCAATTAGCAAATAACCTAGCAACAAGTCTACAAAAGAACATCAACAAAATCAAGGGAAAAAATTGTTGAAACATCTTCATAACTCTCTCAATCTCGCTCTCTCTCGCTCTCTCTATAAGAACTCTCGGAATTTCTGAATGGGTTTCAAGATAAAGAGGGATTTGACAGAACCCTAATTGAGGAAATAAAATACATACTCATGAAGTAGTCGATTGAAGCTAGATCCGAACGTGACTTGGGCGGCAAACCATGGTGCAACAACAGGTATGGCAGGATTTAAGCTAGATCCGACCGTGACGGTATTTTCTCGATTTTCAAGCTCTCGAGTGTTTCCTTTCTTTTGAAGCTCAGTGTGCAGTCTTCTTTCTATTTTTTTTCAACGTGCAGTCTTGTTTCTATTCGTCACAGCATTTGATACAAAGAAGGGCAATATCGTAATTTATTATGTGAGGGAGTTAAAACAAAGTTTATTCCTAATGTCAGTACCTATTCACAAACTAAAATGTGTAGGAACTGATTCATAAAAGTAAATTCTTATTATTTATTTTTCTCTAAAATCCCCTTATCCATTTGAGATGTACATTTTCATTACAACTAAATATTCTTTCTTTTCTTTTTTTTAGAAACTCTAGGTTTTTTTTTGGGAAATTCTGTTTGATAACCCTGTGTTTAAGGCTTTTTCAGTTGGTGTCCAAAGCTATTTTCAATTTCATTTGGTATCCATGTGTTTAAGTATTTTTCAGTTGGTGCCCAAAGTATTTTTCAATTCCGATAGGTAACCCTAAGTTATGACAAAACATAACCCTGCGATTTTAAAAGACTAAAAAATTTCGATCGGCTAACGAATATTTTTTCTTTCTTTCTTTCTTTCTTTCTTCTTGTGTTTTAAATATTGAATTCTAATAGAGTATAGTAAGGTTTGAACATTATGAAACATCAAAATTAAATGCAAAAGTTAAAAAAGAAAAAAAAAGTAGCGTCTAAAAAATTGAAACTAGGATGATTTAGGCCGATTATTCAATCAGGCCCGAAGAAGGGACAATCCACACCAAGTCCAACGTCAGCACGTGGCATCCACGAGTTTCCGATTGTATACTAGAATTTTGAAAACCATCGTCAAAACACTACATTTAACGATTACACCACAGTAAAGGAAGACCTATCGAAATAAGTTCTCCCCCATCCTCGTTATAGCACGAATGGGGGAGCGTTTTTACTTAATTATATCTTGTAGTATTTTGGTTTCTGTCCGTAGTTGCCTCCGTTTTGGGAGTTAGTCGTGAGTAGATCTGAATTAATAGTCATATTCATGATGGAGTTTTAATTCAGTTAGTGATTGATTGTAATGTTAATTTTCTTTAATCTTTAAAATTCTTATGTCTTGATGCTTTGTGTACTTTATTTGATCTCGGAAGATATTTTCGCTCCATATATCGATTAATTTCTCGTCGAATTTCTTCTCCTATTTGGAATTGTATCTCTCCTTTTTTGGAGATGCATATGTTGGATTTTAGGCTTTCGGCCTAATTCGCTGCTTGTGTTTTTTTTTTTTGTTTTGTTTTTTTTTTTTTGTTTTTTTTAATGGAATGGAAAAATATATATATATATATATATAGAAGAATTTTATAGTGCTCACCTTACGTGAGCACCTGTTGATGTGGCACTGATTCGTGCCATATCAACATGCCACGTCAACATCAGATGTGATGTGGCATTAATTGACACATTTTAGGGTCCATTGATCGACATTTTTGATGCTGATGTGGCACGTTGACGCCTTACGTGGCACTCGGGGTGTGACATTGATATGTGCCACGTGAACATGCCACATCAGCATAAAAAATGTCGATCAATGGACCCTAAAATGTGTCAATTAATGCCACATCACATCTGATGTTGACGTGACATGTTGATATGGCATGAATCAGTGCCACATCAACAGATGCCCACGCAAGGTGTCACCCATAAAATTTATATATATATATATATATTATATATATATATATATATATATATATATAAACCTACCGTTGAGGGTATATTCGATTTTTGAATTTAAATTCTGTCGATCTCAGAATTATACGCCTTTAGTTTTCAATTCAGTCCCCAATTTCCCACAAATCCCTCGCATCCCCCCTCTATTTCTGCTAAAACCTAATTGGTGTCTCTTGAACACGCGCGACTATTACGGCGATCATGACAGCGTCAACACCACCGCCACCACCTTCAATCGGCCGAGAGCTGTTGAACCCCCCAACTGACGGGATCTCTAACCTTCGTTTTTCGAACCACAGTGATAACCTTCTCGTCTCTTCGTGGGATAAGGTACTTTCCGTTTCAGTCAAAAGACGGCGTTTGCTTGCCACTATTTTCGGTTTCTTTGCTTCGATGATCTTCAATTTTATTAGCTTTTTCTTCTCATATAGAGTGTCCGATTGTATGATGCGAGTGCGAACGTGCTGAGAGGGGAGTTCATACACGGTGGTGCTGTATTGGATTGTTGCTTTCATGATGATTCCTCGGGGTTTAGTGCTTCAGCTGATCACACTGTTAGGAGGTGAATTATCTACTTTCATGTTACTTACTCTTTCTCTTTACGTATGTGATCGATGGTGAAGTTTTGTCGAGGTGCTGTTATTTTACTTTTGAATTGGCGTGGCTATATGTAATATGTGAGAATAGAGACTATATTAGAAAGCTGAGTTCCATGTTAATTTTTTTTTTTAAGTTGATAAGCTCTCCGTGGTTAACAAATACTTATGTTAATGTTATTCATCATTTAATCTGCTATTCAGTGGTTGAGTTCTGTTTAACCGTTAGTGAGCTGATTCTTGTGGTTAGTCTTTTGAGTTTAACTGCCTACCGTGTGATTTACTTGACATTAAGTTGTGAGTGAGTGTGTGCCTTAAAGAGACTTGTGTATGACAGTGTGAATATTTTGCTGATGTATATGATTTGATGTAACTATTGATTGGTATTTATCGCGTTTTGCAGGCTTGAATTCAACAACAATAGGGAGGACATTTTGGGGAGGCATGACGCGCCTGTCCGTTGTGTCGAGTATCACTATGCGACGGGTAAGGTCATCGGTTTCAAATGTAATGGCATTTATTGATGCGACTATCCCATCTGTGTGGATCGTGCATTGATGGAGTTTGCTGTTACTTTTATATAAGTCTGCTGAAGATATCAATCATTTCTGTCATGTCTCCATGAGTTCCTTCTAGTCATCTGCCCATGAGAAATCTGCAAGGTTTTATGTTCATTATGTGGGTTAGTTTCTGTAAATATCTACTTAGTTTTAATCAATGGGGAAGTTAGCTGCCATACTATTGTTTGTTACCATCACATTTATACATCTATGAGTCACGCCTATATATAAATTCATCTATATGGGTTGCTATCCCATTAAGCAAGTTTTGTGAATTTGAATGTGATGTTCTCCTTTATGTGCATCGTTGGACTCACTGGTGGTTTGCTTGTCCTTTGGACATCCTTTCTGTATTTAGGCCAAGTTATTACTGGAAGTTGGGACAAAACATTGAAGTGTTGGGACCCCAGAGGTGCAAGTGGTCAAGACCGATCTCTTGTTGGGACATATGCTCAGCCTGAGCGGGTTTACTCTATGTCTCTAGTTGGCAACCGTTTGGTAGTCGCAACTGCTGGAAGACATGTGAACATTTATGACATACGGAACATGTCACAACCTGAACAACGGAGGGAATCTTCTTTGAAATACCAAACTAGATGTGTCCGTTGCTATCCGGATGCTACAGGTGAGCTTGTTGGCCTGTCGGTCTTTCTCTATTTTTGCTTATATTTTCAGATAATGAGAGAGGTAGAGATTATTACTCAGTTATTCACTGTCTACAAAGAGATAACTAATCTTGTTCTTGGAATTTGATCCCGCCAAGTTTTAAATATGGGAATTATATCTGTCAGTAATTTTTCCACTGCATCTGGATTTATAGGCTATGCTCTTAGTTCTGTGGAAGGCCGTGTTTCAATGGAGTTTTTCGATCTTTCAGAGAATGGTCAATCGAAGAAGTAAGCTGTCTTGTATCAGTTACAGTTTCCTCCAAACTTTTCTAACTTCAACAGTTTACCCTCTTGCTGATGTATATGTAGGTATGCATTTAAGTGTCATCGTAAATCCGAGGCTGGAAGAGACATTGTCTACCCTGTGAACACAATTGCATTTCACCCCATGTGAGCTACGCCAGATTGGGCGATTTTATTTATGTTTCACGACATGAATTTTGATATATCCTCATTTGATCTTGTTGCTTATTGTGTATGGATTTATGATGCCGGAATTTGTGAAGCCTAAATGATTTTGCATCTCATCTTTTATTTGTCAGTTGTGCTAGCTTAAAAATTTGTGGGTTTTACATAGGTTAAGGTTTATGAACGTAGGTAGTAGCAATGCAGTTATTCTCTGGCCAAATAAGTGTTTCGTCCTTTTTCTCATTTTTCTATTTTTACTTGGAACTCATGCATAGATACGGCACATTTGCTACTGGGGGTTGTGATGGTATTGTTAATGTGTGGGATGGGAACAATAAGAAGCGATTGTATCAGGTAAACTTACGCTTACTTCCCATTTCTTCTTAAAGTTGTGTAATTGGATGCTGATTTTTTCTTCTATCCTATGTTCTGTATCCTGATCGATCTGAACTTGTGAAGTATCCCAAGTTCCCAACAAGTATTGCAGCTTTGTCCTTTAGCAGAGATGGAAGATTGTTGGCTGTTGCATCTAGCTATACATACGAAGAGGGAGATAAACCGTAAGGATCAAGTCCCTTTCGCCAATCATAAGCTACACGTATCTCCCTATTATCTTGATTCTTGATCTAATTTCCTTTGCTTATCTAGACACGACCCAGATTCCATATTCATCCGCAGCGTAAACGAAGTGGAAGTCAAGCCTAAGCCCAAAGTACAATCAACTCCAGCCAAATGAGAAAAGGTCAGGGGTTCTTGTTTCGGAGGTGCATTGTATTCTACGATCCTAAAGCTCGATTTAGGTTATGTGCTACTATCATTTCCTTGTTGATAAAATCCTGTCGTTACCTTCCGAACCATGGCAAAGTCGTACCTCTAATTGGTATGATCAAGCCTGGCTATGTTATCTTAGTGACCTTTGTCATTCAATATCAACGTTCCCCATTATAATAGTTGATTTACGACGTCGAGCACATGGCGCCATGTGACAATACATAAGAATTGTAGCTGCACAAGCTTTTCAGGTAAGATAATGACAGTCTTAAGGTCAACTGATTATCCCCTTTGTTTAACTGTACGTTTAGGTGCTGGAAAAGCAATTGTGTAGCATGGTTGTGGTAAGATTCATACACTACCTACGGTTCACAAGAGTCATTTCCTAGGACAACATAGAAGTTAACTAGATACCCTGAATTGATGCTTTAGTCTGTGGAGTATGATTGGACTGCGCATCAGTATCATTCTTAATCATACTTTCATTATAGCAACTTTTGAAACAGATAAGCAAAGACGATTAGTGGGAAGAGCCTAACAATGTGTATAGTTTAGGCAATGGGATTCATTGTTCCTTAGCTGGAGTGTACTTGCACTCAATTCTAGTTTAGTTACTTCAAGTGGTTGTTGATGAGAATAAAGTTATGGGTTCAATTCCACTTCATCTGCTGTTCTTATCCGTGATCAGTTGAGTTATATTTTTATTTTTTTATTTTTTAATGGAATGAAAATGTTTTCTAATTGAAAGTGATGGTCTTGGAAGTATTTTCTTGCACACATAAAAAGCAGCGTGCAGAACTCTTCAACGACAGCCGCGTGTCCTTTAGTTCTAGAATGTATCCACGTGGCATGTCGGCGCCGCAAGCTAATTACAGTTTACCACTACCCTAAGATACCAAGTCTAACCCCTCAAGGCCCCAAGGCTTATATATGTTTTGTATTTATTATTAAAGTACCACCCTTATTGGTTGAAGGCAAAGGATGTCCTCTTTTTGTAGACTTTAAAACCTAAAAACAATTTTTTTTTTTAATAGTTGGGATGATTTGGGGCAATGTAGATTAGTGGAGACTCCATAAAGTTCGTGAGAAAACAAAAAGGAGATATTCTAGAAATTTTTTGATGACAAAACTATCATCGACACGCGGCGGAGTATTGGAGTCTTTGAAGTAAAGTGTAGGTGTATTCTTTTATTTCTTTCTAATTGAAGAAAAAATAGATAGGACCTAATCGATAAGATAACTTTCCAAATACTACACGTGGTGAAATGAAATGTGTTCACAAACGTAGAGAAATAGTAAATATACTCACCATGCTTTCTTTCTTACAATAAATACACAATACAATGCACCTAAAAAGTTCACCATTATCCTCTTTGTTTTAAACAACTTTGAATCAACGGTGTATGTGAAAACGTGTGCATATACGTATATATTTTTTTTAATTATTTTTTTGACTTTGGAAAAAGTCATTATTTAAAAGCTTATTGTCAAAGTCGTTCATTTCTCATGTAAACACACACAAACTCAACTTACTATGTGAAAAGTAGCCTAACACGTATTGTATTGTGCCGTATTCTCTCTCACTCCCACTCTTGATTTTTGACCGTAGTTCAAATAAAACTCACATACGTGTCACAACCTCTTTACTTGTCAAGCTAAACTATATTCTTTTTTATTTTTTCTTTTTCTTTTTCTCAATCGTCAATCCTAATCCATATGTAGATTAAAGATTAAGGTATGTATATCTCTTAATTTAATTGTACCTTGTACTTAGTTTCTTAAGTCCTATACAACTCCTCCACCTCTTCTCCCCACGCAACCTCCCATCTCATCTCATCCCTTACACACACGCTTTATCGTATCCTTCCTTATATAACAACCCTTGCCACATATTCTTACACTTTCAATAGAACTAAAACTAATCCTCTCCCTCTCTCTCTCTACCAAATTTGTACTTTCTTTATTACATAAACCTCAACTATGGCTCTTGAAGCTTTGAATTCTCAACCAACCATCCGCCACCGTCGTTTCGATGAGGCTGACACGTGGACGAAATCCAAACGTTCGAAGCGATCGAGGATCATGAGTTCTCATCAGGGTTCTGAGTCGGAGGAAGATGATCGTTACTTGGCCGTTTGCCTCGTTATGCTCGCCCGAAGCGGCGGAGAAACCCCATCACATCCCTCCACCGCCGCCTCGACCGCCGACCTTGACTCCAAGCTGAGAGACGGCCAAGAACATCGCGGGCATGGTACCAACGCGTCTTATAAGTGCAACGTGTGTGAAAAGACTTTCACTTCGTATCAAGCCCTCGGCGGACACAAGGCCAGCCACCGCCTGAAGCCACCTTCCTCCGCCGAAGCTTCCGAAGATGCCGGAAGCTCCACCGCCGCGTCGAATAGGAGTGTATCGGCCCTGAACCCTAGTGGCAAAATTCACAAGTGTTCGGTTTGTTCGAAGACTTTTCCGACGGGGCAGGCTCTGGGTGGTCACATGCGCATGCACTACGATCCCAACGGGACTAAGAGCCGAGCCACCAATACCACCCCCTCCGGCGAGCACATCAAGGTTGCGGCTGCGCCCGGCGGTGGCTTGAGGGACTTCGACTTGAATTTACCGTGCCAAGAATTTAATGATGATGAGGAAGTGGAAAGTGCTTTGCCCCTTTTAACTTCTTGAGTGTAAAATAAAGAATCGTATCATATGTTAATTTTAGTCGTTCTTAGGAAAAGATTATACTGTGCCTCAATTTTTTCACTTCGTTTTCTTTTTAAATATAATTATTATTATTCGATTAGCGGTTTGATTATTATTCTTCGTAATTTTTTTTTTTTTGGGTTTTGGTTTATCGATGGCTATTAATGTAAGGAAAAGTATTGACAATGTGATTCTTTTATTTACATATTATTGCTATGCATTGCATAGAAATTAGAAATATAACACATGCACACAATTTATTAGAAGCATCCCAATCATTACCAAGCATGTTCAAACACGTTTCTTGAACACTAATTAACATGACTTTCAAGTTTCAATTATTTTCCAATTAATTATCCAGTAATAATAATAATAAAAACAATTTAAACTAGTTTTTTGCCAGGTAAGAAATTTACTACTTAGCTAATCTTAGTTGTACTTTAGGAAATTGAGAAGCAAAGGAAAGCATATACACATCTTTGCCTATTCAAAGTATTATGCTTTCGTGCCAAGTTAGTAAATCACCGGCGAGTTTCCTTAATGGGCTTTGCGAGTACAATGGGCTTACATATTGGGCTGGACTTTGAAGTCAGCCCAATAGACTATGGTTTGATATTACGAGGAATTTCAGGGATAATAAAATAAAATAAAATGAAAAAATAGCAACTGTATTTATTTATTTTTTTATTTACAAGTAAATGGTAGTAGATATATGATCGGTTGTATCTTAGTACCATAGTAGAATTATGTTGTTCTGTGGTAAGGTGGGTGACACCATTATTATCCAAATGGTAAGAAAAAAGTGTGTGTAATTAATTATTATTATTATTATAACAACTGTCTTCAGTATAATAATTATTAGACATCAGAAGATTTTTCACATTATTGAGGTAGATTTGATTGATTGAGGTACGAAGTAAATATTAAATGGGACTCTTTTAATACTATTCTGCTTTTTCAGAATTTTTATTACAAGCTGCAACCAAAGGTAATAATATAGGCTACTGCTGCTCTTTGCAGCTTTGAGAGTAGCCTTTTCTTTTTCTATTAATTGTTTTTTTCTGAAATTTTATTAATTAGCCAACTCTCTCTCTTTTTTTTTTTAGATGGGCTAAGCTGTTTTGTTTCGTAAGACCAATAAAATAAATAAATTAATCAATCCACGTATATCCAATATTAAATGCATGCAAACTGTTCTTAAAGGTAGTTATCCTATCAGATTTATTATTTTTTTTTTTTAAAATATGTACTTTTTTATATGACTCGTGAGATCTGTTTTGAGACGTGTTTTACCTTGATGGCAAGGTAAAGAAATGTAATCACATAAACTTAATCATTATTCGAAGATACTTTTGAGATAATCACATTGGTTAATTTAATTCAATATTTTTCATCTAATAATATATTGTACATAATTAAAATCTCGCTCTCCACTTGTAGCTAAGAGTAGACTGAGCGTTTCATTTTGACCATCACCCTCACATTATACAAACTCCATTTATTAAAAAATAAAATGAAAGACTTTGACTCAGATATTTCTATTAAAATATCCAAACAAGTTGGCACTTGTTTGAATTTTGACCTTTCATTATCACATCATCTTTCGAATAGTTATAATCAAATAATGCCCAGCAAATGTATATACTTTCATATTTTAAAAGAATTTCATTAACTATTTAGTATTGGAATATATATATATATATATATTATTTTCTTATTATTATTTATTTTAGGACAGAGATATATGGGCGTAGGAGGGCAGTCCACCGCTCACTCGAAGTTCAAGAGAGGGAACAAGAAAGCCGAGGCGTCAGTGTGTGGCCTGCTTTCACATTACCATATTGATCTCCTTCGAAGAAAGAAAGAAAAATAGAATACCCTTTTGAGAATGGAGAAAAAAAAAACATGCTTTTATGAATTTTAACCTTTGCTGTTCTCTTCCCTAAAACTACAAAGAAAGAAAAAACAGCTAAATTCCGACAAATGATGTGCTTTTTCTCTGGTCATTCTGGGAAAATCGGTAAGCTTATTGCATCATGTTTGGCTTTTGAGTTAGTGCTGAGCTATTATATATACTGAAAAATAATATCAGGAGCATACTAAGTTAAATCTTTTCTTTCTCGATTCTCGATCTATTTCCTTGTTGTATTGTAACCTCACAAAATCTGTTTTTGTTTTTTAAAAAATAGAGAGCTGTTGTAGTATGCATGCGGGTCATTTTTCTCTTTTTATTCCTTTTGGGCTTTTTGATGTCTGATTGTTTTCAATAAGGTTCTTGAACTTGCCTAACATACGCATATTATTACCGTGTCTATGTTCATTGTCTTTAGATGCTGTTTCTAGAACTCATTCGGTGTATAACGAGCAGCTATAAAGTCTTGGTTTTCGTTCGTTTTTACATGGAGAGTGGCTTCTGGGCTTTGTGTCTGTTGACCAAGAAAGAATCTTAAGCAAATGTTTTCTTTGATTTCTTTCTTCTTCTTCTTCTTCTTCTGCTGTTTGACTGAGTTTTTTTTATGTTAGAAAAATGATTCTTTGTCTCTGAAAAGATCTTTTCATTTATAAGATTACACTGCTACATAGACGGGAGAAGTTATGTATTAAAATTATCTCAAGCATTGACAAATGTATACGGAGAGATGCTCGTTGTCTACAATTTTGGTGGTTGGTTCAACTGATACGAAAAGATGCTGTTTTTGGTCTTGAACCGCCCAAAAATTTATTACAGTGCACATGTTTGATGTTTTGTATGAATTTTTTTTTTTTTTTATCTGCAAGATTTGGAAACTTGAAGCTTTTGATTGCACCTTTAATATTATGGTTCAAAAAAAAAATCGAATTTTTATCGAAGAACCATATCAGAATTGAGGGAAAAGGAAAGAAATGGGGAGAGTGGGGAAATAGTTTTGAGAAATAGTTTACTGCTTTTCTTGATGATTATTTAATGCTTTCCCTCTGTAATAGTTTAGTGTTTGAATCTGTAGCTTATGTCTCCGTTTGCTGACTAGGTAACTGCGTAGTGCGTGGGCTTTGCCTCCGACCAAGGAAACAACCTCTTCTCTCTTGGCTCTCTTCCCATCTAAGTAAGTGAATCCATTTCTTTACAAGCTTGAAATCTGTAATAAATAACCTTACTCTATCTCGTTCCTCTCTCTCTCTCTCTCTCTCTCTGAGAAGTACAGAACAAATCTTGCCTTGGTCTCTTTGCCATATTTCCTTTCCCTTTTTCATCCCATTTTTAGATCTCACTTAGTTCAAGAAACTGCCTATATTCAGATATCACGGTCCCCCACGTAATAGTATTTTCACATTTTCTTTTCCACTTCTCATTCTTCCTTGGTTTAAACCTTGTCGGATCATTGTGAATGTCCAAACTTGATCTGGGCTAGTGAGTTTTGCTTTTGATTGAGTAGTTACATAGGAGAAACAAAAAAAAAAGATTGGATCTTTGAGCTGAGAAGATGAAGTTTATGAAACTTGGATCTAAGCCTGATTCATTCCAGAGTGATGGGAGTATAAGGTCAGAATCACTCTTTTGCTGTTCTAATTATTCCATGAAGAATTTACTTTATTAGATTTTAGAACAATGCTTTCTAAATCGGTCTTCTTTTTATGTCCAAAGATAGCTTATTTTAGGACAAGCTGTTTAGTTATTCTGTTGATATCTACCATTATTGTCATCTGCAGATATGTGGGGAGTGAGTTAGCAACAGATATTGTTATTAACGTTGGTGAAGTGAAGTTTTACCTTCACAAGGTAATGTTGAAACCTAGTCATCTCTTTATTGATATGTCTTTATTCGTTTCCTTACATTGAATGAATCTCTGCTCTTACTACAACAATCTGCAGTTCCCTCTCTTCTCTAAAAGCCCGCGCTTACATAAACTGGCTTCTTCCTTAAACGATGGAAACTGCGATGAGGTTGACATCCACGACATTCCCGGGGGTTCGAACGCCTTCGAGACGTGCGCAAAGTTCTGCTACGGTATGACGGTAACCCTAAACGCTTACAACGTTGTCGCAGTGCGCTGTGCGGCAGAGTATTTGGAGATGTATGAAAACGTAGAGAAGGGCAACCTCGTATACAAAGTCGATGTGTTCTTGACCACGAGCCTCTTCAGAAGCTGGAAAGATTCCATCATTGTTCTTCAGACGACGAAGCCTCTCCTTACATTAACCGAGGAGCTCAAGCTAACCCATCACTGCATTGAAGCTATTGCTTCCATGGCCTCGGTTGATCCTTCGAAAGTGGACTGGTCCTATACTTATAACCGTAAGAAACTCACCGAGGAGAACGGTGGTAATGAACCGAGCTGGAATGGTGTTAGGACCCGAACCGTGCCCAACGACTGGTGGGTCGAGGACCTCTGCGAGCTTGACATAGATTTCTACAAAAGGGTCGTCTTGGCCATTAAAAACAGAGGGATGATAGCTAACGAAGTTGTGGGAGAAGCCCTAAAGGCCTATGCTTACAGAAAGTTACCTGGCTCTGGTGGTAAGAACGCCATCCCGCAGAACGATGTCCCTAAGTTACGTGCCATTCTCGAGACAATCGTCTGGCTTCTGCCTGAAGAAAAAGGCTGTGTTTCTTGTAGTTTCTTGCTGAAGCTTCTAAAGGCAGTCGTTTCGGTTGATTCGGGCGAAACGGTTAAGACAGCCCTGGTGAAGAGAATCGGGCAGCAGTTAGAAGAGGCTTCCGTGAACGACCTCTTGATTCGAGCACACGACGATGAAGCAACGATTTACGATGTCCAAATCGTACATAAAATGCTCGAAGGGTTCAAGACCCAAGACCAGAAGCTAATAGAAAAGAGCGGTGAAATCGAAGAATTTCAAAGGCCATCCATATTATCCGAAGCTTCAAAGCTCATGGTGGTGAAGCTTGTAGATTCCTACCTTGCTGAGATAGCAAAGGACCCTAATCTTCCTCATTCTTCCTTCACTTGCATAGCGGATAAGGTTGCTGGCTTTCCTCGTCCTTCGCACGACGGTCTCTATCGAGCCATAGATACATATCTCAAGGTAAAATCTAACCATTTTTTGACACAAACGAAATGAAATGGTTTCTTGATTCATTACTGACCTGTAATATCTTTTCTTTTTAATTTTTTTGTTTATTATTACAGGAGCATCCTGGGATAAGCAAGAGCGAGCGAAAGAGAATCTGCCGATTGATGGACTGTAAGAAGCTCTCAGCCGAGGCATGCATGCACGCCGTGCAGAACGAGAGGCTGCCATTACGAGTCGTTGTGCAAGTGCTCTTCTTCGAGCAGGTTCGAGCCGCGGCTACTTCGGGGAGCAGCACGCCGGACCTACCCAGAGCCATCAAGGACCTGAACAACGCAAGCTCGAGGTCAACGACCACTAACAACGATGAGGATTGGGACAACGTAGCTTCGGCCGAAGAACTGAGAGCATTGAGAGGTGAATTGGCTGCTCTAAGGCTGAGCAACGGTGGTGCTGGGAGTGATAGGGTTAGTGGGGAGAGCAGGCCCAGCAATGCTGACAAGGCCGCGGTTGGCAGGGCGAAGGGGCTGATTATGTCGAAGAGGATATTTTCGAAGATTTGGTCGGGGAAGAGCGGCGAGAATAATAGCGGTTCGGATTCGTCGGAGAGCCACGAAGACGGCGGCGGCAGTGGTGGGAAGTTGACTCCGGCGAGACGAGGGAGGAGTTCAGTGTCTTGATGGTTTTTCCTTTTTTTAGTTGTCTGAATGGGATTAGAACATAGTTGTACTAGTTAAAAACTGGTAAGTTAGGCAGTGGAATTAGTTGTGATCTTTTGATTTTGAAAAAGGGTTTCTTTAATGGCTTTCAAGTAATATAACGGCTCTTATTTTCAACTTCCCTTGATTTTAAGCATGGCCAAGAATTCAGATTACTCAAACAAAACTGATAAAACTTATGAACAATCCTTGAAAGATTAATGAAATATATATATTCGGACAATCAAAATCTGTTCTTGTTTGACAGCATAATCCACGACCAAGTAACTAAACAAGACAACGGAAGGTGAACTAACTGAAAGGAAAATGAACAATCAATCAATCCCTGAGAAGGATTACATCAAAGCACTCACTCCTCCTGCAAAAGATCTCAGCGATACTGCAAACGGAAAGCCACAAACGAATTGTGTGAAGTTCTTGAATTGTCTAATTAGCAAGATTCATGAGCTATTCCGTGACGAAGAACATAGACCCGAAAACATAAAATGCGGGTAATTCGAGTTCCACTGTTGGTTAAGAATAGTACCTTGATGAAGCCAATCTCCTTGGCGTTGCTGCGGAAGCATTGCCTGCAGCACATCAGCCCATACTTCCTGATTATTGCGTGAGGGTTTCCGCAGACGCGGCTGTGCGAATTCAAATCAGCAAACTTTTCAGATTGAGATGTCAAACTTAGAACCTAAGTACTTTGCCCATAGAACAAAAGGCAGTGAATGAAGTAGAAACAGCTAGGTCTTAAATCCATTGCAATATACTCTTTTTTTTTTTTTTCCGAAAGGGTAGCTTGAATTTCATACTCACAAACATACATGAATTAAATAACCCAACAAGGTCTCTTCGGTAACATCAAATTCCGATAGAGAACAAAGGCTCACACCTAAATAAAGGAAAAAAGCCGAAAGAAAACAAAATCCAAAGTCTTAGACCATTGCAATATACTCTCGTTAGTCTACTTAGCTCAGTATGTAAACTCAGCTTGGTAAAATAAACGGTGCTTTTTTTTTTTAATCATCTGCCGCAGATTAGATGAATAACAAATCTACCACAGCTGCATTATACTCTAATCTAATCTCAAAATCAGTAAACTATATTAAAAATACAACTGTCTCATCTCATCTCGCACGGAGTATGTGAATAGCTCATCTATTACGGCTGAATAATATTACCATACCCGCAATAACCACAAAATCAAACATAAAAATAAAGGGAAAAACTCCGAAAAAAAATAGGAAACAAGCGATCGAATTACCAGGTGCGAGACCCTGGACCGTAAGTCTTAGGGTGAGCATTCCATATGTTTGCATGACCCATCTTCTTTCCTCGACTGATCGATCAATCAACAGCTGCGCCGAGCTAACTACAGAAGACGATCGCACTTGGCCTTTTGTTAGTCCTGGGAAATGAGCGAGCCTATCGTTATATATATTTTTGCCGGCCACGATAAAACCCTAGCCTTATTGGGCTTCTAAATGTTTATACGGCCTGTCAACAAATTGGGCCCAAACCACGGCCCATTAAGATCAATAAAATAGAAATCAGACTCCCATTTCTTGTTATGTAATAAGATATATTTCTGTCTTCAATGATTTACACAAAAAAAGAAAAGAAAAGGAAGAAATGAAGAGCAAGGTTGAATTTTTTTAATATCCAAGTAAAATCAGAAGTAGTCGACGGAGTTAGTTCCACTCCCCTGTAGATCACACGCACGTTGCTCGCACTCCAACTTGCCCCACCGTGCGTCTACTCGCTCGCATGGAAACGTAAGCTTGCCGAGGCTGCATTGGGAAGAAGATGCTGATCAAGAAAGTTTGTAATAACTTGTGTGTTTCAAGCATATGTTGGAGAGAAGCTAACCTTCTATTAACCACATTGTGCACGTGGCACATCCATTGGGAGAATTCGTCATGAGATCCCGCTTGTACTGGATTGCTTCTGCAACATTAAGCACTCAAATGAGTTTTGATTATTTAGGTGGTCATGAATACGACGACTAAGAAAATGCCATGGAGGAACCGAAGGATCAATAAAATATGGTGGTTTTTTGTTTACATATTTGAGGGATGCTTGAGGCTCCTAGTGGTGGTTTTCAGGGTACATTCTTTGCAGAGAAAGAGAGCGAGCGCTCACCTTAAAACATCTTTAAAATGATCTGCACATTCTTGGCAAGGATACATTCGAGATATTATTGACATCTGCATGAAAATATGAAGGAAAAAAAAAATTAATTCAAAGGTAACCCTATGATGTCAATGATGAGATTATAACACTAACTTGAATATTTATTCAGAACATTATGACAGCTACTGGAAATACAGTTATTCAGAACATATATGCCAAATGGGAATCTAATGAGTGACAATGATACTGTATTAGTGTGTTCACTCAACTAAGATGGTATCACAAACAAGAAGAAAGCAACCATTAGTTCTAACAAACTTGCAAAAACTTGGATGATAAGAAAAATCATACCAGCTCTTTCACGTCCTTCCTCTGTTGCCTGGTAGGCTTGTCGGGATACTGAGATGGTAAGAAACTTTCCGCAATCAATACACTCTAAAGCAACAACTTCTTACACAGAACATAAAGGTTCCGTCTTAAAGAACACAATGTTACGGAAAAAAAAGCATGCTTTGAAAAACAAAGAACATAAAATTGTAGATATAGAAATTGCACGAAAACAACCTGAGCTGCTAAAGTGTGAAGAAAAGTCCATGTAGCCCTTCCAAGTTCTTCTTTTGTTATCGGGCCTGAAGACTCGCCCTATAGAACATAATCAGCACCAACGTTATTATCAAATTGGGGCGATTCACAATCAATAAAAAGATAGCATTTCAATCAACAGTTATCCAATAGAGCCATCACAATTCACAAGGGCTGCGCCATTCTTTAGTAAACCAAAAGAAAGCCAATGTTCGAGGACATTCAAGCAAGAGTTCTCAGATCTTTCTCCAAGTCAGGTTTAGCAAGCGAACCAAGTTTCTTCACAGTACGGACGGATAAGCCAGAAGCATCAAATCAAACACGTATAAATTCTGGCACCAAAACTTCACCTTCGACCGAGCGATGGACGCAAAATTCTAAATATAAGCTCACTCAGTCATTACAACAAACACTTAATATACATCATGAAGCAGTTCCTTCCACTTTACAAAGCTGATAAAGATAGATAAAATTGATGTGCTACCTTTTTAAGAGCCTGGCGTGGTTGTTGAAGATGGTCTTGATGATCGATTACAACAGCCTTGCCGTGATTTGCGTGTTTCTTACTATTTTGGGGCCTTACTAGAAAGCGGGAGAAACCTGTCTGAACACATTCGGAAACTCTGCCGAAAGCTTCGAACAGAAGCTGAAGAGGATTTTCATTCATCGTTGCACAGATTGGTCGTGGAAACGAATCAGACAATCGTTGTAGTGTAGTATTTCCTCGGACCCGACCCGACCCGGCCCAGAGCATCATGGATCTGGATAGTGGGCTTTCTAACAATTTTCCTATGCCAATTAGGAGGCGCTTATGTGGTTTACCTAAAATGCCCCAACTAATAGTGCACAGCCAAACACGCCCTTAACATCTCTCTACAAACACCACCGTCGTCCTTAGCGACTTCTGCTTACATAACGAATTCCACGTTTGGCTATTTGTTTCCCCAATCATCATAAAGGTAAGATCTTGCTAATCACAGCACAAAATTGAAGTCAGCAAAGTAGACGAAGCCCTTCCATCGAATTGGGACCTAAGAATCAGGAGAAAGGAATTATAAAAAGACGAATAGTTTCCTACGTTCATCATCATCTGCTCGTCGAAACGATCTTCAAATTGAGTCGGGTTAGATTTTATTCCGTTTCTTTCGTTTCCTGTGGAAACTGCGAAATGGGTTTGAATTCCAGAATCGTTAATTTTCTTGGGTGTTTGGAACTTACGACTCTCTGGTTAGATGCGATTGGTGTGTCGGGTTTGATCTTCTTCTTATTATGATGTATCATGGGTTATAATTGAAAGTATATTTGTTGATCTTACGTTTCGTTTTCGGTCGGCGATCTTTGAATTTGCAGTGGATTAGGCAAGTCGTCGCCTTTCAATGTGGATAACATTAGTTGAGGTTCTTCCTTTCTTTTTATGGTAGCTTTGAAAGTTTCTGTTTCAGGAAAATGTCATGTCATACAGGTTTTACAGTTAATCTTCATAGCTGAATAATTTTGACTAATGCTTACTTCTATTGAATTGCTGGTGAAGGTGTAATCTTTCTTGTTTTTGATCTAATGCTATGCTGCTTATGTGTAGAATAAACGAAAGAGATGGCGAGCCATCATACTCGTGTGGATACATCGGAGCTGAAAGACGAGATATATCGAAAGGTCGGCCACAAAAGAGCAGAAAAGTACTTCCATCAGCTACATAATTTTCTAACGCTGAAGCTAAGTAAGGCCGAACTCAATAAAAGCTGCTTACAGACTATCGGACGAGAAAACATCCCCCTTCACAACAAGCTTATCCGGGCTATAGTTCACAACGCTAGTCAGTCTAAAGCCCCTCCTCTAAAATCAAGAAAACTCGAAACCCCCGGCGGTAAATTCGTGAGCGGAAACCGTGTCCAATCTACTTCCAGTGATGCATTTCCTCGCAAGTATGGGTCTTCTATCATTAGGAATCTCAAGTCCCGGGATCGCCCGAGCCCTCTTGGACCACTGGGTAAGAGCCCGAGTCTCACATATGACGAAACAGTTTCAAGACTGCTAGAACAACAGAGTGCTTCTGAGCTCCATTCTCTGAGTAGCAAGCCTTTACTTGACGAAGGAGAAGAGGTCGAACAGTTAGATGGAGTAAGCAATGTTCAAAGATGGGGTCATATCGCTGCTCCCGCCGGCGTTTCAGTTGATAAACCCGATGCTACTAAGTCTCGTCTGTGTAAGTTTGGATCAAACACTACTTGCCAAAGTAGCAGATTGCTACCCGATAATGTATCTTTATGGAGCCATCTGAAGAGAAAGCTTGAACCAGAGGGGCTCGGAATCTCCATGGACTGTGCGAATCTGTTGAACACCAGCTTGGACGTGTACCTCAAGAGATTGATCGAGCCCTGTCTAAATATTACCAGGTCGAGGCGTCTGAAAGATCCATGTAACGACGGAGAACAGCTTTCTAACAGCATACATCGATCGAACCAACCAAACTGTCAAAGATCTTCAATTATGCTGGATTTTCGAGTTGCGATGGAGTCAAATCCTTCTCTTCTCGGCGTAGATTGGCCCGTACAGCTGGAGAAGATCAGTCAATATTCTATGATGGAGTGATTCATCGTTGTGCATTGTTTGGACAGTGCAGGGCAAATCAAGTTAATCTTACCTAAAGATGGGAGTTTTAGCAGAGCTGTGAAGATCTTTATCAGAATTCAATTTTTGTACAGCATTTCTTTCTCCTTTTTGGAGCTTAATATTATTGTTTTAGGGCTCATTTTTAGTCGATTGATCATCGACCTTAATCATCATAACAAGCATTCGAATTTCAAAGGCCCGAAAATAGGATTCGACACTCCAAAATCTTGGCTAATGTATCCGAGCTACTGCAGGGCAAAAAAACAGGTCTTTGTCTTTGCTAATGTAGTATTATCCTAACCACTGATAGGTCTGTTGCTAGTGAAGTGAACTTCATTTACAGAACAGAAAAAAGTAGAGAGAATGCCTTCTTTCTGCCAAAACATAGAGCCGAAAATCTGCCGACTGCCCGTTTATTTTTGTCACTTGAGGAAATGAGGGCTGATCAAACCGGCGATCTCGAGAAACCCGACGCGGTCCCTCCCTCCGAAGATTTTCTTCAGCTTCTCATCGCAGACGATGACTTTCTTGTCTGCTGGATCCTGCGGGAAGACACATCCCAGTTCTATTACATTAATTGTCAATTGACTTTTTTTTCGAAAATTGTTAACTTTGAGCCTTTCTTTCTAAAACCAAATGAGAATAGAGTAGTGTAATAAAGGCCCATCTATTCATTCATCGAGACAAACCATTGTCCTCAACCAATTGAAGAAAAAACATTCTCACCAAACATCTTTAAGACAGTTAAGTTAAAAAAGCTATGATATTTAGGAATACCTGAAGGTCGTGCTTTTTTATGTGCGCCCAAATCTCCTTAAGCGCCTGCGTCCTAGGAATCTCGGACACGCCGCCTAGAAACTCCTGCATCTCCGGGGACACGCGGCGAGGCTTCATTATACCCCTCGGCTCGCGCTTCTTCGTCTCCGTAGCAGGCTTCGAGACTGCCATCGGACGGACCCAGCTACGAGGCTTCGCCGCCGCGAGGCTGAACGCAGGCGAAGCTGATTTGGGTGACAAACCCTTTCGGTTGGGGACGAAAGTAGAAAGAAGAGATAGAGATACCGTAGCCATTTCTCAGTCTCACCGATGACCACTCTTGTCTGTATTTTGAACTGCGAGAGGATAAGAAGACTAAATCTCGAGGCAAATGGGTCGAATAGTTCTGACCCGGCCCATGTTGGTCACCTAATAATTAATTACCAAGTCACATGACTATAGGAACTTTGCAATATTTTTTTTCCTTTTTACAAGGCATTTAAGGTTACGATTCTTTGCAAAACTTTCCTAGTTTCAATTTCACTTAGGATGTGTTAGGTTTGTAAAATTTGTGCGTAAAAAGCAGGACGAAAATTTTGTTAGTGCATAAGATAATGAAATATTGTACTTCAATCGTTGTTACTTTTCTTCTAATAACTGAAATCTGAATATCAAAAGCAGTCTTAAACTACTTAAAATGGATGTCACTGTAGATTCAAGATGGGATATATGGATATGAAGGTTTAGTCATGCGGGACTCGTCGCTCGATTGACGTTTTTTTAACGTAATTTGAATGTGAAAATTACGGTTGCATTACTTTTAAATGTATAAAAAAAGGGTTTGGCATGCACTAATACATAATTATTGACCTCCTTACATAATAATAATAATAATAATAATAGTTTTGTTGGTGGGGGCAGATATGTAATAAGTCCCACTTTTTGGCACATGAAATGAAATTATTGTTTCGCCAATGATACTTTAGTCTAGTATCTGTGGGTTAGGTCGTGGGATCGAATCCCCTCTCCCATAATTCTTTGAGTAGTCCCCATAAGATTTATTTTCCATAACTATCGATGTTAGGTGGGTTTGGGACGTATTCATCTGACTCCGGGGATTAGTTCCATCAATAGAGTGTGTGCCGCAATTAAGCCTCCGCCAGGTCTGTGTGGCGCAAAGTCCACCTCGGTATTTAGGGGCTAGCTCATAGCCAAGTCGAGTGGGGATACGTCGGGACAGAAAAAAAATAATGAAATTATGGTTTCACCAAACTCTTCCCTTATAATCCACGCCAAACCAACTGCAATGCAATCATATTGTTTCTTTGACGACAATCTTAAAAGACATGCAACAATTCTCTCTTTCTCACTAATGTACAAAGACACCTTTAAACAACGCATGCTTCCTATCCTACCTATATATGCTTAGACTCTTTGGTGGTACCTTTTCACTTCAAAATGGCTAATAGACGACAGCTAGTATTCCCCGCACTCCTCTGCCTAGTCATCACCGGCGTCGGAGGCCAGTCTCCGGCGGCTTCCCCCAGCGCTACACCGCCTCCAACCACCAGCACGTCACCACCTCCAGCTGCAACATCTCCTCCGCCTCTGCTGAGCTCTCCCCCGCCTGCAAGTCCTCCTCCCGCTCCCACTCCACCGCCTCCTGTACCATCTCCTCCTCCGCCGGCTGCTCCTGCACCGGCACCATCAGCACCACCGGCTAAGACTCCGGCACCAGCTCCATCCCCCGAGCTGACGAGTCCTCCGGCTCCTCCCACCGTATCTCCGGCGCCTAACGTACAGCCTATTTCCCCTTCTCCGTCGGCAACCAGTCAGGTGCGTTAAACACTATTATGATGATGATAATACACTGCTTTTTTCTTGTTTGAAAAAGAAAAAAAAAAGAAAGAAAACTGATTTTCTATTGCAGAGTGGAGCTAGCACTCCGATGACGTCATCATGGCAGAAGATATTCTCATGCAGCTTTAGCTTAATCTTTGGATGGGCCTTGTTAAATGGGCTTTGATTTGACGAGTTGTAGCCCAAATATGTATTGGGCTAGCTTTCTGGCCATGGGCCGTAAAGCACTGTTTTTTTTTTTTGGATTCTTTCGAGAGCTTATTGTTATTTCTTTGTATTGAATTTTGAGGCTTACTGAGGTTGTATTATATATTACGTCATCTTTTCTTGGTATTCATCTCATGCTTTTAATTTGATATTACAAATTTAAGAAATTATCTCTAAAATATTGCCAATAAACCTTGATAAAGTTTGTAAATAAACGCTTATTGCCAAAAGGATTTTAACATAGGGATTGATTGACCTTACTGTTCCACATGTGCATGGGTCCCACACATATAAATATAACATAAATACTACTTTTTTTTTGTAAGAAAAATAAATGAGCAGGGCCACATTGCAATTAATTTTCTTATATTCAGACCTCAGACAAAACTATTCTCTGTATATACTAAAATCAAATGTTTAATCTATTAAACATACCATTTTCCCGCATGGGTCATTTATTTTGGGTTTCCATAAATAATTACTACACAAGGGAATAAATAAATCTTCGCATTAAATAAAAAATAAAAGATATATATTGCATTATCTTTTGTAACCCCAATGTTTGAAATGCACGTGGGACAGTGGTAAGGGTGACTATTGAGAAATAGTATTTAATATTTTGTAATAAATGGCTAAATCGCTAGCAATGTGAATTTGTTTTTTTTGGTACAATGTTGACTGAATGACTTGAGAAAATGTATTTAATATTACTTGAAATAAATACATATACTTATTCTGCCGACACTTTTAATACGCCACTCAATAATTTTATTATTATTCTTCCTTCCCTTTGAAGTTCCAAAAAATACATTAAATTTAAAAAATAAAGTACTCCTATAATAAAATAAAATGTTATTCTTCGGATTTATTTTCCATATCTTGAAATGCTAAAAATTGTAACGCATTTAGAGAACAATTCCTAGAAGCCCGGTGGTATTTGGAGATCAAAAAAGTCAAAGAGGATTCCCAATAACATTTATTACTATCAATTACCATTAATAAATAATTATATTTACTTGAAATACATTATCATTTTAAAGCACTAATATGTGTAGACATAAGAATTCATGAGAATTTTATTTTTTTGTAGGACTTGTTTTTCCTTTATTATAATAATTTATTATTTTATTTTTACAAACATACTAACGTGGGCAGTTTGATGATAAGATATTAATCAATCATTCGTTGTCTTAATAAAACATAATGTCAACAATTTGGTACCTATTAGACACAATCTTTTTTTGACTCCACGTGGATGACATGTGATGCTATATATTGATTTAGAGCAACAAATATTTAAAAATAATGTGGTTAGTACAAGTTTGTTTCGAAATATATATATTTAAATTGAAATTATGGCAATGAGTCAACCAGCCACAGAATCAAGACCTTGCCATCCTAGGAAAGAAGTCGGAAGATGGGTATTTTATTTAAATAATGAGTATTAGTTATACATTTCCCTCAAAATAATAATAATAATATATAATAATAATAATAATTGAAACAAGATAAGGGTTGTTGAAAAATTGATTTTTCTCATTTAATTGCAGAAGAGAAGAATCTTGTGGTCACTACTATTATCAATTATTACGAATGAATAAATGAGTGATGCCTTTGCCCTATGAAGAGCTAATTAGCATGTACTATTAAATTTGGGAATTTGACTATTTAGGGACGCCATCGCCATCTATTGAATAAAAAGGTATTTCCCTACAAAAGATTTGAATATCAATAGTTGATATTTTTAGGTGAGTAAAAAATATAAATTGTGGAAAATAAGCAAAATATAATATGGAAATAATATGTCATGATATGTTAAATGGAGGACAATGGTTCAATTCCATTTGAAGTCATTGTAATCTTTGTGAATTTGGAACGATTGATACACAAAATTAATGTGAATATTCCTACTTAAATTTTGTTTCATAGTTGATAATAAAGTTCAAATTTATTTTATTAGTAAACTTAGTTGAATATGGAAATTAGGTAAAAAAAATAAAATTATTGTCATAATTCTTTTTAAAAACAAAAAACAAAAATGTCACCTTAGCTAAGGTGTCACATGGGTTTGGGCAGAGGAAACATTAATCTCTTACTAGCTACTCTTGCCTTTGGTGCAATGCAATGCAATGATGGTCTTATCTTATATTTTACCTTAAACGAAGGAAAGTCCAACCAATAATAGTCAACAAAGGAGCTTTTGAAAAATTCAATAAAAATTAAAAATAATGAATAAAGTAGAAAAATAACATGCACTTTATTAAATAAAGCACTTTCCAACTTGCCCTAGATTCTGCAATATCACTAGGAAGACAACAAAAGAGATGCAAATTATATTATTATTCTCTTATTTTAGTTTTTGCCCTCCATTCTATAAGATCAAACAATTTTTTTAGCAATATTTTTTCTTACAATCTGCCAAGAGCCTATACATTTAGGCAAGAAAACATCTACCAATTGAAAAAAGATAAATAAAAAAGAAAATCAAAGCTTTCACCACCACCTTCTTCTTCCTCCTCCACTCCATTACATGGAAGCAAACCTAAAAACTCCTCCATAGCTTGAGCTTTCACACAGCTGAAAAACTAACTCCTAACTTCCTTAGCTTCGAGCATGCAATGAGATCAAGTACAAGACGAACACAGTACACATCAAACTACAAACAAACTAAAGCTAAACTAAGCAATTATATAAGAAGCAGACATTCTTAACACATCTTTTCAATCTAATGTTGTCAGTAAAAAAAAAAACTAGAAACTCCCCTGTTTTTATCAGAGACCTCCACTCTTCTCATTCAAGCGCTGTCCAAAGCAGCAACCTTTGCCATATGTGATGCGTTAGAAATCCCCGATTTAACCCTCTCCCCTTGAGGAAGCTCGCAGGCTTCGCTTATCGAAGCCGATCTCAAATCTGCAGGTGGGATGAAGCAGTCCATGGACAGGCCGGGAACATTGAAGGCCACCTCTTCGATTGTCCAAGCTTCTTCCATCCTAGTCTTGGAATGGCTCATGGCCATCTCCCCGAACCTAAACAGGGTAACGATGGATCGACCCGAATGGGCGATCATGACTCCCTCGACGGGTCGGTAATCGTCCAGGAAAGAGTTGATCGTGGTCTCCCAGTAGACCGCCTCCCCGCCGTTTGATTGGATCCTAGTCAGATGCGAATCCTCGATGTGAACGAGGAGGCCCGTCCTTTGGCTGAAGTAACCAAACAGCACGTGCCTTATGATCTCGGCCGGGCCTTCGCTTCTCGACTTTAGGGTCCGTGGATCGGCGGCTAGCTTTAGGATGAAGCAGTCTTCACCGTTTATGTTCTTCTCCCCTATGCAGATAGAGTCCGCAAACATGCTAGCCGTGGTTCTTGGATCAAGCCCCTACACAAGAAAGCACTCATTAGACTAGTTTCAACTCCATACTACACAACATTAGGGATTCATCCAAAACCTGAAGAGCACGGCGGAGAGGGCGAACGGGTCCCTTGGCGGTGTGGGCCCCGAGCCAAGGGGTGTGCCTCCACACGAGCTTGCCGTTGCAGCCCGCATGGACTTTGCTTCCCCCAACGGCGAGCTCGACGTACCACATGTCGGGGTTCATCTGCCAGAGAACAAATCCACCAGATTCAGCTGCTTTGCATGGGTTCCTGTTTTTGATGACTTTCGTGGCGGTTTCGAACTCGGAAGCCACCATTCGAAGCTTGCCCATGGCGTAGGCGTTCTTGATCGAGTTTTGAACTTTTAAGCCGCCAGATGCTGCGGTGTATTGTTGCAATATGTACTGTGCAGATGAAGTCTCCTGGAAAAGAAAGAAACAATGGAGTAAAAGTGAGCACAGAACTGAACATTAAGATTGCATAGAAACTGACTCAAGCAAGAGAGTCAAAGATTTTGGTGAAGGCAATAACTATGTGTGATGTCAAGAGAATGAGGGATGAAAAAGAAGAATAATGTCATTCTTCCTATTTAGGCATCAAAATCTTTTTCGTGAAAATCATGTATATTCAATCACCAAAACAACCTCAGTCAAGCAATCAATCAAACACATAAAGAACAGAACAAAACAAAGCACAACTCACAATAGGTGTATCCTTCACGCTGAGATGCGGCAGCGGCTCGTTGACGCTGACGTGCACTGGCGCAAGCGGCGCGCCCATGACGCCAAGTAGCAGCCTCAGATCGGAAGTCTTATTACCACCGCCGCCACCCTCGCCCACAGCCACAGACGGGTTCCGGGTCAGCTGACCCATGACCCAGCTGCCCAGAACCGACCCGATTCGTTTAGATTCTCCCAATGTCGCTTCCTCTCCGTCAGGGTCTGGCCCCTCGACGACGGGCCTCAAGCTCCCCGATCTCGGGACGAAGGAGCCGTTGTAGCTAACCGCCGTTTGAGAGGAGGAAGGTTTTTTCCTCCTCAAGATAATGGACATGGGGGAAACGGAACGGGCCGGACTCCTGGCGCGTGAGCGCGACGGCGAGAGTCCGCGCACCACCTCTTGCTTCAGGGCCGAGAAGAAGCCTTGTTTTCTCTCCATTTGCAAATAGCTTGCTTACACAGAGTTATGAGTACGTCGGCGAATTTGGTAAGAGAATAACAACAAAAAACAGAGACAAATCACGTCGTTGAGAAGGGTATTGGCTCTGCTACTGATACTGCTGCACTGCAACCATTTCTCTGTTGTGTAGAGAGATAGAGAGAGTGCTTTGTCTGTTTGCGTGAGGTTATTAGTTAGAGAAAAATGGAGGGTAGTGATGAGTAGTGAAGTGGAGAGAGAGAGAGAGAATAGTTGAAAGAGACTGATGATGTACTGTTTCTCTTTGTGATTCATGAGGATGATGACAGTCGTTTTGTGTGCGTGGAGAGAGTGGGGCTCACGCGTTTAGCCTTTTGCATTTTCTTTTTTTATTTTCTTTTCTTAAATGAATTTTCCACGTCACCTTAGAAAGAAAGAAAAAAAAGAAAAAAAAAAGAATAATAAAAGGAAATATTGATATAGTGTTTATCATGCAATAGTTTATGAATATGTTTGACGAGTTAGATATTTCCCCACCATCAACGTAAGATGCATTCATCTAATTTATGTAACGCTTAAAAGCCCCATTAAATAGCTTTCTTAATTGGTAAATTAAATATCCCACACTACTACTTTCGGTCTATATGCATCTTCTTTATTATATGCAATTTAATTACATTCGTCCTACTTATAACAGTCGTTGTTTTAGTCATACTCAATTCAATCATATACTATAGATAGATCAATTATTAAAATTACGTATTTATATTTAATTACTTTTATTAAATCCTAAATGGAATATGGGCCTCTCGGACTGAGATTTCTGCACATCTACCAATATAATAAGGGGACGTAATATATTATTTATTTAGTTTTAATTAATAATGCGTTCCAGCTGACTACCATTCAACCACGTAATGAACATATCAAATAATATTATAAATTTAATTTTTTTTTCTAATGAAAATGATTTGTAATGGGAAATGATAATAACAGTCTTTATGCTTCGCCTTAATTAGGTCATCATTTATGACATTAATATAGTTAGTAGTCAACTATTTGTAATAGCTTAAAGTATATCGCGACCAAATTAGAGATCGAACTATATTCCAGCAAGATTCTACTTTTGTTCATAAATTACTTGATATCACTGTACACTCGTGTGGTACATTGATTTAATAAGTGGGCCAATAATACATACATATATATATACACTATTTAACCTTATAGTTATAAAATGTAGTTTATTGTTTTTGAAATTAAAAAAAAAAGGAGAGGCAAGGCTACATAAAATATTCTTGCTTCCCAACCAAGGTTTCTCTTTAGAATAACGTTTCTTTTTTGTTTTTTGTTTTTTTTGTATATTATCATAAATAATGGATTCCATTGGTCTTTATCATGAGAAGATTATATTTCTATTACAAATGATAAATAATGTACATTTTATTTAGATTCCTTAATCCTTGCGATGAGGAAAATGACAAATTATAAAGAGTTAGGGCAAGTGAATATTTAGTTTAATGGGCCATAAAAAGCAGATAACATATGGGCCAGGCCATTTAGTTTAGTGGGCCTCTGAATTAAGATTACTACAACAGTTGGGCCTTTAGACCTATTTATAATAATGGATAGACTGTTTAATTACCCAATAGTCCTTTTTGAATAGTAATTTTCAAAAGCACCACCACAATTTCGTCGAATACTCAATACCATAAGACAATCTTAATTTCTAAAATTTATCAAACTCATAATATTAGGATATCATGTGTTCGACCACTTGAAACATCCTTTAAAAGACGGTATTTATGATATCCTTAAATTTAAATTTTCGTTCTATTTTCTCTTAATATTAAAATAAAAAAAAAGGAGAAGCAAGGAGTTTTTCTATGGGGTCTAAGTACACATGTTGTCACAAGGCAAGTTCCATGTGCCCACATGACACTGTCCTCTCATAATGCAATAGAAATTGCATATAAATTAGTATGGTGATGATATTGATAAAATAGTGAAGAACAGTTTGGTCAGATAGTGATATGCTTTCTTTATTTAAGGAAGGAAATGCCCCCATCCCATCTAATAGTTAGTACTACATAATACTTTCACTTGTCCTTGCAATAACTTACCACAAAGTTCTGCTTTTTATTCCTATTTCTTTCTCCTCCCTCCCCCCCATCACTTTACTAGGGAAAATCGAATTTTTGTCATTTCCATAGTGAGCCAAGAACGACATTACAGAGATATGTCCGTGTAACTGAGCAGTAGGAAGCTATTACAAGGAGCTCACTAACTCACAGACGTATTCAAATGGAGAAAAGCAATAATGGGTTTGTTCGGGCAGATCAGATAGACTTGAAGAGCTTGGATGAGCAGCTCGAGAGGCACTTAAGCAGGGCTTGGAGTATAGACAAAAGCAATGGCAAGCAACAAAATCAAGAAAGTGACAACTCCAACTACGCCGCGTCCGCCGCCGCCGCCGCAGCAGCGACCGTCGTGGGCGGAGGAGGATTCACGGCCCGGAGGCAGAGGCAGGAGTGGGAGATTGATCCATCGAAGCTGATCATCAAAAGCGTTCTTGCGCGTGGCACTTTTGGGACCGTCCATCGTGGCGTTTATGACGGCCAGGATGTCGCAGGTTAAGCCACAGCCCTGTCTCTCTTTACATTACATCTTCACTTGTACTTATTTTTTCCCTTTAAAGTTTCAATCTTTTTCCTCTTTGCTTTTTTATCTTTTCTAAACATAAAACGACCTTCCCTTCTTTTTGTCACTTTCTTGGCTTAGCCCTTTTGTCATTTTGTGGCATCGTTTATCTGCCTTGTTTGCTACGATGGTAAGGGTTTTTACCATTTTCCTCATCGTTACTTCACAAATCATACCTTACATTCTTTGTAATAATGATATCTTGCCTTTTGATCTGTATCAATGGCGTGTGTGCATACGAATTCTATCTTCCACAGATGACTCTCTGTTGCCACCACATGGTTTTCTGTTCTGATTTAATGCCATGAAACTGCTTATCTGAAACTACAGTTGACTCATTCATTGCCCTGAAGTAATAATTAATTACATGAAGCAAAGTGATTGAGAAGGGCCCTTTGCCATGTGGCTGTCACAGTGTATATTAATATAGTTGGATGGACTCAATAGTGAAAATTAGGACTTATGATCTATAGAAATGAACTCCACTCTGTTATAATTTTTTTATTTTTTTCTTACTGGGATCTAACTAGATATACTTTATAGCATCTTTCTTGTCTTCTTACACTGCATCTATTGTTGTGGCTCATCACCACTTGTTGGCCTTTTCTGATAACTCAGCTATTTATGTTCCATACCTATTTGTGGGATGCTGTGGATCACTAAATTCCAAGTTTTTTTTTTTAATTATTTTAATGCACAATAAATGCATCGACATGGAATCCGTGAGTTGTGGCACGGGCTGGGGTTTGGCTATGGAGGTGATTGTAATAACTTTGAAACTGTTTTTACCTAAACTTTCATGTGAACTTCAGTTCCTTTTGCCAGAAAGATAGCTGGTGGAATGGAAAAGTTTCTTAATAAAATACATAGAATCTAGTTATATATTTATAATAATTATTACAGAGAGAAGCACATTAAGATATAGTTAACTTGCTCCTAAGTTATCTTCAACAAAGTTGACCAACCACCATTGTTTACTGTTCCTTGTTTAAATACATGGCCTTGAAGTATTGAGGCCCCAAAGATTAGATTTTTAACAATGGGTGGCCTTGAGTTTTTGCCTTTTCGACGTGTAATAATGATATATAGATATATATACAGTTCTTGATAGTACTTCATAGTGTCCTGAAATGGATTGCAGCAGCATTAATCATCTAGCCCTGATAAAGACATTACATATGCTTCCTCTTATATTTATTGCATAACATGACATGTTCTAACATGAAGATGAAATAGTAGTTAAGGGATCACTGTGCATACCTTGGAGGAGTATGATAATTTTAAAGGACTATTGTTCTGTCTTGTAAATGAGATTATAATACTATGAGTTTGGTCAAATGAGAATCGAGTTTTTCGCCCAAGGCTCGATGAGTTTTTTGGCCTTTGCTTGTTTCATTTGGAAATGCTGAAGATTTCGACGTGAATTTCAGTTAAACTTCTCGACTGGGGCGAAGAAGGTCACCGAACAGAAGCTGAAGTTGCATCACTGCGAGCAGCTTTTACGCAAGAAGTTGCAGTCTGGCATAAGCTCGATCATCCTAATGTAACAAAGGTCCTCGAACATATATACATAAACATATAGATATATATATGTAATATAATTTTCTGGCGATAACCCTACTCGGGATTTGCAGTTTATTGGTGCGACAATGGGCTCGTCGGATCTTAACATTCAGACAGAAACCGGCCACATTGGCATGCCGAGCAACATATGTTGTGTGGTCGTCGAGTATCTCCCGGGCGGCGCCTTAAAGAGTTACCTCATAAAGAACCGAAGGAAGAAGCTCGCCTTTAAAGTCGTCGTTCAGATGGCCCTCGATCTCGCCAGAGGGTACTACAATATACCTTTTTCTTTCGATTTTACCGCAAACTATATATATATATATTAATCTGAATATTTATTTGGCAGGCTAAGCTACCTTCATTCTCAGAAAATCGTCCACAGGGACGTCAAGACGGAAAACATGCTGCTGGACAAGTCGAGGACGGTGAAAATCGCCGACTTCGGAGTGGCCCGCGTCGAGGCCTCGAATCCCAACGACATGACCGGCGAAACTGGGACCCTCGGCTACATGGCTCCCGAGGTAATAATATCGCACGAGCCCCCACACGCACACAGTACACTAACAGTTCCCCGTCCTCACTGACCCGCCCATGAACTTTTCTTACAGGTCCTCAACGGAAATCCATACAACAGAAAGTGCGACGTGTACAGCTTCGGAATCTGCTTGTGGGAGATATACTGCTGCGACATGCCTTACCCCGACCTCAGCTTCTCCGAGGTGACATCAGCGGTCGTTCGACAGGTAATAAAATAAACAAATAAAAAAAAGGACTGCCCTAAAGATTTCTTGGCATCTTACTACATACCTTTTAAGGATATGGCCGATGATTCCACGTGCAGAATTTGAGGCCGGAAATACCTCGGTGTTGCCCGAGTGCTTTGGCCAACGTAATGAAGCGATGCTGGGATGCGAATCCCGACAAGAGGCCCGAGATGGAGGAGGTTGTGTCCATGATAGAAGCCATCGACACGTCAAAGGGCGGAGGAATGATCCCTTCCGACCAGCAGCAAGGCTGTCTCTGTTTCAAGAAGTATCGTGGACCGTAAACGCAAACGTTAATTTCGCCACGACCACGACGATTAATCGTTCGTATTGTTTGCCCCGAAGGTAGAACTTTTTAAATGAAAATTTAATCTACGAGACATATATTGGATTTACATTACAGCTGCCAAAAGCTTTGATGATGCATATATATGATGCATGATTATGTAAACTTTTACGCTCGATTAATATATATATATATATATATATATAATTTTTATTATTAATTAATCTTTTTTTTTACTACGTGTAATTAATGCAATAAAGTGGCATAAATTCGTAGTCGTTATCGTACTCGACCCCTTCAAAAAATGAGACTACATTCAAAAGATATATAAATAAAATATATATATATATATATTTTCTAAGTCGTGTGAATCTATTGAAGTTCTATGTCTCCTCCTTTGGCTTTGGCATCGCCGGCGGCGGCGTCGTCGTCGTCGTCCCATTTGGTGGTTTTGCAGTACGTTGCGTACAGAATCAGCTGAACTAACCCAGACAACGATCCCAAACCATTAGGTACCTGTAAAAATAAATAAATAAATAAAATGAAATGATTATATTATATAGATTCATAATCACATATATATATATATATATATGTATATAATTCAAGAAATGATTCTTATATCTTTTACCAAGATATAGGGATCGAGCCTAATGCATGCGTAGATGGTCCAAACGATGCCGTTTGCGAAGTTGGCTAGCGACAAGTAAAATGGCATGTACTTTACACTCTTGGTCTTAATCACTTGTTTCTACGTAGTAATAAATAATAATATCAAGAAAGTTATAAATAATATACACAATTAAGCCCCAAAAGAAAAGAAAAATAAAAAATTGATTAGAGAAAACTTACCATTACAGTAAGAGGCGAGGCGTACATCATAATATTGAACACTATGCACAAAATTCCGATGAGCATGGACCTTGCCGTCGTGCCATGCAAGAACACCATTGTAATAAACACAACCACGGCAAAGAAGACCGCCTCGACTAGCAAGGCGATGATGATCTTGCTCTGAAAAAAAGCCGTCGATCGATGAGTTAATCTGTATCAAATGACGACTTCTTTAGATAAGTTTATATATATATATATATATACTTACACGCTTGGGCCAATCTGAGTATACGAAGAAGATGGTGATGTATAGTGCTTCGACGAAAAGCCCGAAGCCATTAATGGTGATGACGAGGAGGCTGTCGGGATGGACGAAGGGCATTCCGTAAAAAACCCACATGGCGCAGTTGAGGAGGGTTGCGACGTATGGGTCGGGTTTGAATGCTTGAACCGATTTCTCCTTCCATATGGTGAAGAACGTCGGGCTGTGATGACGATGATCAAATGAACATATGGAAAACGTGGGAAATTAGTACGTGCATGTGCATGGGATTTTAAATGATTATTTTTTTTACGTGAAAATATGATGTAAGGAAAAAAAAATGTAGGATTATTACAGCGGGGAAAGGAATAGGAAGAAGGAGATGAAATTTCCTGCATATTAATTAAGAAAAGAATAATAAAAAAAATCAACAAATTTATAGATTCATAATAAATAAACGGATAGTGCGACGGACGAACCGATGATCCCTACGACAGTCCTTGCTGTATCTGGGTCCATTTTCGACGCCCGAAAATTGAATATTTTTATTTATTTACAGAAATTACAGTGAAGGAAAAAAAAGAAGCAAAATTTGATCGATGTGAATTTGGAGGAGGGCTGAGTTGAGTGTCGTCGAGCTACGACGACACACAGCATCAATGGCGGAGAACACACACACGCACACACACAGAATTGCTTTCTTCTTCTGCTTAATTGCAAAGAAAAAAGATTCAGTGTGTGTGCGTTCCTTTCTGAGAATCGAAAAAGGGATTTCCGAGGATGTTATAGATTCATAAATGCTCGAAGTTGAGGTTGTAATTTAAGGAGAATTTTGGGTCATTAATATCGTACTTATTACATATTATAATTTAGTTTTCTAATAAAAATGCTTTCTTTGCGTTAAAATTTGTGGTTTGTGGATCAAACTAGGCATGTCTTCGATCAATATTGCTTCAGTTTTTTTCCCAGAATTTTGTGGGCTGTCGTTGGAATATAGGTAAGATATTGATTGACCAAAGAGATGAAATAGGATTATCAGATAATTTAATTTTGGAAACAAAAGGAAAAATTATAATAATAGCATGTCCATGATTTAGTAGCGTAATATATACGGATAACATTAATACATTATTGTAAACAAAATATATAACTATTAATATATGATACACTTCTTAAGTTTTAGTTGAAGTTGAGATTACATTTTATTTGATTTGTTGATGTGATGGAATGGATGCAAAATAAATTAGACATAAACATGTTTTTCTAAAAAATTGAAGATTATATATTTATACATTTATTGTAATTCTTAACTAATAATATTTATATTTTATACTATTTATTAAGTAGGAGAAGATAAGCTTATCAATGGGGAGGGGATTCCCCGTCCCCGCGAGGATCCGCCCTGAACAAGGTGGGGAATTCCCGATTTTTTATCCCCGTGGGGCGGGGACGGGGAGAGATCTCCCCCCGTTGGCGGGGATGGGGCGGAAACGGGGATTGATCTCGCCCCGTGGGGTTCCCCGCCCCGTTCCCCGATACAATATTATATAATATAAATAATATTTATTATATCTAATCAATATTATTATAATATAAATAATATTTAAAAATATTTATTATACCCATTTTATATTACTATAATATAAATAATAAATTTAATTTATATATTATAATATAAATATTAATTTTTTTAAAAAAAATTGCGGGGCGGGGACCCCCGCGGGGGTGGGGATCCCCGTAGGGATGGGGATTTCCCGCAGACGCGGGGCTGTGGACGGGGATTAGGTCCTCGTCCCTGCCCCGTTGACTTTCCTAGAGAAGAGGATAAAAACGGTCAATTTTGATATGTAAACTTATTTGCAATTTGATTCTTTTATATATAATTTATTTTAATGAAGTAGTTACATTTTAATCCTAAACTTTTTTTTATTATAGTTATATCCTAGCAAATTATTTTTGTAAATATATTAAAAATAATATTCCATCTATTAAACAATATAAATTACAAAACTTTTTTTTATTATAGTTATATCCTAGCAAATTATTTTTGTAAATATATTAAAAATAATATTTCATCTATTAAACAATATAAATTAAAACATATACATTGGAGGTGCAAAAATACTAATTCATATAAAATAAGGCAATAATACAGCTAGGTCAACAAAATTAAATGAAGGGGACAATTTTCTTAAAGTTTTAATTATAATACAGCTAGGTCAACAAAATTAAATTAAGGGGACAATTTTCTAGAAGCTTTAAATATAAATAAATATTGAGTCTTGGTAGATGCGTAAGCCGACAAAAAATGTGGTCATTAAGCTAAATAACCGACATGTTTTAAATAGACAATAAGTCATCACTCCCCACCCCCACAATGACAAAATATTGAAGTAAGCAAAGAAGAAAAAAAGGGAGGAAAATAAAAGATTACAACACAACTACCATGGTTTCTTCAACGAGTCCACATTTCGTGATCTTCCCATTCATGGCGCAGGGCCACACCATACCGCTCCTCCACCTCGCCCGCCTCCTCCACCACCGCTCCGCCGCCGTCACAGTCGTCACCACCCCGGGAAACTCGGCGCCGATCAGTACACACCTCAAAGACGTCAATAGCATCGCCATCATCCAACTCCCTTTCCCACAAAACATAGACGGCGTCCCACGAGGCGTTGAGAACACCCCAAACCTACCGTCGATGGATTGCTTCCTTCCCTTCGCAAAGTCCACGAAGCAAATGCGGAAAAGCTTCGAAGACGCCGTGGAAGCCCTCGACCCGCCGGTTTCTTGCATAATCTCCGACACGTTCCTCGGGTGGACCCTCGAGAGTGCGAGGAAGTTCAACGTGCCTCGGTTTGCTTTCTTGGGCATGGGAATGTTTGTGACTACCATGTACCAAGTCTTGGGCAGGGATCGGCCGCATGCACTCACCAAAACCCTAGACGAGCCCTTTCTCATGAACCCTATCGACTTTCCGGGGTTGGAATTCACTAGAAACGACTTTGGACAGCCCTTTGGCGATATCGAGCCGTTGGGCCCGTACGTCGATTTCATAGAAGAGCAGCTTGTGGCAATGGCTGCGAGCCGTGGGCTCGTTGTCAACAGCTTTTACAAGCTTGAAGATCACTACGTGGAGTATTGGAACAATGAACTCAGCCCTAGAGCCTACTGCGTTGGTCCGCTTTGCTTGGCGGAAGGTCCAAAATTGGACGAGCTAGAGAAGCCAAGCTACTTAACTTTCATAGACCAAAAATGGGCCAAGAGCGAAGGTGTCTTGTACGTAGCATTCGGGACACAAGCCGAGGTCAGCCTCGACCAACTGCAAGAAATCGCAAAAGGGTTGGAGCAGTCGGAAGCCAACTTTTTGTGGGCATTTAGGCTGCCAAAGGGCGTAGATGAAAGTTTCGTTAGAGATATCGAAGCCCGAGTGGGAGACAAGGGTATGATCGTTACATATTGGGTCGATCAAGCACGCATTCTAAGCCACAAGGGGGTGAAAGGGTTTCTAAGTCACTGCGGTTGGAATTCGGTGATGGAGAGTATCTCCTTCGGCGTGCCGATTGTTGCAATCCCTTTCATGGCCGAGCAGCCCATGAATGCAAAGTTTGTCGCCGAGCTGGCCGGAGTGGGGCTGAGGGTTATGCCACCTGCTGATGGACCGTCGGCAGGTGGATGCGTGGAAGCCATTGAGGTGCAGAGAATGGTGAAAGAGTTGATGCATGGCGGGGATAGAGCGGTGGAAGTGAGGCGAAAGGTTGAGGAACTGAGCAAGGCTGCACGGGACGCTATGGAGGAGGGTGGCTCGTCGTGGGCTAGTCTGGATTCCATCATCAGGGAGGCATCTGTAAGAAAGGACTGAGAAATTTCTCTCCAAACGTCGAGATTATCATGTTATATGCTGTGTGTGATCTTACGATGTTTAAGAGGAATCCTTACCTCGTCTATGTTGGAAATTATCATTTGCTTACCCAAAAACAAAGGCCGCGAGTAATCGGTCGGATCGATACGATGGGTCAGGTCGGTTTGGCCTGTATGGTTGGAGCAGCCTTGATCGACAAATCAACAAACACATAGTGCAATATAGTAATCAGATGAAGGCAAATCATCTAAAAGATAGGCCAAGATCATTAGCATTCGGTAATTGAAGGTCGGTTGAAGAACAAATTAAGCATCACATTATTGATTCAGTAGATGAAGAAGCCCCAAGCAGATAGTTCTAAAAGATCAACATCGAAATGTTCTATGACAAACATAAACACTAAGCAACTAAGTCATGAGGGAGGGACTACTTCGCTTCGGTTTTCTCTGTGTTGTTCTCCAACTCCCTTCTGAGCTGCAAAGAGAAATCATCATTGACATCATCATCGTCCCAATCATCTTCCCATTGTTGCGTTATCTCTTTACCTTCTTCTTCTTTGGCATCCCAATCTACTACCAATTTCCAAGCATGAGAAACATCAGAAACATTGCAGATTGCGATTTACTGTTAAATTCTGACATGTAGAAGAAGAAAGTCATCCGAGTTGAAGTTTCATTCACTAAACTAACTCGTCGGAAAATCAATAGTATCAAACGCAATAGGGATAAAACATATCGGTTCTTGGAATTAAAAGGATCCACCTTGACCGATTTCAAACTCCTCAAATTCATCGTCGTCTTCGAATAGATCGATCTTCGGTTCCTCGGCAGCTGGTTTCGCTTGCTCACTCGCCATTCTCCACGCCGCAGAACCTTAAAACCCCAAAGCTTTAAATTACACGAAATTCCAACGAAAGGTAACGAAAATTGAACACTTCAATAGACGATAAACTCACCGATACTTAGAGGTAGAGCTGAAGAATTAGGATCCTTCCTTCTCAATCGTCTGAGAAAATATATAAAACGCAGCTAGGTCGTTGAAGTTCGAGGTTTCCATATATGGAACACACTGAACGACACCGTATCGTGCTTCAGTCGCTACGGAGAATAGAAATAACTACTTGGTCCCTTCAAAATGCATAAATATCTCCTTGACCCCAAAATTCAGAAAAACTTAAAATGCACTTCACCCCTTATAAAACAAATAATATCAAAATAACCCTTGTATTGTCTCTTACTTACATTATCACCCCTATCTTTACACACAATCTGACAATAACCCCCTATTCTCACAGCTGAAACTGATACTGTAGTAAAAGTTAAGTTACAATCGTAAGACAATTCAGAGCCATGAAGGATTCTTTAATGGAGTCACAACAGCTTTAACCTGGAGGTAATTCATGAGACTATAAACACCCTTTTCTCGCCCAATCCCGCTCATTTTGTAACCTCCGAACGGTATCGCAGCATCGAAAACATCGTAACAATTGACCCAGACAGTCCCCGCTCTTAATCCTCGGACCAAAGTGTTCGCCGTGTCGATATTCGACGTAAAAACGCCAGACGCTAAGCCATACCTAGTACTGTTTGCCCTACTGATGACCTCCTTAATGTCCCTGTCGAAAGAATTTTAAGTGTAAGCATTAGTTGGATCCCTTTGCAATGGAAGGCCGGAAAGAAAAAAAGATTTGTATTTTTTACTTGAATTTCAAGATCGACTGAACTGGGCCGAAGATTTCGTCTTGTGCGATCAGCATATCGTCCTGTTTTGTTTGATCAAAGAAAACAAGTTAAATTTTAATTTTTTTTCGAATTTTGAGGCGGGGAAGTTGAAGCTTACGGTAACATTCGAAAACACGGTAGGTTGAACGAAGAACCCTTTCGAGCCAAGCCTTTCGCCTCCACATTCCAAGATTGCTTCACTGTCGATCCCAAATCTTATGTAATGAAGGACCTTATCGAACTGTTCCTCGTCAATCTGACAGCCCGATGAAAAAAAAAAAAAGTTCACTATCCAAGAAATAAAAATGAAGTAAAAACTCTGGAAAAAGATGGTAAGAACTCTAGGCACCTGGGGGCCTTGTTCGATTCCTTTCTTGAACGGATCACCAACCGTTCGTCTCAGCGCACGGGCCTTTGCCTTCTCGATAAATTCATCGTATATACGCTCGTGGACAAAGGTTCGCGAGCCAGCACAACAGCATTGGCCCTATGTATCCAAAATGATGGATTTAAGTTGAATGTGTCTTGTCCTAAACTTATAGCTCATTACCTGGTTAAAGAACAGAGCAAAGTGTGCTAACTCGACAGCCCTATCGATATTAGCATCTTCGCATACGATGAACGGCGATTTGCCTCCGAGCTCGAGTGTTACGGGCTTTAGGTTGCTCTTCGCAGCCAGCTCGAGAACTATTTTGCCCGTCTCTGTTGACCCCGTGAATGCTATCTTCAGAGAAGAGATGGAATCTTTAATGACGGCAAGCTGAATTTCCAACTAAATGGTAATGGAAAATTTCGAAGCACCTTGTCTACGTCCATGTGACTAGCAAGGGCTGCACCGGCGGTCGGGCCATAACCAGATATTACATTCAAGACTCCATCGGGTAGACCAGCCTAGACATGGTAATGAAGAAACTTTTGATTTTGTCCCTCGAAAAAGAAAAATTCATACATGACAGTCTATTAATCAAGAAACTAGCCTCGTGGAAGAGCTTCCCCACATACAGAGCAGTCAGCGGCGTTTGCTCCGCCGTTTTCAGGACAATCGTGTTGCCACATGCGAGAGCGGGGCCAACTTTCCAAGCAAACATGAGAAGCGGGAAGTTCCAGGGAATGATTTGACCCGCCACACCGATCGGTTCGTGCAAGACTTGAACTTGGTGAGGCCCGTCGGCGGGCACGGTTAACCCGTGGATCTTATCCGCCCATCCTTCATAGCATCTCAATGAATTTCTCAGAAAAAAACATCACCTCAAGAATAGTTAAGTTTTTTTTTTTTCTTTTCTTACCGGCATAGTAACGGAAAAGCCGAGCAACTTTGGGAACTTCGACTCTAAGAGCTTGCCCGTACGGTTTGCCATTGTCCCACGTCTCTAACTGCGCTAACTCTTGAGTGTGTTCATCGACCAAATCAGCGAATTTCAACATAATGCGTGACCTTTCCTAAGATAAGACCACCGATACATATCAAATTTCCAAAAAAACCATACAAACAAACAAAAGGGCATCTTACATAGGCACTCATTTTCGGCCAAGGCCCTTCGTCGAACGCCTTGCGGGCAGCAGCCACCGCCCGGTTTATATCTTCTGCGTCTCCTTCGGCTACGTGGGCGATAACTCCACCAGTACGAGGATCCAATGTAGGAAATGTTTTACCTGGAAAGAGATGCAAACCTCAAATTAGATACCGAGATTAGTCCGAGATTAAAACAGAGAGGCTGGCTTATTATTACCAGAAGCAGAATCCACAAATTGGCCATTGATGAGGAGCTTAGTGTACTGTACTTTAACAGGCGGAGTTATTAGTTCTTCATGTACTTCAGCAGCAGCCGTAGTAAACCTTTGAGTGCTTCTTCCTAGAAATTTGAAAGAAAGTCTCAAATCTCTTGATGCTAGCTAGCTATATTACACAAGCCCAGGTCGAGATATTGTTAACCACGCACACACACACACAAGCAGTTCAACATTCTCGATGTAATAGTTCTGAGCATAGTCTCACCAAGAAGAGAAGCAGAGGTGATCGAGCGAGCGAGCGAGCAATGAAGAAAGTCTACGTTGTGCTGCTGCCATGGAAATCTTCACCAAGTTATTGTCTTGACACAGTTCAAAGCGGATAATGGTGGAAAGATAGTGCAAGATTACCTTTTTTTTTTAAAGAAAGTATCAACTACGATATACAATCCAAACGTACGGAAGCCAATCGTTTGGTTTTTTTTCACTTGCGTACGTTTACGTATTTAATGAAAAATAAATAAATCAACGTCGAGTGATTCTTTCAGTTCACCTTCTACCCAAGTTTTGTAGTAATGGGGTGGGGCCCACCAACTTTTCTTACCAAAGGAAAAGGATTAGTTTTCAATTATACAATTAACTATCGCAGTTATCGTTAATAACTAGTATTTTAGGCCGTGTGCATTAATATATAAATAAAATATAAAATTATTTTTATAATATCAAATCATAATATTAATTTTAAGTAAATTATTTTTTATAGATTAAAAATATGATTTTTGAGATATAATTTAAATGAATTTGAAAACTAAGGGTAAAATGGTAATTTAAAGTGCAATACCAAATTAATTTGACTATAGTTCTCCACGGCGCTCTCCTTTAATATATGGTATAGATATCAATCAGTCAAAGCAAGGGGGACAATATTGCCACGTGGCGCTAAGGTTGTCCGTTAAATGTTTAATGGGCCCCATGGTCTCATGTGGCAAACTGCATTCACATTTAAGTCTGAGGTTGTTAAAAAATATCCAACCGCCCGGCTGTCCCAACGGTCCGCACGGGGCAGTGTAGTAACAAAACATGTCTTTCAAGAACGACGTGTCTCTCGTTGAGCTGAGCCTAGCGGATAGCTCGACCCGACTCTCCGGCTTCTTTCTCGGGTTCTGCTGCCTTTGCGAATGATGTCGAACTAACCTTGCATACGCGCATCAAGAAGATCATCGCTCGAGAGAGAAGATGATGGAAGCATTCATATGAAGATCGAAGCAGAAGCCTGTGACCAGAAAAGATCGAGATAATTCGTAATCAATGTTCAATCACCGAAAACAATGCGTCTGAAAACATCAAAGAGACAGCCGATCGCTATACACAGACCATAACAACGACGAACTAACGAAAGGCCGACTTCTTACAAGAAAGAACAAGGATACAACAGCTACATATTATACAGCTATGTCAAGATAAGACAACACAACCTATAACTTTGTGTAAGAATTGATACAAACTTAAACGCAGTTTCCGCCTTACATATCAATGGATCCTCCGCCTTTTCTGAGCATGGCATCTGTTTCCCAATTCCTTAAACTTTGTAACTGTTCGACGTGCCAGCAGATATAAGCGGATAACATCGATTAGCTGACCACGGTTGGCAGGCGATGCCTCCTCGTTCGCATGAAAGTCCCACAAGTGATCCCAGTCAGAATGCTCCAAGCTGTAGCAGTGGTTTGGACTATGGTTCGAAGTGTGGTACATAGGATTTTGTTCGTACAGCCTCATGGATCCAGGAGAATCACGCAAGAAATTTGCTATTTCCTCGATCGAAAAATCTTCGCCGACAAGCCGTGAGGTGGAGGGATCACATTCGCAGGCGTGCACTGCTGCTGCTTCTGCTGCCACATCGACGTCGACGGGGCTCGTCGGGGGGGAATGTGGGTATCGCGCCAGAAGAGAAGCTTCGTCGCGAAATGATGCTATGTCGTTTCGGTTCTCAAATGCAGATAGCAGTAACTCTCTTGCAAGGTTCTGTTAAGACAAGAATCACTGTTCAGACAAAGTAGAAAGGCGAAAGAAAAGGCAAACTTTTTCGTGGAATTTAGACCTTGTCATCTACTGATAGATTTTCGAAGCGAATGTAGTGGGATTTATCGACCAACCCCTTTAAACCTCCCACTACGTCGAAAACCGCGCCCGTCTGAGAGTCTGGTCGAGGAAAATGAACGTATACATCTGTACAGTCGACTCTGCAAGTCTTAGCATGCATTACTATGGCATTCCACTTTGCTTCCCCTGCTTTTCGCTTCTCTCCGAGGATTATTTTCTGCAGGCATACATATACATCAATAAACATTTTATTACAGAATCAAAATCACAACGGCACTAAAAAATGGACTCGCTCTTCTTACTTGGAGTCGCATAGGATTGGCATTGTGCAAGAACAGAAAATCCTTCACTGTCTTGATGTTTTTCTCCTCCAACCGCTTAATAGGGCCTCCATCTCTGCCTATGTTTTCCACTTTCCACAAAGGATCGGAAAGACACGGAGGATTGCCCTTCTCATACACTGTGGAAAAGCATAAAAATCGATTTTTGAAAAAAATTCAAAATATATCATCGATCGATGCGAAAAAAGGCAAGAAAAGTCGTTCTTACGCTCGGCACGACTATCACAGACCATAAACGTCTTCGTCCAAGCCTCTTGCACTTCAACTCCTCTAACAGTCCCCGCAAGCCTTACACCTAGCTTGCACCTGCTGTTCTTCTTTGTCCAGCTTTTATCTTGTCCCAACTTAATATCAAGCAGCGACCCGACGCCTTCCTTGATATCTACGTATTGAGTTTTCGAAAAGTGGGGTCTCTTCTTATCTCCTTCCTTGATGATCCTACTCAAGAAATCCTTACAAGTCCAACCGTTCTCGTCGCTGTCATCAGCAGCGTCGAGGAGTACGACTTCCGCTCTCAGAGAGGATTCTAATCCCGAGGTTACGGTATTCCCCGTTTTCTTGTCTATAAGAGCGACCCTGATCGGTTTATCTCCTTCCGACTTGATCTTTTTACCTGTCAGAACAGGGCCACACACTTCGTCTAAGAACACAAATTGCAAAGTTCTAACACTTGCGGCGGCTGTCTCTGCTTCGGAGCTCCTAAAGGTTGCATTATATCGCAGCGTCAGAAACTCCATAACTGAAAATTATCGAAGCAGTTAAGTTCTGTAAGAAATCGCCCAGATACTACTCACCGACGCTCGTGCTCGATTGATACCAACTTGTCAAGAACTGGCTGAATCGAATCTCTTACCTAAAAAAAGGGGTCGTAATAAATCGACGTAGCCATTAAACACAGTCGCAGATACCATAAGAAGAGAGCACATAAAGTTCGATTATATGCATACTTACATGTCCCCCGACGACTGTACAGATCAAGTCCTGCACTTGCGGCTCGGTCACTAGTCGCTGAAGGTTTCTTATCAGCATAACGTCGAACACCTTCCTCAGAATGCTACAAAGCGAAAAAAAATAAAAAAAGTCTGACGAAATTAAAAGAGAAGAATCTATTACAACAAGGGATGTAGTCCGAAGCAAGCCCATCGACTTACTGTATCGAATTGAAGCTGCCGTCGGACGAACTGAGTTCTGAGCTTCGCGCTGACAGTTGACTGAATATCTGAATCAGAATCTCAATCATCTCCTTCGTCGTCATCCTTTTGAAATAGGGGAATACACACAGAAGGAAGAACATTAGGCATCATCTGAAGCTAATCTAAAAATCACCATAGCTTCATTATACAGAGAGCAACTTCGTAGCTCCATAGCTGTATGAGAGATGGTTTACCTTCTTGAAGCAATAGGACCATCTTCGAAACTTGTTGTTATTACTGATCCACAGCTATGGCAACACTTTGTCTGACGATGATTATCGAGCTGCATCTCTACTGAAAGGATATTCCAAGATCCCTCACGTTCATCAATATAGAATTTACCTTTTGCTTCTCTGTATCTATTATTTATAGATAGAGAAATGTGGGCCCCATACAACGTCCTCATGCTACAGTGCTGCGCTACACTCGACTACAATCTTAACTGTGGAAGTATAGTTGTCGTAATATAACTGAGCGGTTAGAGGACAATCCGTAAATATAGCAGTAAAAAAACATGCGTGTGGGTCCCAGCAAGGGGTGGTGGACTTATCACTTATCAGAAAAAAGAACACCAAACCAATTTAGAAATACTTAAATATGATTCTATATCAACAACCACGTTATTATTTTGGGAGAGGATGGATTTACTTAGATTAATCAATATCTAATAATAAATTAATCAAAGAGCTGTGAATATTGATGTAAAATAGGAAGTCAACAATAATTAATTTGCACCGCGTGAAGACTTTTCAATTCAAACAGACGATCATAGACGAATCCATATTTATATATTAGTAATTTTGCACAATTGTCTCTGCAATTAAAAAAATTAATTATAATAATAATTATAATTGTAAATTTAATTTTTAATTAAATTGTAGGGTATTATTGTGAATTTAATTTAAAATTATTATTGTAAATTCAATTTTTATTAAAAATTAATTAAGAGTTAGTTATTACCATCCTATTCCTAAGTATTTTTATAAGAAAAACATGTTAAGATTGTGGGGTAAGAACTTTTTTACTAGTGAGTGATTTTTATAAAGACTTTTTCTTTAATTATTAATTTAAAAAAAAAATTGAGTGATTTTTATAAAGACTTTTTCTTTAATTATTAATTTTAAAAAAAAAATTGATTGGTTAACAGTGACACACCAATTAAAGTTTCTTTAAAGTTTCTGTAAGAGTCTCACTAATAATATAATAGAAATATATATATATATATATTACATAATCATGTAATGCATCAAACAACATATATTTTAATTTCTAACATCACACTGTTTCTGAGCAAATAACAGAGGCTTCATAGAACAGACTGGATTTGTACAAAAATGGTAGCCAAGGCAGTAAAAAAGAAAGAAGACAGACCACCATTACACAACTGCTAAACCTTCGTTCCTCCTATCTCCTATCGTTCGCTGATGAAATGCACACGATATATATTCGTCGATAAAAAAGAAAAAGATCGAAGCGAACAAAAGGCAGTTTTGCAAACCATCGAAACACGCACGGAGACACTTGCATACATCTTCGTTTTTTTTTCTACGAGCAGTAAGTGGGGACTTGTGCAACCCGAGAGTTCCTCACGATTCTCTTTATCGAGAAGCACCACCTTATTACGCTGACCAAAACCGTCCAACCCTTTTGAGCTTTGTCGGCAGCCACATTCGAATAAGGTAGGAAAGCACCGATGTCGAAACTCGAACTAGGGAACGAAAACTCTGTCCCGTCGATGTAATTCAACTGAGCCAAGCAATCGTTGTCTGAAGCTTGACCTGGATGATAGGTTAAAGGTCGGTCATAAACTGCCTCGACGTTGTTGGCATTCTCCAAGCATTCGTCGAAGCTGCTCAGCCCTTCAATGGAGTATACCGAGCTGATGAATCCCGGGGAGGGAGGAGGAGATTGAGGCAAGAAAGTGGATTCGTTGATCTCGTGAGAGCCTAAATCTTGATCGTAGCCTTCACTTTCGTATGGGAGATTCGATAGATTCGAAGAGGTGGGCATGGAGCTGCTAGTAGTTGGTGTGTCGTTGAAGGTGACGATTTTTTCACGGTCTTGAAAAGCAGATACGACCAGCCCACGTGCATCTTCCTGAAACAATAAGGAATACCATAAAAGAAACGGCGAAAATGTTCGAATGTCTAAAAAAAGAAGCTTGCCTTTTCAGCCTCGGATAGGTTGTCAATGGGGACGAAATGGCCATCGCATAAAGTTCCCGTCACTTGTCCAACGATATTAAAAACGACGCCTTTCTTTTGAGGTAAATCATACAAGTATAATTTATCGTCAAGAACGCAGGTTTGAGCATGCTCCACTGCAACTTCCCACATTTTCGTAGACATGCCAGTCCCGAGGATCTGACAAGTTTCGAATTTACTGTCGATTCTTACGAATCTTGAAATAAAAAGTGGTGCACCATTAGTTAGGAGAGCTTACCTTCCGAAGCCTGGCGGGATCAAGATAGTGTAAAAGAAGAAAGTCTTCGACCGTGTTGACCTTTTCCTTCCAAAGACGTTTGTGGAAAGCTCCATCCTTGCCAATCTTCTTCAATCTCCATACCTCGTCTGAAAGGGATGGTGGGTGGTGCTTCATGTACACTTTAAGGCAAAATAAATTTAAAAGGTCGAGTCAACACTAACCGTACTACAAATATTGAATCAATTACACATAATATCTCATATAGAATCAGATAAAGATCAGAGCAGTAAAGAACTCACATTCCCCGCGATGATCTCTCACTATGAACGGTTCTGATCGAGCCCCTCTTATACAGATATTACCAATATCTTCTACAACTCTAGCCCCGAGCCTGAACTTACGACTCCTAGTCCAGCTTGAATTATCTGTAAACATCACATCACCGACCGAACCCTTTCCATTTTCAAGAGTCATTTTCACGTCTCCACTGAGAAGTGGTTTTTTGCCAGCTCTCTCTTTCACTATATTGCTTTTGAAGTCTTCGATGGGCCACTTATCCTTATCGTCCCCATCAATATCTCCCTCAAGGGCTACAATCTCAACCTGAGCGGAAGATCCAGGGCCACTTGAAACAACGTTCCCCGTCTGTATATCGACTAAAGCAAGCTCAAGACTTGAGCAACCTTTGCCTTCAATTCGAGTTCCAGTAAAAACTGGAAGAGATATATCGTTCAAGAATTGCAACCGTAGGTTCGTTGGCTCGGGAGGAGTTTCATCTATAGAACTGCTTTTAGGATTTCTTTTTTCCAATAAAAGAACAGATATTAGGAATGCCCAAAAGGGAATGATCTAAGCGTTGTCGAATATAAGATTGAATGACGTACTGTTTCATAGTTATTATGTAATTTTGTAAAGCTGATTCGACTTCTTCTTTCACCTGTCGTCTCATGACAAGATAAAAGTATTACGTAAACCATGATGAAGAAAAGAGAAATGAAGTGCAGTCAAAGAGCGAGATTTCCAAGGCCATAAACTTACGACACGGCGGATCAGAGGTTCGAGGATTGGCTCCATGAGACTTTGCAGTTTTCGCAGGTGCATTACGTCTATCACCACACTATAAAACGATAAGAATTGTTATTAGCATCAGGCCAATAACTTATAACCACATAGCCCATTTCCCACTCATAGGAAACAAAAGAAAAAAAAAATGCAACTCCTTCCTGAATTTACCGTGAATATCAATTGAAAGTAAAGCATTCTCCATCTTCCTTCTCAAGGAAGAAGAAACACACAATCATAAAGATACTCAACTACACCTACTAACCAAGAGGCAAGTATTACAGTCCAAATTAGCTACATAATTTATGCTATCATAAACAAATACTATAACCTCAACCAAGAAACACAGACTTATATATGATGAATCTCACCTTCTCAAAGTTCGAGACTTTCTGGGGCGCTTCTCATCCGAAGCGGCGCCCTCGCCTCGCTCTTGCCGCTTCTGTGACATCTCCAAACACAAATTTGCACTACTTTCGATGTTCTAACTACAGTTATTCAAAGCCCACAAAGCACCAAGCTTAATTTCAAGAAATAAACGAGGGTTCAGTAAAATTAAGGCGGCCTAGATGAGAGAAGTAGCAGCAACAAGATTGATTGTTTAGGTAACCAAGAAGCCACCATACGTTGGCCCCCAACTAAAATTACTTCACAGCACAAAAATTACCAACCCAACAGTAGCACTGAAAAAGACTCTACAGCTGAGAAACGCCAATATATATACGGGTTTGTTTTGTTTCAGTGAAAGATAACCAAAAGACCCTAAAAAGGGGTGCCAATGAAAGGATAAAGACGAAAACTTTGGACCTAGCGGCGCCCAAAACCAAACAATAAGAGGGAATCTACTAAAAAGATTAAAGAAAATAATATTTTCTGAGCTCCTTGTGAGTCTCTAAGGTTGTTTGTTAGGATTTTCAACTAACCTTCGATTTTCTCACGGAGGTTTCGTAGGATATCCCATTGACATCCCAGCAACCAGAGGATCGTTGAGACTCTCTTCGAGAAGGTGGGATTAACAACGTGGGACCCGCAAAACCGTGTGGGGACCACTGGAAATTGATTTTAATTTAACACGACGTTTTTCTTGGCCCAATCTTGTATGCTATGGAAGGTTCTTTGCCTTGGAAAGTTGCGTGATTAATTTAAATTCATTTCTTAGTAAACACAAGTCTATAAAGAACTGCCCTATGGGAATAGTTAACATTACAAGTGTAACCCATTTCCTATATTCTTTTCTGTTGTTGGTCGAATTTCAAAAAAGTTTCAATCTTTATTTTTTTTTTTTTGCTTTTTATACTTTGAAATATAATGCGGGAAAGCTCATTACAAGTAGTTGAGTTGAGCAATCAGTCCACAGATGAAATAATCTTACCGTTAGTTACAACTTACAACGTTTTGGTCAACTCAGTCAGCATTCTTGATGCAAGAATATGAGACGAATGCTAATCCTAACACTAACAAAACATAAAAAAGAAAGAAAGAAAGAAAGAAAGAAAGAAAATCAAGCCCCCTTGGATTTCCTAGATTGATACATCTCCAGCGTCTTCTTGGCCTCATAGAGCAACTCCTCAAGCTCTTTATCAAGCTTCAAATTCCCGGGCTTCATCGACCACTCGAAGAGGACGAGCACGTCGTTTTGTCCCCAAGCCCGGCTTTCGGGGACATGCAATGCGAGATAACACAGCAATATGAAACAAGGAATCTGAACCATCTGTTCGCCGAAGTAAGTCAAGGGCACGAGCTGCTTCGGCCCCTCGTGGTCGATTATGGACTTGCAGTGGTTCACGTGTAAGTAGTTGTCGGGGCAAGTGAACTTACACAGAGCTATCGCGGCCTCGCTCATGACCTCGGGCTCTCTGTCGTCAAGGAGGCGAACCAAAGGACCGATGAACCTTGTCTCGGTGGCACGGAATGTTCTTGCCAAGTTCCCGATAGACCTAATGCTTGGGATGAGCAGTTCTGAGTCAGCCTTCTCTATGATCCTAAGGAACTGATCCACCACAGCTTTTGCTGGCGGGGAGGTCGGTTTGAAGGCTGAGCGTCTCAGGGCTGTGTCTCTCTCGGCCATTGAGGTGATCTCCATCAGAGCCATGGCTGAGTTGTACTTGACGTCTTCCTCCCCCTTTTCGAGGAGGACGGCGAAGCACAGCAGGGCCCTTGATTCAGTTATGCTTCGACAGATGTTCACGTTTCCTGCACACAAGAACCGTAGGGCTCGAGCTGCCATGGACTTCATCTGGGCCTTAGTCTCGGGATCTTCGAACTCTCTCCGCCTGATGCTGCTCCCGGGCAATCCCGCCTGCTGTTGGTGGTGGTGCCGCTCGTTCCCTTGGTGGTTTTGGTGGTGGTTCTTGCCGAGCTTGTGGGCTGAAGGAGGCTTCTGAGCATTGTGATTAACACCCCGTTCTAGAAACAAACTAGGGTTTTTCGTAATCGTAGTCGTGACCACATTGTGCATCTGGCTGCTGCTTTCGTTGTTGGCGGGGTGCTTCACCTGGCCCTGAAGCTGCCCGTCTCCGCCCTGCCCGTCTCTCCCACGGTCATCGACGCCGCTGCCGCCCTTGGTGGTGGAATTAGCCATGACCACCGTGTGGATAGACATGGCAGACTGCTGCTTGCTGACTATCGTGTACTTACTGTGTTCTTGAATGGTCTCGAAGGCCAGGTGGCTCACGAGCAGCCTTATCGTGTTGTTCTGGGCAAAATGGTCCTGACACTTACGGTGATGAGCAGCCAGCTCCGAGACGGCCCAAGCCACCACGACCTGAACCTTCATGTGCCCTTCTTTAAGGATCTTGGCAAAGACCTGGCAAGCCCCACTGTTCACAATCTGCTCGACACTCTCGGGATCTTTACCCAGCAACCCAATAGCCCGAGCTGCATTTTCTTGACCTTCGAGCCTGCCCTCCTTAGCCAGCTTCAGCAACGGAGGAACCCCACCTTCTTCGATGATCAGATTCCCATACCTATCGTTGTCCCGAGCCAAGGAAACGAGCGAAGCTGCAGCATCACACTTCTCCTCCAAAGAGCCCGAGGCTAAGATAGCTATCTGCTCCCATATCAGGCACAAGATAGGCTCGTTGGCAGCTATGGGAGGCAAGCCTAGGTACTCATCGTCATTATCAGCACCTTTGGAAGATACACTGAGAAGCCACGTCACATCTCCTATCGAATTCTCCAACTGCTGGGAGATTTTTCTGAAGGCAGCCTGAGGGATGATGGTGAAGATTCGTCTGAGCCCGTTGGCCCGACATTTGAGCATGAGGGTCAGGGCCTTGTCTAGGACTTGTTCTGTCTCGTCTATGATCCGACGGGTCGGCCGTTCGTAAAGGTTGTTGCTTTTCACCACGGCTTCTCTTAAGAGGGCCACGAGCTTCTCGGTCTTTCCCTTGATCTCAAGGCAGTCTTGCCGGAACGAGCTGGCTTGATCGGCTAGCTTGATCACCTCGCCAGCGTATTCGATGGGCTTCGAGAGGAGTTCCTTGATTTTATCCGCCATGGTCGGGGCGGATTCATTTATGTGCTTATAGATAAGTAGATGAAATCATCCTCATTGCATTCAAGAAAGACATAAGAAGAGATCAAAGAATTCAATGATTAAATAAAAAGACAGCCTTAATGCTATTGATATAAAATGTATCAAAGAATGCAATGAGGCACTATGATATGGGGCGGTGGGGTTTAGGGATGTGCATGCTCATGCACGGTGGTTGATGGCGGAGATGGAGGTGATTGAATTTTGAATTTTTTTTTATTTTTATATAATGAGAATGGTGAAACGTAAATGTCTCTTTTGAGTGTTTGGTTCTTTTTTTTTTTATAAAATAAAGAGAACAAAAATGAATGACTGTTATTACCTCTTTTACAGGACTGACAAGGGTGGACCTTTGAACTAATCTGAGCTATTACCATTTAAACACTAGCAAAAGCCAATAATGGGCAACTGCCATTGTCCTCTTCATCCTTCAGCTTACTGAGATTTCTACTAGAACATCGCCGGCATGACTTACCATGAGTATACAGAAGACAGTTGAGATCAAACTTGAGTTCATCTGGGATACGTTGATTGAGATGGAGATACGTCTTCTTTATATCCGCTGTAGCTGGGATCCATCCCATCGTCTTCGCAATCTGGAAAACCTGAAAAAAAAAAAGATAAAGCGTTAGAGATTGATCCGTGATAATGAAAAAGAAAACTGCAACGAACTCCATTTGTAACGATTCATAAAACACATACATGTGTGTCAACTGGGAAATCATCTCGTTGCAGATTAAACAGCAATACGCATGACACCTGGTACAGACAAATATGAAATATTCGCAGTGAACGGGGATGTACAGATATTAATGAATAGGTTGTAATGGAAACTTGATATTCAACAGCTCAAGAGGCTACATGGCATGCATATCCTTTCGTCAAACAGCAAGATTTATAACGATAGATTCGTCTCTAAACTGTCATAGTTCGATGCAGTCACTTTGACTGAATATATTACCGTCTTAGGACCGATTCCTTTGAACTTCGAGAGGTCGGCCTTGATCTCCTCAATGGACAAGTCCCTTAAGTACTCTAGGCAGAGCTTCCCTTTTCTCTCTTGCAGGCAAAACAGCAGATTCTTTATGCACGATGACTTGGTAGGTGCAAGACCTCCGCACCTTATAGCATCCTCGATGGATTTGGACTCAGCTGCAAGAACCTTTATCATCATTGGATCAAATTTGCAGCTATTAGTTGACATGTCAAAACTTCGCAGAGCTTACGATTACATCCCGAGAAAGATGACGGCAATGAAAACATGACGAATTAACGAATCAACAAATATGGATAAGATCATAGTTCCACAAGCATTTCCCATCAAGCACATAAAGACACTAACTTTACATTTTCCCAACATTCCCAGAAATTACAGCAACCAAATTCAGGCCGAGACCTACTGAATTACTCACTTGTTCCCAGGTAGGAAAAACGGATTTAAGCATCGCAAATGCCCTCTCAGAATTAGCTTCGGTAGTATTCTGCGACAATATGGTCCTGACGAGACCATCCAAAACGCTCTCAGTCTCATCGTCGTCGTCGTCGTGAGATTGCTTGACTTGGGCGTGGGCGTTTGTTGTGAGCCTTTGGTTTCTGTACTTCATGAATTCTCGAGGGAAGCCGTGGAGGGCTAAGAGCTGGTCTCGTACGGTCAGACATTCTTCGGGTGTGGGTCGGATGTGGGTTTCGAATATGGGTTCGATGTCGGGTTGTTTTCTCTTGCGGGTTGTCTTCATCGTTCTCAGTGAGCTGCTTGATGAACGGCGCTCGAACTCCGATCGGCTCGACGATTTTGGTCAAAGGAGTTTTACCGTCAAAATTTGAGCTTTATTATACAACTATATATGAATATCCAAAAATTTATAATAAATACAATTTATTGGAAAAAAGAATCCTAAAAAATGGAGGACGACAAACTCGCGGCGTACTACGACGACCTCACCCGGCGAGGAAGCGGAGCGGCGAGGTTCAAGCAAGGCCTCGGATTTTCATCTGCTTCTTCTTCGGCCGACGCCGTTCCGTCGAAAGGGTCGTCATTCCTCAGCAGCTTCGTGCGAGCGTCGAGTCCTTCGAAAACCACCGAGTACGAAAAGCAGGCTCAGCTTCAATCGATTCAGAACAAACTCTCCTCCAAAAAGCCCAAAGAGGAAAGGACTCGAAACCGAAGCAGAAGTAGGAGCCCTACTCGGAGATCGAAGGACCGTCGCCGGAGCAGAAGTCGGGATAGATATTCGAGACGTCGCAGCCGAAGCAGAAGCCTAGGCTCGAGACATCGGCGCAGGAGCAGAAGTTCGAGCCGAGAGAGGTACTCGAAGCGTAGAAGCCGTAGCCCAAGTCGTGAGAAGCGTGATCCGAGGCGGGCCGGTGGTAGTGGTAAGGTTGATGACGAGAAATTGATTGAAGGATATGAAAATATGGTGAGAATTCACTATGAATTGTGTGTAATTGAAATGAATCTACAACCTCAGCCTTTTTCGATCTTATCGACTCTTTTAATGATTCTAATCTTCTTCCAACAGACGCCATCTGAAAGGGTCAAAGCCAAAATGAATCTTCAGCTTTCGAGGACGGGTAATATGCTATGTTCTTGCTATTTATCGCTGGAAATTAAGTGCTCTTTGTAAGGCTGTAAACAAGTTGAGTTTGAATTCTGTATTTTAATAAAAAGTTGTTCAATCTCAAGCTCATTTTTGGTATGTGAAGCTCAAACTCGAACACGACGAGTTTAACTAATATAGCTTGAGTGCGAGCTCATCTTGACGAAGGTTACTTTGAGTCTGTTGCAACTTATTTTTCTCACTTCTGGAAGATTTAGTTTATTTCTGTGTCTTACAGCTAAAAACGATGAAAAGATTGGAAAGGGCTCGGGTTGGGAGAGATTTAACTTCGACAAGGATGCACCTCTTGATGATGAGGAGTTTGAAGGTTAGCACAGAGTACTAAATTGCCTTGCACTAATCTCTTGTTGAGTTTCACCAAAACTGATCACTGGCATGTGTTTTCTTGATTAAGCCATCTTCAAATTGAGCTTATTATTGCCTATGTATCATGCGTCCCAAGCTTTCCATTCTTGATCGTAGCAGCCATGGTCATATCTCAAAATAATATTCCGTTTTCCTGCAATCTTTTTTATACTTGGTAGTACGATGATAATGATATGCACGTATTGGCAGCTGCCGATGATGATGCATCGGTGGTCAAGCACGTGGGCCAAAGCTTTCGTTTTACTGCAGCAGAGGTAATATTAGCATTCGTTTTTTGCACCTTTCGAAGCTTCTTTAAGCCCCACTGGTGATCTGAGCATATCCATTTTCTTTGAAGGCCAATCGAGAGGAAAAACTCAAATCTCTTCACGATGATGCAATTTTCGGAGGCTCTTCATTTCCACTTAGTGCCAAAACCGACAAAGAGCCCAAAGAAGAAGAAGGTGAAGAAGAAAGAAGCCGTCAACAAGAAACACTCAAAACCTCTCAAGCTGCAAGTCTCCTCAGTGACCAGGTGATGACAGCACAATTACCACCTTTAACCGTTTCAGTTTTCACCAAAGATGATTTTTTTTTTTCAAATTAACTTGTCCTTATTATTTATTTTTTCCATCGCAGGTTCGCACGAAGCAACAAGGTTCTTGGCGTGATCGCATCCGAAAACCATGAAGTCTTAATCTGGTGGTACAAGTTTATCGGATCTTTTATCTAATAATTATATGAAGTTTCTATCATCGATTGTTAGAAAAGTTGCCATTAGAGGGAGTAATGTTTCTAGATGGTTGGGATTGGATGTGCTTATAGACTACTAGAGGCAAATTTCAGGCAAATTAATTTCAATCAAATATAAGTATGACATAACATAACACTACTTTCAAATCTGACTGTAACTATTCTTCAATCTTCTACAAGTGTAATACAAGTTCCTTTTTTGCTAACACATACGGATTGAATAGACTGATATAAGTAAACCTTGTACATATGAACCATAGAGAATTAATTCAATTGAGTTTGAGGCAGTAGTTTAAGGTTTCATTTCAACACAGTTAAGTCAGCTTGTCATGTTTGTCCTTGATAAGTGCTCCCAACTTGCATGTGAAGCCACTCAGCTTGTGCTCTTTGAGTATACTCTCTTGGTGTCTGAGGGGCACATAGCATTGCAATGGCATCAAAGCCTAGGTTTGCTACCTGCAACTGACCATGTGATCATTCTATTACAAGAATGAACTTTCGGGTAGAGTAGATATGTCCCTTCACTTTGAGACATGTTTGTGTGTATGATCAGAGGGATTGAAGGATTGCTTACATCTTTGGAAGGGAACTCTTGCATTGTGGGATTAATCAGCCTGGAGTTAACTGCTTCGAGCTTCATTGACAGAAACTAGACAGAAACGTAATAATACAAGGAGGGTCGGTCATATGGGCACGGAATTATCGGAAAGATGTAAGTAAATGATAAGATAAAGGCGATAAGTTACTTCAACTTGATGCTGCAGTGACTGGATGTAGTTTATGATTTCATCAAGAACAAGAGCTTTTCCAATAACCTGAAGGAGTGAAAAAGCTTCACTTTTATCAGGTTATATATGGTATTATCAGCTACTTCATATTAGTCTACTATAACGACGATAAATTCTGATGGATCTGAACCGTAAAAAGAGAAAGATGAAGGTACCTTATTGCATCCCGGGACCAAATCTTGCAAGATTTTCATCCTCTCGCTGATCTTTTCTCTGCGAGCCTGAGATGAAGAAGAAGAAGAAAGGAAGCAGATGAATAAGAAAACTACATCGTCGGGCGAATCTGAACATTTTCACGGTTAGGCATATAAGCTGTTGTACTCACTCTTTCGGCTAAACTGTGGCTATCAGTAGCTTGGCCCCTTCTAGCTCTGACATGAATGTAATCTTTGGGTGGTTCGGGCTTGGCTTTATCCTCGACCGGCTTAGAATTAGTCCCTGAATTTGTGTCTGCCTCTGTCTTCAAGCCAGCGGCTTCATCTCTTGATCGGAATTCTTTTGCTCTCTTGATGTTCGAATCGTTCGGCTGCACAGAAAAAGCAAGGAGATGCAATTTCAGACGAACGATTATGCGAAATTTAAATTCCAGCAACGAAATGAGAAAGATCTAAAAGAGCAAAGGTTTTGCCTACAGTTTGCCGAGCTAAAATAAGATATGATTCTGTGATCAACTGCTACATTACTCTGTAAACTGACATATTCGAAAGAGGACTAAGTGCATTACCATTGACTCATGGGCAACAAAACTAGCAGCAGTCAAGTTCTCAAGAACACCCCTTTTCCTCTTCCCACCACCACCTCTCTGCTCCGTCACCGTCGACTCCTCCGCCGACCCACAGCTCCCAGCGACCGGGAAAGAGAGGAGCCCGGCCAAACTATAAGACGAAGGGTACGCCGATGCAGTAAAAGACGCCTCATTTACCAGGGGCGGATCCATCTTTTTCTTCCCTGAGTGATTCTTCCTCAGATCCCAGAAAGAAAAAGGGAGGATTAATGAACTTTTGAATGCTAGTTTAAGGTTGAACGGTTGCTATATATAAAGGGATAGTTTTGTTTGGTTGAAGGAAAGAGTTCGCTGTTGGTTGGGTAGTGAGATGTGAACGAGTGTGTGCTGTAGATGGATGACGACGACGATGTGAGGCAGACGAAGAAGGACATCATCCTATTATAAATTTATTTTTGCTTTTATTTTTTATTTTAAGGAGGCTTAAATATATTTTTACTCCGATATGTTTGAGGGGGTAGCGTTTTAAGGACACTTAAGTTAATGGTGGTAATTTTAGTCCTGTAAGTATCAAAATTGAAGCAATTTATGGCCATTTAAGTTAAGGCTGACAATTTCAGTGCTATAAGTATTATAAATGAAGCAATTTTAGGACAGCTAAACCTAGAAATCTAATTTCGGCTCGAAATTTATACACGTGGCACCAAAGATGTTTGCTTAAACTAAATTTATTTTCTCTTTCCTCCAATTAATCGCCACCTCATAAGTAAAAAAATAAGTAAGAGCTTATTTGGAGGAAAGAGAATAAATTTTAGTCATGCAAGTTTCAGAATTAAAGCAATTTTAAGAAAGTTAACCTCGAAAACATCATTTCGACCCGAAATTTATACACATAGAACCGAAAATGTTGACTTGGACTATGGAGTAACATTTAATTAAAGGAAAGAGAAAACAAATTTAGTCCAAATCAGCATCTTCGGAGCCACATGTGTAAATTCCGAGCTACAATTAAGTTTCTGGCCATAATTGTCCTAAAATTGCTTAAATTTCAATACTTATTGGACTGAAATTGCCACCCTTAACTTAAATGACTAAAATTACCATCCTTAATTAAGTGTACTTAAAACGTTACACCCTCAAATATACTGAACTAAAAATATATTTAAACTTTTTAAGAATTTAATTCTCCGTGGATTTTCTTTAAGAATAAAAATTAAATAAATAATGGACTTATTATTATTATTATTACAAGCCTGCCTAACGCTCAGTCACCGTCTTCTTTTTCCCCACATGACCAAACTTGCCTCACATATTATAGTTTTAATCAAGCAATAATAGACATTAACGAAAGCATATCTTTAAACATTCCCAACATAGAAAGCATTGCATTATAAAGTCTTGAGCAATGTTTTACTTACTCTCTTCTATTCTATGTTCATCATCATTGGTCGTCATTAAAACACAAGCACATTCGTATACGACATTGCTACTCAAAAAAAAAAACCGTTATTACAACAATAATATTTGACTAATCTCGGCATGTTTTCACATCTCTATACTCTTTAACTTCTTTATACTACATGTGTGTGTGGATCATTAGCATTTGTTTAAGTCAATTATCAACGATGAATGTGTATTTGAAAGATGCTAATTATACATCATTAAGGATGTGTTAGAACTCTTGAATCACTTGAAGAAATGTCTAGATTCGATTTATTAACGTTCGAAATAAATAAGGTTGTCGTTAGTAATTAGTATCATCGTTCATGAATTGTTATTTGGTGATAGAATGTAATATTTGTACATAACGTGTATGCGTACAAGTGACCCGTAATATAATTTTGGGATAAAATTTACAATGGTCCTTCATCTTTATTCTATGGACCAATTTAGTCATCGATGTTTCGTCTGAACCAATTCAGTCCTCGATGTTGTCGATTTTGGATCAATTTAGTGGGAATTGCACGTTAAAATTGATGTTTATCGTGATGGAATGATCAAATTAGTTCAAAATCGACAACATATGGGACTAAATTGGTCCATAGAATAAACATCGGGGACCATTTTGAATTTTATACATACAATTTTCAAAGGAATGGCCTGTTGTGATGGTGACTCACGCCATCCTTTTAGGTTTTTTTTTCTACGAACTTTACCGTCCGTTATGTGACGAATTCAAACTTTCAACAGGACTAATTCTCATAGCATGCATATACTGTTCCAAATAGACAAAGTTCGTTTGAAGTAAATCTGAACCTCAAAGATGTATATGGAAAAACTCCGACTTTCAGCGGGACTAATCCTCCTAGTCTGTGTGTACTGTCCAAGTAGATCGAATTCAACTTGACTTCTAGTGGGAATTTCGTGGCATGTATGTATTATCCCAAGTCCATACAGACCATGAATGTCAATGAGTCCAAATGGGATCGAAGCCATAACTTACATACCATACATATGGAGATATAATGTGTTGGACCACTTAGCCTATTCTTATATACTATATCCTCTGCTTAGGTTAATCAAATGTGCTTTTTATTGAGAATTTGTGACATTCATGGCATTGAGCTTGGAGGGTTAGGTTTTGGGCTTCAAGAATATATTCAATAGTTAGAATCGCTTCTTGTGCAATAAACGTACAATTATAGACAAATGAAATGCGATGTGCACATAAGTATATTTCTTCGTTATGTAAAAATGGCAAGTAGAATATGAAATGTGGTCGACAGCATTTTATGAGAAAAAGCTTTGATGGTGAATGGATTTTATTTTATTTTATTTTATCTTTTTCTTTATCTATTGAGAGGAGTGTCGAGTTCTTATTGGTGGGTATATTTTGATAAGGGCTAAACTTGCTTTAACCTTCCTTTGTATTTTTTTATTGAATAGACTTTTGAAGGAATTAAAATAAAATTGAACTAATCAAATATAGGAATAAAACAATTTTCCATAAATCCCAAACTAATATAGACTGTAATGTAAATTAACTTTAACCCATTTAAATAAATAATTATTTGTTAATTCTCAATTATATCAATTAAATCATAATTGGGAAATTCTCAAAAAATAAATAAATAATTGTGAATTGAAATTGAGCCCTCATATATGGGCCCTAATGAGCTATTATATCTAAATGGGCCTCACTTTTATGGATGAGCATAAATGTAGTTTTTTTATCCTGCGAATCATAGCTATTACTATTAAGTATTAGGTAGTCATATAATGTAAATCTTTTGTGCAATAATTAGGAGTAAATTCTAAGTTAATACAAACTGGTATTTTATTGGACACTCGATGCGTATGCGTACAATATAAATATATAATATTGTTGTATATTTTAAATTATTTATACTTTATAAAATTTAATAGATAAAATATTATTTAAAAAAATAAATTTATGTGGATGTAATTAAAATAAATAAAACTTAGGAAAATCAATTGTAATTACTAATATTAAAATAAATTATAAAAGGAAGGGATAAATAGCAATTAACTTTACACACAAAATTGACGGTTTTTATCCACCCTCCCACTTAATAAATAATATAGATACTGAAAAAAAAAAAGGACAATTGACTAAAAATATAAACTTTTTTTATCAAATTTAGGCATTAATCTCAGTCCCCAGCAAAAGAGGAGTAAAACTGCAGGGAATAAGTTGCTTTAACCTAACAAAGAAAGAACCCCAAGGGGGGTCTCAATTACTGCATCATAGTACTTGCTATAAAAAAGTTTAATGATCTTACAAATCGATTTTCCTCTCCCATGATAAACATTTTCCTTTTCTTTTTTCCCCCCGGGAATAAAAACAAACTTCAAAAGCCACTAGGGTCGTCGTCGTCATCCCTCGTCGAGTTGGGACCATCATCGAACCCCGTCCCTGGGGCGAGCTCATTCAGATCAAGAAACCGTCTTTTTCCCAGCCCTTCATCATCTTCTTGATCATCTCCAAAGCTGTACGTTGGATTTTCGTAATCTGTTTCTTCTTTATTACCATCAACCGTCTCAACGGGCTTATTATTCTCTTCGGTAGGCTGATCAACGGGAACCTCCATGTTTGTCTCCTCATGCTCGTGCTCATCGATCTTCCCCTCATCAAAGTCTTGCATGCCATCGAATGAATATGGATCTTCTTCATCTTCGTCGTTGCCACTTGCATCATCGAACTGCTCAGCTGCTGACTTCCCAGGTTTCATCAGCTCATTGTCTGATTCAGACATTTCGTAAAGTTTATAATTGACGCGGTTTCTTGTCGACCTCTTACTACGCCTGAGGCCCGTTTGGGTTTTTTCCTTAGCTGATCTCAATCTAGTCCCTCGCCTAGTACGCCCTCGAGACTTGCGAGGCTGCTCATCGCTGTCTTCTTCACTTGTACTTAAGCTGTTGTCATCTTCATCTTCATCTTCATCTTCCTCCTCCTCGGGGTTTTCTTCTTCATCCCACTTATACTCTTCATCACCTTCCTCACTGCTCGAGGCTTTTCTTCTCCGTTTCCTTTTCCTTAGGTATTCTTCGTCATAAACTACTTCGCCCACTATATCATCATCACTCTCAAGATCTGCTTCATTATCTGAGATACCATCGGTGAAGTTATTTTCAGCGTATCGCTGAGGCCTCTGCCTTCTTCGGTTGCTGTAGGATCATCACAGTAACAACGTTAACAACGTTTCTGAAAAAATTCGTAGGATACCTTAAAAAAAAAAGGTTTTCTTGATGCTAATTTCGTAAAAGACAAATAAAACAAGGTACCCGCGATCCAAAGCTTCGTCTTTCTGCTCGTCGAATATTTCGGCTTCATGATCTTCAAGCATTCCATCTTCCTCGTATGACATAGGAGAAGGTGCACTGAAAGTGTCCTGTCGAGTGCTTCGCAAAGTGCCAGCCCATCCGCCATTTAAGGAGTTTTCAGTTCTCAGAGGTTGATCTCCTCTTTCATGTGGTTCAGGAGATTGCTGCCGATTCCTAAGATTCAAACAGATTTAGTTGCGGGCCTAAGATTTAATGAGATCCATATGATGTCATCGAAAAGACACGCTATTAACGATCTTATCGTAAGAGAAAATCAAAGCATTTATGATGCAGAGCAGAGATTCATACTTGGTGAACTTCAGAGCCTCATTAATGGATCGATCAAAGTCATCTGCACAGAGAATTCGCATCAGAAAATCTTAACAGCGTAAAGACCTTTCGTATTATACAAGGAGTATTATGCCCACCAAAAGTATATGTGACGGGTTTTCGATCACGAAGTGATCTGCCACTGCCACCACCTAACCCGTCGATGTGCATTATGCTATCGAGCATTAATGCTTCTCTATGCTGTTTCTTTAGGAGCCTCTCCTTCTTCTGAAAGGAAAAAGACACGCCACGTAAGATCGAGTTAATACCCAAACTGTCTACTTCAACCGTAAACAAACATCAGTAACAGAATCAGACATTTCATCGGTAAACAGAAGACAACCTTGTGGACCTTCTCTATTTCGGGAATCATGTCGTTTTTCAGTTTCTTCCCGACAGAAACCTCGGTCCTGTTCTTGCTCGCAAAGAGCTTCTCCTGAAATCAAGAAGATTTTTGGGAATTCATAAAGGAGAGTAAAACTAGAAACATTAGACCATACAAAAGAATTTACTGTTAACAACGAAATTGGAGAAAAGCAGAAACATATCTTAAGACTGACAAAACTTTCACTTACAGATACGTTCACGAACTCATCTAAGTTGGTAGCAATGGCTTCCCATTGATAAGATGAATGAGGAGTCTGAGGTACACTTTTTCCTTTGCCCCGTTTCACCTCAACTTTTCTTATTTCTCTGTAGAGTCGATGACCAATGATTGGATCTTCTTCATACCTATATATGATCTCAGTAGGTTCAATCAAACTGTTATCAGACTCTAAAAAATGAATAGATCGTCTATAAACCAAGTACTCCAATTGTCACATATCTAAGAAAATAACTTATTTATGACAATGGCCAACATTACCTTATTTATCAGTTACAACAGCCAAGAAATTAAATAATTACCAGTATGAGACTCCACGAGAGTCTCCGCCAATTCGCTGTTTGCGAAACAATGAAAGCTGAGCACCGTTTTTTATTGAGTCATCGATGAAGATCTTTATATCTTCTTGCTGAAGAATGAAGCAACAATGCCAATAAATGCATTTCCAGCATTGACATGAACGAAATAAACATGACACGTGGAAATGAATCTACACACAATTCGATAAGCTTTCACAAGCACATATGGCAGCACTGAGGTAAATGAACATGACCATCAATCAATACGTCAAGAATTTATTTAACAAGTATTGAAACAGAGTCATGAACACGCGGAAAGATTAAACGACGAAAAGGATGGTGCAATAATATCAAAGCAACACTCTTAAAGATTTTTCAGAAACTGAATCTATGGAAGCATATATGGATGTAGTTAAGTAAATTGACAAGACCATCAATCCAAACATCAAGAATTCATCTAATCAACACTGAAACATCGACACCTGGAAAAGATCAAACGGAGAAAAGGATGGTGCGATAATATCCAAGCACCACTTGTAACATAACACGTCAAGAATTAATCTTAGAATAACATACTCTAATACCATTGGATAAGCTTTGGGAAGCACATTTGGTAATACTTACGTAAGTGAACAAGATCATTAATCAACACAAAGAATTCATCAAATCAACGTTAAAATATTGACATATGGATATGGAAAAGATAAAACAGCAAAAAGGATGGCGCAATAACATCCAAGCACTACTTGTAACATATTTCCACAACCGAAATTTAGAATAACATACTATGAGATCAACCACAGATTCAAGATTCCATCAAGAGATTTAAGGCAAAGGGGTAAAGAATGAAGACAATCACTCTTTAAATGATACCTCGACACGAATGTCACACAGTGCCTTAAGAATCACCACTCTAACCCCGGGTTCAAGTGAATTGTATGCTTCAATTTCCGCCCTAAATGATATTTCCAATCTTAGAAAAATGATGTTGCCCCCATATGAGGCATACTTACTATAACATAAACAAATGATATATTGCAGCTCACCCATGTGATGCAACTATAGGCAGATCTCCTTCAGCAACCTGTAATTAACATAAAAAATCAAGTTAGATAACCACCCAAGTAGCATAGGTTGGTCATGTTGAAGGTTGTCATATGTTTAAATTGTGGTATAATCATGAAATTACCCAGTGCCACCAATCTCTCAATTTTCTGCACAGAACAGTAATCCAAGTAGTGGGTCCATGTGCCATTCTAATGATAGGAGGAATTGCCTGCAGATGCGAGCAACACAGTCCATAGTTTATGCAAGTTAATGACAGAACTAATCCAAGTTTTGCAAAGAAATTACTTGAGCTACACTGAGTTCCAAAGGTAATCAACATTTAAGCTTAGTCATCAAACATAGAACACAACAGCATACACAGCATAAAGTCAAGTGCACTGACCATAGACACAACTATAATATACATATTGCAAATATTTAGTTTCTTCCAAGGGGAAAAAACGGCACCAACCTTCAACAAAGGTATATGTATATCCGCCAAGGTATTATTCGGCGTGAGCAAAGCCGTCTCCAACTCCTCCGCCGAAAATTCCACATTAATGTTCAACAACGGCCGAAAAACCTACATTCCATAGAAAACGACGAATACATTTAAGCCTCGAATCAACCATATCCAACATGAAAAAAAAAAAGGACAAAAAAAGGTTTAATCTTTTCCATTAAACCTCTCACATACATTCAAGAAATTGAAAATGGAAGCCAACTGCCACATGGAACGTATGTTCCATCTAGGCAACTGCGAGTCCTCCAAATCCCCGACCAACGGAGTAATCGTACTACTAGCCCGTGCTTCGCCATCATCCTCATCAGCATTGTCCTCATCTCGCACATCATCAGAGCCTTCCTCTTCATCATCAAACTCACTATCCTCCTTCAACAACCTAGCAGCTAATTTCTGCTTCCTCGTACCCCTCTTTCTTTTTCTCTCGGCCTCCATCTCAGCCTCCGCTCTAGCCGCAGCTTGCATCCTCTCAGCGGCACGCTGTGTGCAAGCTCTAGATGGCCTCTCCCTTTTAACCACTACATTATTACTACTGCTATCACCGTTATTTTTGCTCCAATTGTTCTTTCTACCATTACTCTCACTCTTGGAGCTGCTTTCTACAAGTGCTTCGCTGTTCTCAGCGTTGCTGGAGCGGATCGGAGAGGATTTTCGCTCAGACATGACTGAGGGGTCGGGCACGGAAGGGTCCAAAGGAGGTTTACAATGGAGATCAAGGGCTTGCATTGAACACAAGCAATTTATTCCCTTTTTTTTTCAAGAAATACAAAAGATGGGTTTTTTAATCTTTTACCCACACCACACCAATGGTTATACTAACGCGAAACAAGCCGAAGCTGCAAAAGGTTAAGAACAAAGGTGGGATTTTTATCGAAGCACCCACCGAAAATATTACAACGAAAGGAAGAGAAAAGAAAGAGAAAAGACGCAGCTGCAAAAAAAAGTCGAAGAGGGCGTGATCAGACAACCACGGAAGAAATAATGATGGTGGTAACAATAATTGGGTAATTGAAGATGTGCTTAGTTCTTGAAGCAGCCTCTATTTTGTGAAAGGGGCAAAAGACCCAGAAGAAAGAGAGGCACGCCCACACAGACTGCTAACAAACACACCACAGTAAAGAAAAGAAAAAATATTTGGTGAAAAAATTGCGTTTTTTCTTTTGAGAATCTGCGTCTCTCGGCAAAGCAAAACTGGTCAATTGGGTTGGGTGATTTCAAAGGGATTAATTACTCCGACCTAACAAGATAATAAACAAAGAAGAAAAGAAGAATTAAAAGTAATCGAGAAATTATCAGAAAAGCACTGCGTTTGAGAGAGAAAATAGGAACGACTGTGTTTTGTGAGATTTGCTGAGAAAGATCCATCGTAATGTACATACATACATATATACATTGACACAGTAGATTTAGTAAACATTTATTGAGAACCAGCCTTTTTTGCAACGACGTCGTATGATAGGATGATTATATTATTCCCAGATATATATATATATATATATATATACATATTTTATATTTTGATTTATTATTTGTAATATAAAAAGGAGTTGTCCGAGTGATCATGTCTACTCAGACAGATACAGTAGTACTTTTAAGTCAAACTCCATAGATAGTTGTTAACATCAAATAGCTTCATTATTCCAACCTCATCGTACAAAAATTTCATGCCAAACAAGCTCCTAACTATGCTCGAAAGAAAGAAATAAACTGTATCACATACATTAGATTTTATTTCGTATGCTTTTCCTCATCGTACGTAGCTAAGAACTATCGCTGGATCGTCTGTCCTCAATCTGTTCTAACAGCGAACGCATCTCATTATAGTCCTGAGTTATCTCTTCTTGAACGCAGAGCTCCGCCGCCTGAGACGACGGACCAAACTGCGACGACTGCGGCGCCACCACCACCATGGAACTGCCGCTGTTGCAGCCCTGCTGTTGAAACCACAGCTGCACATCATCGCCTCCTCCTCCATCATCTCCCTCCTGGTGGTGGTGGAGAAGACGATCCTTATCATTACAATCCGCCAGTTCAAAGCCATGCTCAGGCGCCAGCGCATTGTTAGAGAACGATACATGGGTCGGCGGCGGCGGACTCTCCTGCCCATCCGCGATTCCCAGTTGAAACGGCGGAGCAAAGTCGCTCAAATTAGGCTGCTGATGACTGCCATTGTTATGCTGCTGCTGCTGCTGCTTGTAGAAGGCGAGCTGCTGCAGCACGGCATGGAGCTCTTGCTCTTCGGCGTTGATATGGTACTGAAGGCGCTGGATGGCGTAGACGCATCCCAAGATTGGGTGCTTAGCCCTCATGCGGGCGTGGTACTTGACGGAGGTCATGGTCATGGCGTGGTGGTCCGGCGGGATTTCTTTGAGGAGGTGCTGGACGTGCTTGACCCCGAATAGGCGGTGCACCTCCTGGAACGTCTTGGGGTCCTCTGCCGGGAAGTACGGTGCTAGGAGGCACTCAGGCGTGCACCTTCGCCGCTGGTATTTGCAGGCCGCGCAAGCTTGACCACTGCCGCTCTTTATAGTCATAAATGCCGCCTAATCTACGTTCATCAATGGGATTAATTAGTCTATTTGGGATTTGGTTAGAAGATTAATAATGGAAGAAAAAAAGGGATGTAAGAATTCTTACAGAAGTAGTTAGTTTAAGAGAAGACTGTGATGCAACGAACTGAAGCTTTTTGTTTTGCCTATATTTGGATTTATTCCTATGTTTCAGTTACATCTGTGGTTGAGGACTCGGTGTGTTTGTTTCTTTTACTAAGGCTTTAGAATTAGTGAATGTTAGTTAATGTCTTTCAATTTTTATTTTTTATTTTTTTTTGCTAAGATTAATTTCGGACACTTTGCAATGGTTTATTGGTTGGGTTGCTATTTACGTGGTAAATGCCTAACTACCTTTTCTTACTAGGATTATCTCGAATGAGATTGCTGAACTGAAAGATAAGATTGAGCCAACTTTTATTTATTAGATAAATGACTTTAGGTGAAATTAAAATTAAAAATCAGAGAAGATGAAAGCCAGCAAGAAGATACAATGTAAAGGATAATGTAAGAGAATCCAAGAAGACTTCAAAGTAATATAAATATGTAACTGGCGAAAAAAATCAACACATCTTCTTCGATAGCCCTTTTAAAACGACTAAAAGTGGCAAAAAAACTCAACACATAAGCTTACAATCACACTACAGCAAGTGCATTCTCTCGACGTAAGGCTGAAGCAGCCATCGATTGAGAGCCTCGCCGCAGCCGACAAAGCATCCCGAGTTACCGTTTTCGATGAAAAAGGGAAACCTAAATGCGCTCAGCAAATCATGCACGGCTTGTCTGACGAGCGAAGTGCCCGAGACACGGCTTCTTCTTCCCCACCCTGTAATGATGTCGATCCTGCTGGGACATATCCCCGAGGAGAGCATCTCCCTGCGAAACCAAGCTAGGGTTCTCGACAGGGCGGTCACGGCCGTTCCGTCGGACATTATGTGGAGGTTTACGAGCCAGTAGCACGGGCCCTTCTCCCGAACTGCATCGGGATATATGTTCTTTCGGGCGGCCACTTCCCATATGGAGCCCGCTTCTTCCTTCAGACCGGCCTTGTGGAAGAAGTCGATGACAGAGTCCACGAGCCCGCGCTTGCTTTCCCTATCCTCGCTGTGCATCAGGTCCAAGAAAGTGCCCACGTGGTCGCGGATGTTCTGACCGTCCGGTCCAGGGGAGGGCATGGTGAGCAGGAAGGAGTGGGCCGGGTGGTTCGTGATGGTCATGAGCTCGCGGCAGAAGGTCATGTCCAGCGAGGTTTGGGCTTCGGTGCAGCAGCTGAGGAGCAGCGTGTACGTCTGGAGGGACGGGTTTAGTCCTAAGCTGAGCATGCTTCGGAGCAAGGAATGTGCCTCGGGTAGACGGTGTACCCTAAGGAAAGCGCTGAGTAGAGAGTTGCACGTAGGGACGTTAGGGCACAGACCCGCGTCGAGCATGGCTTGGTACCATTCCCGAGCCTTCTCTACATTGCCAGCTTTACCCCAGAGATCTACTAGGAGACCGTAGACTGGCTCGTCGGGGACCCAATTTTTCCTCTTCATCTCTGCGAAAACTGCCTCGGCTTCTTCCAAATAGCCACACTGTCCAAGAACCTCCATCACTATACTGTAAGTCACCTTGTCGGGTTCGAAGCCAGCACCCTGCATGTCGCGGTACAGCTGAAGGGCATTTTGGTAATTCCTAGCCTTTGCGTGCAAAGCAATCATGATGTTATAAGTCACGAGGTTAGGCACGCATCCTTGATCAACCATCTCACAGAACAGTTTGTGGGCTGCAGCCAAGTGTCCCCCTTTGCCCAGGCAATTGATGATGACACTGTAAGTGAAGGTGTCGGGAGATAGCCCGGCCTCTTGCATTCGATGGTACATGTCCATGGCTACGTCGAGGTAGCCCGCTTTTGCATGGATATCGATGAGCGTGCAATAGGTCACACGGTCAGGCTTACAGCCCATTCTTTGCATCTGATGGAAAACACCCAACGCTTCGTTCAAGTAGTTAGCTTTTCCGTAACTGTGGATCAGACGATTGTAAGTCACAACATTGGGTTTGCACCCATCACTCACCATTTGATCAACCAGCTTGTTGGCCAACCCAAACTGTTTAGCACGGCCGAGGATGCCAATCATGGTGGTGTACGTATGATCGTCGTGCTTAAACCCCGGCTGCCACTTCAACCAGCTGAAGAAACCGAGAGCTACGGTGTAGTCTTGAAGCTGCTTGATGATTTGGTTCGCCCCGTAGGCGTCCAGCGATACGTTTAGGTTCCCGAGAGCCTCTTCTGCAGCTGGGCCCCACTTCAACTGCTGTAAGACCCGAGAGACTGTCTCAACAGCGTTCGTAGAATGTGAGTATTGCCTGTTCATCGGGGCTGTGCCAGAGTATCCCTTCAGGTCCCTCACGAATCTACTCCGCCCGCCGAAGTTTCCATCCGCAGGCTGCCCGTTTGGAACGGATCTAGTAGAATAAGCTCTTGATTTCTGAGGAAACGAACTTCTCTTCTCATGACGATCGTAATAGTCACCATGAGTATCTACAGATCCACTATTTGAAGCCTTATGTTTCCCAATTCTTGAAGCAGATTCATCCTCTCTAACATTAGCACTACTTAAGGCAGCTGTCGAGCTAGCTGGCTCGGCCAACGATTTGCCCAAAGTTTTCTCCTTTTTATAGGTTTTCGCACCAAGCAATCGCTCCTTCGAAGCTGACTTTGTATGATTAGCCACAGATTTCTGAGACGAAGCAACCATAGCACTGCCTTCGGTCATAGGTATTCTATAATGTACCAAGTCAGATAAAAGGCCTGCAGCTGCCATACCAGCCTTAACAAAATGGTCTGCAATAGGTGGGGAGGAATGTGCTAACTCATTTTCGTCGATCTCATCAGCATAACTAACACGATTTGCACGCTCTAACGAGTGAGACGCTGATGCTCCTATTACTCGGGACACAGATTTAGTGTCTGGTCTAACATTTGCATCTCGTGAATCAATCGAAGAGAGTGATCCCTGAACTTTCGGTAATGAAGCAGAGGATGATGCTTGCAAATGTTTGACATTCGTAAGGAGATGTCTTTTAGAGATACAGTTATCGTCGTCTGAACAGCTACACGAGCTTCCATCGGCTGCACCACACCTCGGCCCACTGAAGAGAAAGGACCTTGCTGACTGAGAAAGTGTCCCGAGATGCTTAGCTCTCAACATGGTCTGTAGAATGTCGATTCATTCGAGTAATTACAGAACAGCCGTCTTACAACACAAGACATAGACTACGAAAATCAACCCATCGATGTCATCACAACCACAGGCATAAAAAAGGAGAAAAAAGAAACACCCAAAGCAGAGATACAGTACAGCAGCTTCATGTAATGGAGCCATAACATTAAGACAAGGATCAACTTTGCATTCCATCGAAAGTTAAACAACTAGAAACAAAATCAATAAGATAAGGAAAGAATATTCAACCTACCATTGCAGAAAAAACATAAACTAATCAACAAAGCTCAAAACCCAGAAAAATGAAGAAGAATCGATCAATAAGAGAAGGGAACACAAGAATAACAGTCAACAAACTTTAGAACACGGCGGAAAACATGAGCAGGTCTACACTGAAAAAAGTCGCGCATGTAAAGTGATGAGTGAAAGAAGAAGTGAAGTACCTAAAAATGGCGTCTTTGAACAACCCAGATGAACTGAAGTCTATTGGTTGGATACACTGAGACAATAAGGGTTATATGAAAAATAAAATCTTGCGAAGAAATCGAGCTAGAAAGAGAGAAAACATCAACAGATAGGTTAAAACAAGACGGCTGCCAATGTTTTTAGTTTCTCCGTGTCTGTCAGCTCAAACCTAATGAGTTTTCCAGGCAACTTGGGCTTTCTTTGTCTTTTTTACACTGACCCTTTTTTATTATAAATATATACATTTTTCTTTCTGAATTTAAATTCGTTATTTTCCTTGATATTTTTCAAGGCTGGAAAACAGCCTTGTGATCTTTCGGGTGCCACGTGGCTTCATACTGCCTTTTCGTTATGAAGAAAGAGAAAGTTCTTTCCTTTTCATTCTAGATTTTGTTTCATGTGTCTAATTAGTGAATTGCTCGCTTCTCCACCGTATGTTACAAATTATTACAAGAAAAAAAAAAGAAAGATATTATTTTATAGATACTTTCCCGCCAACGACAAAAATAAAAACTACAGCAGAATCTACAAAGATATTGGGGAGCTATTCTCCTAATCCTCAGTAGGATTATAAACTGAACCCAAAAAACCGAAAATAGATCGATTTATTTCGTCGAATTATTGTTATGATAATGCTAGTGCCTGGGATGTTAACAGATTTGAATGCAAGAATTTGATGCAACGATCACTTACACAGTATGTATGCTCGGCTTCGGAAAATATAATTAGTCATTGATTTTTATTCGTCGATGGACCACGACGGAGATAAGGGTACAGATGAGAAACTAATCTTTTCGGTTTCACTAATACTTAAACTTCACAAGGAGTTAAATGAACTCTGGAAATGAAAAACAAAAATCAGACAAACAGATTAAAGTCCGACCCATCCATCCAACTAATCTGAAGTCAGGCGTAAAGCCAGCAGAAATGAAAAGCAGACCCTTGTTTCGATTATTATAGAGAGCATTTAAACGAACCGGCTAGTGATGTGCCGCCTTGGCTTCAGCCTTCTTCTTGGATTTGGCCTGTGCCTGCACAACAAGATAATATTTCAAGGATTTCCATGCAAAATAGAATAGAGATTAAAGAAGAGTAGAGTTAAATTGCATTCTTTTTCATCTTTTTTGCATATCATATAATATGCAGCCAACATGTGGAGGCTGAAAAATGGTGTTTTTTTTTTCATATAGATGGCACGAAAAGAGTACGTCCAGGAAACGCTCCCCTTGCGTTACATGGAGTTGAATGAAATATATGATGATGTCAAGCAAGATAATTTGACATGTAGATTTGAGCTTGGCGGGACAATGTGATACACTGTGTCACCAAAATCCATTAGCTAGCAAAAACAATTGAATTCCGCTGTCCCGTTAGAGGGAAAAATGAGGGAGACTTGATGAATAATATTCAGGTTCTCATCAAGATCGCTGGACGGACAAGAGACTAAACACAGTTTATGAGCTTCACTTTCATGCTCAAACTACACCACAATGAATCATACATCAATAACATCATTTGCTTCACTTTAATATTGATAGAATTTGACAAATGTCAGGAAGCACAAAGCAGATAAAAAAAAACTCATCAAAAGGCATGAGCGGCTGGCAATTGTGAAGGATAGACAATTAAACCCCAAATGCAAGGCATAGAGCAAATAAGTCAACACCACAGATCCTCAATCAACAATCTATCAATTGCATCAGATCAGATCTCGACAGCAAAAAATTACCAATCAAAATTTCCACCCATCTCTTGCAAACCAAAAGATTAAAGGAAAAATTCAGAAAAAAAAAGAACATTTTTTTCTATATACGAGTACCTTAAGAATCTTAAGTTTGACGCTGCCGTAAACAACTCCGAATGAGAAAGCGGACACCCTAGCTACCTGTATCAGATATTTTCAGATCAATACATAGAAAGTAGAAAAATTCCACAGATCTCAGTCAATACAATTCCGAAAATGACTCAACAAATAAAGGTCGATAGGACTATATCGAACAAACGCGATTTCACATACCAAAGCAAGGGTGCTCTTGCCGGAGTATGGTCCAGGTGGTGGCGCCATTACTGAGAAACAAAGTGGTAATCAATGAACAAATAAGCTTCTGCTAGCTGGGTTTTGTTTTGGGTTTCTCTCTAAGCTCAGCTGGTAGGTTAAATGAGATTGGCTGCGTGTACGTGCCAAACGGCGCCGTTTCGCCGGTCTAATTAAGTGGATCATTAAATTGGGCCTTGGGCCCAATAAGGTTACCATTATTGAGAAAGGCCCATGATATGGCTTGCTTATTTATTACATCCTTAACAACATCAATCACATGGAAAAGGAAGCTCAACTCAACGCATTGCAGAGAAACAGACCACTTATCATCGGCTATTCTAGAGTTGCTCTTGGGAGGAGATGTAAACCCCATAAGGAACCTTCCAAGAAACATCTCTGATATCCTAATCTGCAGCAGGAGGAAAAGAAAAAGAACAGACAATGTGGAAGAACGATGAGCTTATTACAGTGTCTTATGATGACAGAATGCACTTCAAACTAAAGAGTAGAATATGTGAAAATGTGTATATTATTAGCAAGTGTAGGTTTCCAGCTAGGAGTGCTTAGCCGTCGCGTCAACTACTTATCAAGCCAAAATGAAACTGTACTGTACTAGATAAAAAAAATAATAAAAAATGAAAAAAAGAAAAGAGAAAACAATGTCAGAAGTGGGATTTGAACCCACGCCCTCGTTAGAGGACCAGAACTTGAGTCTGGCGCCTTAGACCACTCGGCCATCCTGACCGATATGTTTTCTTCATTGATATTATTATTATAAAAGTTATATTGTATAGCTCCTAGCTATGAGAAAACTCAAAATGGTCCCCGATATTCATTATGTAGAACAATTTAGTTCCCGATGTTTCGCCTGAACCAATTTAGTCCCCAATGTTGTCGATTTTGGATCAATTTGGTTATTCCGTCATGATTAACGTCAATTTTCGAGAAAATCTCGCAAACGCCTCACATGATAAACATTACAGACCATTTTGAATTTTATTATTATTGAAAGAAGCTGGAATACCAATTCATCGGACTCAGACTTAACTTCCATGACAAAAATTCTCAAGAAGTGATATTCTAACATCTTTAGGGATTTGGTTCTCCTTCACAGTCAGAGAAATACTTTCAATCCCGCCGGCGTGTGGGGTCGTTGCCTTTATGTTCATCATGATTTTTTTTCCCCATCAATGTAAATTATTCACATTAGTTTAACGAATATAATCATAGAGAATAAATATCAAAAAGCATCAATATCCAAATGGGCAGACACAGATATTTAGTTCCACTGAATTTGGACAATAGTCTTGACAGACATGTAGTCTATACCTCTCTATAAGAGAAAAAAAGCAAAATGGTAATGGCACATCATTACCAATTACAACTCCCCCCCAAAAGAAAAATAATAAGATTGAAAAACGAATATATTTTCCTACAGAATATTTTAATACTTAGGAAACCTAATGAACGAATGCAATTTGACAAAGTACCAAGTAATAAGATATTTTCCGATAACAAGTTGTTGTAAGAGTTTTCGAAGTTCCCATAACGCCCGCCTTTCAAGTTCCGACCTCTGTGCCACGTTCGAACAGAAAAAGTTGCTTTGCTCACTTAGTTTCATGCGATTCGGACATATCACCATCCGACCGCAGCGAGCTCTGAGGGGCTCGAATCTGCAACTGATGCATGCTGCGTTGAGTTTCTTGTAGCTGAAACATATGTTGCTGAAACTTTGAAGGATCGGCTGCTCCATTACGTTCGGCTGTTGCAAGCTTCAGGCGTTGAACTTCGGCCGACAATGTTTCGTTTAGTGCTGTAGTAAGGCACCCAAACGAGGGCTATGAGGTTACCATTTTTGTCATGAGAAGATACAATCAAAGGACAAGCAAGAAAGTAAAGGACAGTACCGTCACGAAGCTGTGCTTGTTGTTCCATTGCTTGCAAGCGAAATTTCAGCTCATTGTTCTGATTGCTTAGCCCAGCAGAATCGCGCTGAAAGAAAATAGATGACAGCCTTAGGACATGTAACAGATGTATACATATATATATATATGCATGTATGAAGACCGCAGGACTAGGTTGTTTGCTCACTTGAAGTAGAGTGAGTTGAGCAGACAATGTGGTGGCCTCAGTCTGCAGTGTCTGGACTTTGTGTTCCAGCTCAGCTATGTACCTCATTTTCCGCTCTTTCGACCGAGCAGCAGATTGGCGGTTGGCCAGAATTCTGAAACAATTAATACACAAAAGTCCATCGAAATAAATTGGACTTCATACAAAACTAAGAGTATAGTTATACAGACAGCAATGATATATTACCTTTTGACCCGTTTGGGATCATTAATTGCAATCTCAGTAAGCTTCTCATTTGCCATGATCTTCTGCAACTCGGGGCCGCTAAAGTCTCCGTTCCCAAACTCCAAGCTGAAGTTTGCATCGAGCGAATTAGTGGGCGAAAGCTGGCCCGGCCCAGTCCCAGGAGATGGTGGCATTTTCAAAGAATCATCCGAAAAATTAACCTTATCCATGAAACTATCCATGGACACACTCCTGTAATGACGGGTCGATGGAGCAATGTTGTCACCAGCGTTTCTTTTAAGCCCTTCCTTCCTCTGCATATAACTTGCAGCCTCTTTGACACTGCTAGTGGCTTCGTTATCACTACTGTCCCCTCCGTTCGTCTTGGAACCGCTCGCTCGGCTGTCCATGTCTTCCCTGTTCTCCGTTCCTAGCTTCTCGTCAGTACCAGAAGAGTTCAAAGCATCGATATTGTCCAAATTCATGTAGGCAGCGAACAGGTCGTCGGCTACTAATCCTTCGGTTTTCTTCTCACCCGCCCCTTCGAGGTTGCCCGATCCTTGTTTATCCCAGAATGACTCTCTCTTGACCAGCTGAACTGGGTTCTCTTTCATGGGGACGGATGCTCCAGGGCTTCTCAGCGGCATTAGTGGCGGAGAAGATTGCATGACGTTCAAGAAACCGTAAGGGATGTCACTGTTCGACCTCCTATGGCCCTTACGTGGAGGGAGATTCTCGTTAACCCTTGAAGAACTGAACCTAGCAAAAGGTGAAGGTGGCAGAATTGAGCCGTCTCTTTCCTCCATAGCTGCATTACCCGAGAGATGATTGACCAAAGGTATGGGATTGGATTCTTTGTAAGGAGAAGGGCTCAGCGGTGGCAAGGAGTCGAAGGCAAAGTACGAGGAGGGCTGCGAGAACGAACGACTGTGCGACGGTCCTGGGCTGGTACTGAAATTCTGCACCCCATTCTGCTGATTCAACGGACGGCTAACAGGGATTTGAGAGTAAGGCGAGATCGGCGGAATCTGCGGATGAGACGGCGGAATCCCGACCCGTTTGTTACTACTACCAGTTTCACCTCCGAAATTGGATTGTCTCATCGCACCGTAGAACTGAGGCATGTTCAATTGAGGTATGTCTAGTTGATTCATCATCAAATGCTGCTGTTGCAGCTGCTGCCTGAGCATAGAGGCTTCGACTGAAGATTGAAGCCTGCGATCACTGTTCGGCTCATCATTCTCACCAGCCATCTTCTTCAATTCCCCAACACTATCTCTCTATCAGCTATAGAAGCACAGTTCAGCTATGAAATTCAATCAAAGCGATTCAAAGCTAGCAGACGAAAAGTAATCGATCGATCAATAAAAATCATAGAGAATAACAACAAGCAGGCCGATAAGGCGAAACCCTAAACCAGCATTCGAATAAATCAAACAAACAAGGCATCAGCAAATCAACATAGACAACAAATACTATCATTCCACGCGCAATAATCCTACCATTTCATAGAAGGTAAAAACTATCAAGTGTAATAATGATCCCTCTATCTGCAAGTAAGGAAGACGGCGAGGGCTGGTAAGACTATTTATACGGGCTTTCAATTTCACGACCAAAGCAGCTCCACACTGATGCTCTGCGTTTACTTTAAAAAGGACGCGTCATTTCGAACGAATTTGAATTTCATTTGGACAGAAGATAGTTTTCATTTCAATTTCATTCCGACCCCATTTGGACTAACTCTACACTGTCTCGGTTTTTCCCCCTCGATCACCGCAGCGACCGCTATCGTGTCATAAAGACGCGCTTCTCAAGCGCATGAACGACACGCGCACTTGACTTGATATTTTATTTGCTAATATTTTTGAGGAAATGAATCGTACCTTTTTTTGCGGCAAGATCTTATGAGATCCTTTTCTGTAGAAATAAGATAATATTTATTAATTAATCCCTCAATGACATATTATATATATATATATATATGAAATCTTGGCATCACCTCGTATATAGATAGGGCTTTGTGAGAACTGACGCAAGTTATTTCTCAATGCAGCCTGCAAAGAAAGGTAATCCTTTGCTTAGTAAATATGACAATTGACGAACATTGAAATATACAAATGATGATATAAGCCATTTGGATATTCGTAAAACAGTCGCCATATATTTAATATTACAGAAAAAAAAAACCCCATTTACTTGCTTAGAGAAGATTTATTATGTGAAGAGAGATACATATATGATGTAGTTATTATATTTTATTATGTGAATGTTTTGCTCAACCATGGTTGGCCATATATATAGTGGTGGAGGGTAGTTAAAGGCTTTGTTGGCCAAAGTTATTTGTGGAAAATTACATGATAAGAATGTAATGTATAGAATATAAATATAACCATGTAATTTCCTTATACGCACCATCATCATTACAGTGATTAATGATTTGTGGGTTGTAATAAAAGAGTTGTTTGTTACCTAACTTTGTTGTAACAAAAGTATATTACATAGAGGTGATCTTGTAATTGAATTTTGATGGATTTTAGTCATTAATTAGTGTTCACATAGAATTATATATGCAATTATGATGACAATTGTCAACTCAAGGCCAATGACTTGGGGGTAATGTATTCATGATAAAAGTGATATAATAATTTTTTTATATTATTATTTGTACAATTTATAAACGGTGAGACATGTAAAAATTATAATTTTACCCTTCCACTATTCTTTTTATTTAAATTTGAGTTATTACTATTTTACTCAATTTTTAATTTATTACAATTATATCATCAAAAATATATTTATTTATATACACTTAAAAAGGATACGTAATTACATTTTAAAATATAATTTTATCTATTAAATATTTTAATTATAAATTATTAGTTATTATTATTGTTATCTTTCTATTTTATTATTGTCGAGGATCTCATATAAATCGTTTTGGTGTGTAAATTTAATTCTGTATCATTGAGTAATTACTATTTTATTCTTATTTTAATTATTTATTTTAATTAAAAAGTTACCTTCAATTTTTTAATTATATCTTTACGAATTAATTTAATTTTTTGTATATATCAAAAAGACTATAATTTGATTTTGAATTATAATTTTATCTATTAAATATTTTAAATTACAGTCATATTATATATTTAACATATATTTTAGCAATTTGCATAAATGGGCCAACTGGGCCAGACATGTTAAGCCCAAATCCGTTCTTCTGTGTGTCGGCTGTCGGGGACACGTGTAACGTACATATTCTTTCACTAAATTCGTGTCACCTAAGGAATGATCCAAAATCCAATAATCTTCCCTCACAATTCAATTAGCTGCTAAGGCTTTTTTTTTTTTTTTTTTTTTTTTTGGCGAATCTTCATTTCCATTGATTATCCCACAGATAGTTCACGGTCATGATCTTCGTGTAATCGGCCTCGCAACTTCGTTCGCACTCATTCGAAAACTCCGCGCCACGCAAGAATATTTCTTTCAGAAAGCCCACTTCAAAATCATGGATACACAGTCCATGAAATCACTGAGCTACGACGTTTTTGAATCACTTGATAACCAGCAGTTGACGATGGCTATTGTATTTCTACTCAGATCTGCATGGATAGCAGCTACGTTGCCGATACTAATCGCGTGTATTCCCTCGCCAAGATTGAATTGGTATCGCGAGCTACTGAATGGGCTCTCTAGGCGCGGAAAGACAATGGAGTCTCCCCCCAAAGTGAGTATGAAATAATATGTTCGATAGTACGTTTGCCCTCTTCTTTGCGGTACATTTCTGGGGCAGGTGATCTGTTCTTTTAGTTGAAGTTAAATATAGAGTGTAAAGTTGTTGATGTCTCTTGATTGGTTGAAACCTAGTGATACGAGGAAATGCAGGGGCTTATTAGTGCTGTAGAATGTAATGGTTGGTTTAATTTGGAAATAAAAATGCATATCTATTTGTGATTGCATCTTAATATGTGCACCTTCATAACTCTGAATTCTCGGATTCCTTACAGTCCCCGACTGTCAAGTAACCGAGATTGATGTATATGCATGTGGTGCTTGAATTGATATAGAATAAGGTAGTGATACAATTATTGAACTTTTAGTGTAACGTTCATGCCATAAGGGCATACAGATGCTGTCTCACAGTAAGTTTAGCTATAATAGCAGAAATCAGCAATCTTGCGTAGATGGACCCCTTTTGTAAATGATTTATAGTCATGGTATAGAACAAGGTAGTTATATGTATCGAGATAACCAAAGACAAGGCAGTTTATGGCTGGGGCAATTCGGCGACACTGCAAAAATAATTTCTTTTGTTATTATGCAGAAATTCACTGTCCCTCAGAAGTACTTTTGTCACTTTTATGTGCTGGGTGTTGTGTGGACAACTTTTCTGCTAGTTGCCACATGGCTCTATGCGTACGAAATCGCTCCAACTGTTTCCGGCTCAATGCTTTATTCGAGTATAGCAAGCCACTTGACTGGAGTTTCGCATAAGATTCCCTTGCATAAGTATCATTCGTCAAAGCGAGAGTACAGTTCTGGGATATGGAGATGTGTGTTTCTGCTTCTTTTGATGGAAGTTCAAGTTCTGAGGCGCCTATTTGAGAGTATATATGTATTCAAGTACAGTCGGTCAGCTCGGATGCATTTATGTGGTTATCTTGCGGGCATATTGTAAGTCTTTATTTTCAGTATTGTGAATTTTATGTTGTTTCCTCTGCTTGCATCAAGTTTTAGTTATGAATTTCATTATTTATTTTCTTTTATTACCGCTCACTGGTATGATTGAGCTTGAGAACTTTTTAAGTATGAAGTTCCATTATGTCTTATTATTTGATTTTTTGGGTGATAGTTTCTACACAGCCGCCCCTCTATCTTTCTGCTGCACGTATGCCTCAGATGTGTTCGGATTTGTCGTGAATTTGCTGGCGAACTTTGTTGTTAGAGGAAAAGATAGAATCAAGTTGGACGAATTTGATTTCCTGGGACATGTTTTTCCTCTTCTGCATCTCAAGTGGTGTGCATGGTTTGGTGCGGCTATTTTTATATGGGGTTGGATCCATCAACGCCGTTGCCATATCATACTAGTAAGTCTATCTTCCATACATTACTTGCTTCACCTTAAAAAAGTATTCAAGATCCATGAACCTGTCATATGGGCTATAGCTATTTTCTTCGCATGCGCCTTCTGTTTCTTATATCCTTGATAGGGGTTATCCAATTAGATGTGGCGTGTAAATATAGACATGAAGCCAAAACATTACAATCCATTTTGAGCATATGCTTCATTTGAACAAAACTGCCAATTTTTTTTTCAAAGTTCTCAGGATATTCGAACACAAACAACCCTTTGAGTGTATGCTGCATGCGAATAACACATCTCTTTCCCAAAAACATATCAGGGTTCTTTGAGGGAGAATGGCAAAAGAGACGGATACACAATTCCTCACGGTGATTGGTTTGAATATGTTTCTTCACCACACTATCTTGCAGAAATAGTAAGTAATCGTCTCGTTTCTGCAAACATTATCCTCGCATGTTTTATCTATGCATGTCATATTGCACCCAAAACTTTCTCTTCCCTTCTCATTCCTCGATTTTTTCTTTGTTGCCCATGAAGGTGATTTATCTAGGAATTGCTATTGCCAGTGGGTTTTCTGACATCACAGTTTGGTTACTACTAGGTTTTGTGGTATGTCAAGTTCCCTTGCAGCCTGCATAGAGGTGTAATCGAGTTTCTTATTTTGCCGTAAGCCCTTTTTTTGTCTTTCATTTGCAGGTTGCAAATCTCGCCTTTGCGGCTGCTGAAACACATCGGTGGTACGCTCACAAGTTCGATAACTATCCCAAAAATCGCAATGCAATCATCCCTTTCGTGTATCAGCCTCGATTCTGAACCATGCATCGCCAACATCATCACGATTAGATTAGAAGAGAACCTTTGTGTAATATATATCATCTCCATCGAAACACTTTACTTGTCTGATGGAGATTGATGAGCTTCCATGAAGCCTTTGTAGCCTCTCAGACATTTTGATGTTCATAGTTATTTGCAAGTACTTTGATTTTGGGCTCATTGTTCTGAATTCAACATACACATAACCATAAAACCCTCGCCAGATGTCGCCACGTGTCCCAATCTGTCGGTCTCAATCTCACCCCCTTGTAACTTGTTACAATATTACAATATTCTTGATTGTTTTTTTTTTTTCAATTCCTTTGTAAAGAATATATAATTTTGTTTACATACACGAAAATATAGTTATTAATTATGTAATAAAATAGATTAGTCTAGTCAGAAGTCGATGTCTACTTTCCACGTTTAAGATTTCTAGCTTCGAATATGAGGCAATCCCATCTGTACAAATATTGACCGTCGGATCATATCACAACTTACGGATGAAAAGACACCTCGCTTGAAATAAACGCTAATAAATAAATAAATAAGAAAGAAATAAATCCCTACAAAACCTATCTCGGGGACACAGTTTCACGCCATTAGAAAAAAAAATCTTACAAACGCGGGGAGAAGGAAAGAACAACCAAAGATGGCGGCAACGGTGGGCGCTTGGGCTAAACCTGGCGCGTGGGCTCTAGACGCGGAGGAGAACGAAAGCGAACTTCTCCAACAGCGCAAATCGGATGACAACAATTCCAAGAACAGATTTAACGCGGTGGAAACGGCGGATTTCCCGTCGTTGTCAGCCGCCGCCGCCACAAAAACCAAGAAGAAGAAACCTCAACCCCTGTCTCTGCAGGAGTTCTCCGCTTACGGCTCGACGAAGCCCACCGAGCCCGCGGGGTTAACAACCGAGGAGCTCTTAATGCTCCCCACCGGTCCGCGTCAGCGCACCGCCGAAGAGCTCGATCGGAATAAGCTTGGAGGTGGGTTTAGATCATACGGAGGTGGCGCGAGGGACGAGCAGCAGCCTCGCAGATTTAACAGGGAATCGAGTGCTAATCGCGAATTCACACCTTCTCGTGCTGATGAAACTGATAATTGGGCAGCTGGGAAGAAGAGCCCCGCTGGTTTTGGTGGGTCGGATCGGAGAGAAAGAGGTGGGTTTTTCTCGGACTCTGCTTCGAGGGCTGATGACGTTGACAACTGGGCTTCGAAGAAGAATTTTGTGCCGTCAGAGCCAAGGAGGTACGAGAAAAGGGGAGGCTTTGGGATGGATTCAGGCAACGGCGGAGGAGCGGATTCCGACAATTGGCAGAAGAGGAAAGAGGAGGAAGTTCGAAAGATCGGAGGCGGATCTGGCGGTGCGTTCGACCGTTCAAGGAGAGGTGGTTTAGAATCGAGTGGCGGTGGTTCGGACGGTGAAACATGGGGTAGAAAGCGAGATGATATTGTTAGCAGTGGTGGAGGTAGGCCGAGGCTGAATCTGCAGCCTAGGACTTTGCCGGTTGGTGAAGGGGAGAACAAGGGTGAGGTGAAGAGTGGGAATAAGGGTCATAATCCGTTTGGCGAGGCGAGGCCAAGGGAGGAGGTGTTGAAAGAAAAGGGTCAGGATTGGAAGGAGATGGAGCAGAAGTTGGAGTCTATGAAGGTTAAGGATATTGGTGCTGCTGCTGACACTGAGAAGAGGGGTAACAGCTTTTGGAGTGGGAGGGATAGGGGAAACATCGGTGCAAAGGCCGAGAACGCTTGGAGGAAACCCATGGCAGAGGCGGCGGACGCTTCTCGCCCTCAGAGGTTAGTGGTCTAGGTTTTCTCGGCAATGGTTAAGTTTGAAACTTAATGCGAGTTTTCATTAATCATTATTCGATTTGGGATTGGGTTGGGTACTATGGATCGTCTTTGTCATTTGTTGAGTTGGATTGTGTGTCTTCAGGTGATAGAATTTAACTATGTTATGACAAAAGTATAGGCTTAATTGACTTTTATACAAATTGCAATTATTGGATTTTTGTGTGGTTTTATTTAGAACTATATAACATCGTAGGTATTGATCTGATATTCTATCATCTCCTTGTGTATATGGATGCTTCCTTACATTATGCAGCTGTCTCAGTCTCAGCAGAATTTCTGTACTTATATGGTCATAACATTCGTTTGTGCTTATATATGCTGGGGCTCAATCATCAGCTTCATTAGTCGAGTTCTGCCTATTCACTATTCAGGATGGTCCATGATTTTGCTTATTTACCATTAGAATCTTGGTTTTTCAGCCAGTTACTATGTTCTGCAAGGTTTCTACGCCGTCGTATATTTAACCGATTGTTTAAAACAATCTTGAAATTTCTTTTTAAGATGTTGCAATCGTCATTATACTCAACTTATCGATGCGTTTCTTTTTTTTTATTTTCTAGTGGCGGTGAATCTGAGAATGGACAAGCCGAGACTGCTGAAAATGAACACGACGGTGAGGTCGAAGAGAGGGATGCTGATGCTCAAATATGATGCAAGCCTCTTTGGCCAACTCCTAAGGTGGCTGTCCTTAATTATTACATACAGATGCGGTGGAGAACTTCATTGGCAACTGCTGCTTTCCTCATCATAAATGTTCTACTTCTTTTTATTGTTAATTTTCGTTCTATTGCAGAGTGATTGTTTCGACAGTTTTGTTAGGATTTTGTCTGTGTTTTCTTGTCAAGATAATCAATTCTGTTCTTCGTTGGTGTAATCCTTATTGCATTGTCTATACAGATGCTCTTCTTCTTTAATGTTTGGTTTGTTTAATAACGAAGCTTATTACTTGTTTCTACCTATCCTCACTCTAAGAGACAGAGCTTTTAATTGCAGGCATAGATGATAGTTTTCTCTTTTGACTTTTGTACCAAAGGCATGTTAGGTGCAAACCGTGAGTTCATTTACTCAGAAGGTGTGTATACAGACCCTTTGATCAACGGCTACAAACTGTTCCACGACATCAACTATTCTAACTAGTTGGAGACAAATAAAGACACAAACTTTGCTGTTGTAATGGAGTCTTCACTATACAATATAACATTCGGACAGCTGCTGCTGATGCTGCTGTCATCTCTTTAGAATGAAGACACGGATCATATAAGCCTTCAATGCAACTCCTTACTGCTCCCAAGTTTCAAAAGGTTCTCTCTTTCTCTCTCGCTCATAAATGGAGGCAGTTGAGAGTTATGGAGTCACTTTTTTTCTTTCTACCTTTTTAAGTACGAACTCACGTTCATTCATACCCGAGAATTCCCTTTTACAGGTCTCTGTCTGTCTGTCTTAACTGTTCTCTGCACAGTTTTTAATTCTGGGCTGGCTCTCAGATTCACAGAAAACTACAATGGATGGGCCAAAGAAGGTTATATTCACAGCTTTTCTGATCGTTGCAGCTTCCATTGATGGAGCTTATGGGTATGCAATGGTCAGTGGAACTGTTTTCTGCGACCAATGTAAAGATGGCCAAGTTTCACTGTTCGATTACCCCTTATACGGTACATTGTTAGAATCACTGCTACTACTCAGTTTCATCTTCTTCCCCTGTAGACTTTAATGTTAGGACACATTGAGTTGATTAATGTGGTGGTTGTCCATGAATTTACTGAAAGTTGTTTCATTGCAGGGATTAAGGTGGCAATGGCCTGCCGTGGAAGCGACGGCCAGTACACAATGGTGAGGGAAGAGACGACCAACTGGCTGGGAAACTATGTGATGAGATTCGACGGCACGCCAAACTTAAACGGTTGCTACGCTCAAGTTTCGGGCGCTGACGGGGAAGTTCTGAATGGCTGTGGCGCCGCTGCTGGCCCGCCCAAGTATGTAAGACAAGTGTTCAACATCTTCTACGTGGAAATGTACACCGTCGATCCATTGCTAACTCAGCCATCCCAGCCCATGCCCTTTTGTCCCACATTCAACGTCCCAAGCCCGGCGGTCCCAGTCCAGCCACCGGCAGCCCTTCCACCACCAGTTTTGCCGCCACCGCCAGCCCTACCAACGCCAGTTTTTCAACTACCGCCTTTCCCTCCCTTTCCACCCTTTCCTCCGATACCGTTCTTGGAAGCTTCGGCTTGTCCATTCAGGTAAATACAGCGATTATAACTATCGGTGCAAAAAAAAACGATTTTTTTGCATGCCCTTTTCGTTTCGGAGTGAATTTTAGTATATTCTGAGCTAGAAATGCCTCAACTTTGCCTATAGACAATGGAGCTCACCATCTCTTAGTTCTTCATACCGATTAAATTCTTGCTTAATTCATTGTAGGAGTTGGATGATGTCTGAGTACAGATGCTATTGGAAAGTCTTAAACCCCGACGCAAAAGTAGCCGACGTGTTTGGCCTCGTAGCTGCACGGATATACGGCCCAAACGTGACCTTATGGGAAGGATTAACGGGCAGAGGAGATCCTTACAAGACCCTCTTGAGGGAAGGGACAACTTCACTTCTCAATTCTTACAACAGCCTACAATTCCCTTATCGTCCCTTAGGCGTTATCGAGCAGATGAATACGGCTTTAATTGGGTCCGTACAGCAAGTTCTTCGCACTGCTCTGAGCTTCATGAGGGCTAATATCGGCGGCGATGGGACAAACTCGACTTGTACTTTCACTACATGCAATAACTGATGTTAAGGAACTTGTTATAGTGATGTAATATGGAAGGAGTATATATATAGGCTGGGGAAGGTTTTCTTTTTGGTGGGCATTGTTTATGTATTCTCAGCATTTAAATTACTAAAATTGCAAAGAGGTATTATTGCTTTGAATAAATTGGTCGTTTGCCTTGCTTTGTATACTTTATATTGAAAAAGAAATCTTTGCTTCTTCCATTGAACAAAAATTTATAAAATCAAAGATGGAGGGAAAAAAAAAAAGTTGCATGCTTCCATCTAGATGAAGTTCACTGTCTTTAGAGATTATCATGCCGATGGATAAATACATAAATATTTTTGTGGCATAAAAGTTGCAATAAACTTTAGTAGAAATCAATGTATTTAAATAGAAGATCACCAAGACAAAACATACTCCAAGCAGTTCTCCTTCTCAAACTCCATTCCCATATCTCAAAAGTTCAGTAATATCTATGGCGGGCTCATCAAATAATACCTCTAAAGTAATGCTTTTTCTTCATCCGCGCTATTTCAATGGCGAGCCCAAGTGGTAGTTATGCTAATAGAGAGACATTTTTCTTCGAAAGCATTTGTCGAGGAAGAGAAAGAGCAGCCATGCTTCGCTTCTACGTCCACGACTTGCTGGTCGGCCAGGTTAGAGTCTTGGACAACTTGATCGCCGCCGAGCCCGACAGAAGCACTGGGGGGGGGGGGGGGGGGGGGGCATTATAAGTTCCGACTTGGAAAACACTGACTATACGATGAGCCTTAACTTTCTCTTTACGTCGGGGGTTTGGAATGGTAGTAGCACGGTTAGTATCTTAGGGCGGAATGAGATACTGAGGGAGAGGCGTGAGCTCGCCGTGGTGGGCGGCAGCGGAATGTTCCGCTCGGCGTGTGGATTCGCTGTTACGGGCACTTATTCTTACGGTTCTCGGAAAAGTTACGGCGTTCTTGAGTATAAGATATGCACCACTTATCTACGTGGAGGCCAAAATGTGATAGTTTTGTAGTTTCTTACAAGGTTCAACTTGTATTTATGGTAAAGGGATGCTCGACCGTAGTCCGTAAGTACATAAAAAGGTTCCAATCTATCCTACCCAAGTGATAAAACAATCCAACTCACTTAGGATTTTGATATATCATAACAAATTCAATATTTTTTATTTTTTTTATTTGCCAAAAGGGTTACTACCCAAATGGATAGATAGAATGAACTCATAAAAGGCTTTTTCATTTCTTGATAAATGCAAGGCAATGGGTGCTTTTTAGAGATCTAAGCCCTTTTGGACAGCCCACTTAAGGAATCTTAATATTTGCTTATTACTTTGTCTTGTAATAGCCCTTTAACTAGTCCACTTTGTTGAGGTTTATACCCTAGATGCCGTACGAGGATTAGATAGTACAAGAACATTTGTGTAATTTTGTAGTGTTTACTATTTGTAATTGGATTTTTTGATAATGGAATTACGTTTTATTTTTGTCGATTTGAGTTTTGACAAAATAATACAAAAGACATATTATTACTTCGTCTAAATAAATTAACCTTGCAGTCGGGTAATAAGACGAATTAATAAAACCCCAATATTTACAGTTCAGTTACTGATTCTGTGGGGACAGAGAGGGGGCACCAGTAAGCTGACATACTGTAATATTAAATTAAGTCCACAAGTCTTAGTCTCCAGTAGGGTGACTGGATTGACGAGTACGACTTGTTTGTCGACGGGTCCAAAATGGTTGTGTCAACCATTCACTTGGGAAGTGGAGCTCGTGACATTGATACAAGACAAATCATGGGATTGTCTGTATTTGGACATTGACTCGTAATCGAATGATCACACGCTGGTAAAGTCGCTGATCGATCGATTGACTATAGTAGTCTACGTGAACCTTAGACCGAAAGGGTTAACTCGGGGTTGGTCTTAAGGTCTTGATTAGTCACTAGTTTGCTAGGCCCGAATTGCATGAAGCATGGGTCAGCGGCGAAATGCGGTCTTGACTTTTCGACGTGATTGCCGGTTATACCGCTGAGCGGGATTTACGGCCTTGATTAAATTCAAGGTTAACGTCCTATGCAGTTTCGATGTGCGGGAGTTTACCTAAGCCTCTGGCCAGAGCATATAACTGACTCACGAGGGTCGTGGAGGGCAGTTTGGTAAATGTCACCGACACGAACATCATAGAGTCGAGTCCTGTAAGTTCGACTACGCGTGACTTTCACTCGACCGGGACAAACGTAAAGGGTTTATACGTAGTACGATAATCTATAATGGGTTCGTGAATAATACCTATTCGTACTCAACTCGGGATCGGTTCGGTACCACGGAGCTGGCTAGGTGAATACCGAACTCCTGGATTCCTCCCAGAGCCGGTTGAGACGAACCAAGAGAGTTGGGCTTAAAAAGGGCAACCGACACAACGTCAATATGAGAATAGAGCAGGCTGTGGCCTGGATTGAGAGATTAGAGTTTGGGGCTTGACCAAAACCCTAAATGGCCGAAAAACTTGGTTAAATCAAGTGAGGGGCAAAATTGTCTTTTCACCTCACGAAATATTTTTGGAATATAATATTGGATATTTATTATTTAGTATGTGATTTAAATATGATTTAAATCTTTATTATTGTTTTACAAAAATAATAATATTTAATTCGGAATTAAATAAAATATATATATAAGATATATATATATAATTTTCGATTTTATATTAGATTAATTTCGAAAATAATTTAAATATATATATTAGATATTATATATTTAAATATACTAAATATAGAATAAATATTAATTTATTTTAATATTTAATTTGAATTTGAATTTGAGTTTGAATTCAAAAGAGAAAGACCAAGTAAACAAATGAGACTTAGTATGAAAAAGTGGGTGAGAATTTTTCTCCACCCAACTCATTATTTTCGGCCAACCCTAGTAAGTATAAAAGGGTTTTTGTTTTTTGAAAAATACCCTAAGAGCCCGTTTGGTTGGAGGGATGGGTTTAGATGGTATTAGTTTTGGTCGGGTTTATATAATGGAGGGTATGAGTTCTTTGGGGTGTTTGGTTGATGGGATTAAATAATAATGTCTGATATGTTTGGTAGATGGATTTAGATGGTATTAGGTTTAGTTAAACTCAATTACGATTTTACCCTTATTTTGAAATTAAAAATTTTATAAATCATGGAAAATTCTCGGTGAAAGAAGATAAATATTTTTAGAAAAATATATATATGCAAGAAACAGAAAATTTTGTTAAAGATAGAATCGTACTTTTCAAGCTTAATCACGGTTTACGTGTCGTGTTTGGAGGGTTTTTATTATCATTGGTGGTCGAATGTTATCGTACTTTAAGAGTATGTTTGATTGAGGGGATGAATTTAAATTATATTAGTTTAAGTTGGATTTAGATAATAAGATATATGATTTTTTGAGGTATTTGGTTGATGGGTTTAAATATAACGTATGATGTGTTTGGTAGATGCATTTAAATGATATTAAGTTTAATTAAATTAAATTACAATCTTACCCTTATTTATTTATTAAAATATTTTATAAATAAAAGATAAAATTATCCAATATCATGGGATTAGATAAAAGGATGTTGAGAGACCTATTTAGTTAATACCTTGTTAATTCCTACCATTAAATAACCCTCCAATTAAATCTAACCTCAATACCCCCACCCAAACACACTATAAGTCATGCGTTCGATTTCCATGACTATCGTGCTGGGTGAATTTAGGACGAATTTCACATGGTCTACGAGGATTAGTCCCATCTTCTGTTACGGTAAACTCATTGACCTTTGTTGTCTGTGTAGACTTGGAACATATATATTGGACAGATAGATTAGTCCCGGGAAGACGAAGATGTCTCATAGACTTGGAACATATATATTGGCCAGATAGATTAGTCCTGGCAAGACGAAGACGTCTCATAAACGTTGAAATTCAGATTCATTTTTTAGCTAAGCACCATCCTGTGAGGATATCCTCAAGCAAAAAATAAAAAATAAAGCCAAATAGCATTGAAAATTAGTTTTGCATCCATTGTTTAGGGAAAAAAACATTGATTGGTTAAAAAAAAAAAAACTTTCCGATTAAGGAAGTAATATCATTAATCATCAAAGACAAAACATGCTAATGAACCTTTCCTTGGTAGTATAGTAATAATTGTCAAATGCGATGACAGCCACGTTACACCTATATACCATTATCACCACTCAAAAAATGCTTCGAATTATGTAATACGCGGAATATGCCATTTACTATTAAGATTTATTTAGGCAATAATAGTAGGTGTTGTCTTGGTTTCATTTCATCTCAACGTATCTATAAATAAATAAATAAACAAATAATACAATACAATACATAGATATATATATAAATTATTATCCAAAAACCAGCCAAAACTGTGCTGTGCATAGGCCAACCATACAACACACTTAGACCGACACAAACGATAGTAAACCATAATATAAAAATCTCCCCGCGCCAATCATCGACCAAAAACAGAGCCCACCATCACCAAAATACAACGAAGCCATTCCCCCACCCTTTTGACAACGATCCTCTACTAACTATCATCATGTCTTAAAATAAAATCCCATAAAAACCAAGCCATTAACACAAAAGCCACCCCATCTCAAAACCCTCCTCTTTCTTCTTCTTCTTCTTTATTTCAAGAAAGAAAGAAAAAAAAAGATGGGCTCGGTGCTATCCCAACAAGTCGAACGTCGAAAATCGATCTCGACGGAGAAGAAAGCCCTCGTGGACATGAAGCAGAGCTCGGGCTGCGATTTCCCGGGCTGCGACTACCGACCCGCGGATCGAAAGAACTGGATGGCAGGCCTCGACCCGACCCGGCTCAAGGTTTACCAGATCGTCTGGCCCGGGACCCACGACTCGGCCACGAACAAGATCGGGATACCGCTTATTACGAGGCCATTCGCTCAATGCCAGTCCCTATCCATCTACGATCAGCTTAAGGTCGGGGCTCGGCTCCTCGACATAAGGGTTCAGCAGGACCGAAAGATCTGCCATGGGATTCTCATGAGCTACGGCGTCAACGTCGTCATCGATGACGTCATACGGTTCTTGAAGGAGACCGAGTCGGAGATCATCGTCCTTGAGATCAGAACGGAGTTTGGGTATGTTATAAAACCAAGCCTTAATATTTTCTTTTGTTTGTTTATCATTCGTTTATTGCATCTGCAGGAGATTTAACTATAATTCTGTTATTAGTAAGGCTATGTATGGTTGAGCTTGAAGGACTATATCGTTTAACCGCGTCTAACAACCACTTTTGAAGAAAATGTATCATATCTTAAAATTTATATACTTTATTTCCAACAGACGACTTCTTTCTTATCTAACCACAAACGATTTCTTTCTTATCTAGACTGTTTTATATACTTTATTTTCAACACCACTCACGTCTAGGTTGATTTCTTTCTCATCTAGCCGTAGACGATTTCTTTCTTATCTAGATTTAGAAGTGTAATTTTCTTTCTTTCTTATCTTGCTAGTCTTTGACCTGTAATTTTCTTTATTTCTTATATAGCCTTAGACATGCAATTTTCTTAAATGTCTGGTTGTGTGGATGCGTAATCATGACACTCTTACCATGATGACCACTCCACTTAAAGGCATAGGCTTGAAAGGACTGAATCATACTCTAATTTTATATACTTTATTTCCAACAGGTACGAAGATCCGCCAGACTTCGACAAGTACCTAGAAGAACGCCTCGGAGAGTACCTAATCCACCAAGACGACAACGTTTTTCACAAGACCATATCCGAGCTATTGCCCAAGAGAGTCATATGCGTCTGGAAGCCAAGAACATCCCCGCAACCCAAGCCCGGCGGCCCGCTATGGGGCTCGGGCCATTTGAAGGACAACTGGATAGACACGGACCTCCCGTCCACAAAATTCGAGAGCAACATGAAGTTCTTGAGCGAACAAGACGCCGTGGAGAACAGAAAGTACTTCTACAGAGTGGAAAACACAGTCACGCCAAAGGCGGACAACCCCGTGCTCTGCGTTAAGCCAGTGACTGGCCGAATCCATCCCTACGCGAGGCTCTTCGTGGCTCAGTGCGTCGCGAAGGGGGTCGTAAACAAGTTGCAGGTTTTCTCCACGGATTTCATCGACGAGGATTTCGTGGATACTTGCGTCGGGCTGACCAAGGCTAGAGTCGACGGGAATTGAACCCACACGAGTGCGAGAATGTACTATATTCTTACCACATACGTATTGTGATTGATTCGATTGTTTGGTGTAAATCTTTGTTTTGGTTTGGTTTGTAAAAGATGTAATATATGTGGGGTGGGATGCTTGTTTCCAAATAATATGAGTCCAAGAAGGGCTGGTTTATTATTAAGTTTCAAGAATTCTCATCTAACAACACATAAATATTCTAACATCCCTCGAATGTTAGCATGTCAGGAACTTCACCAGGCAGAACGCATTTGCTACGTTATCAAAGTAAGTAACTTACAAGATATTTATGTCGCACGCTTTACTGTAAGACCTACCGCTAACGTCGAACGCTGGGATACCCAGCTCCTCTCGGATGGACAGCACCTTCCGCTAATGTTGCGATCTTGAGCAAAACATCTTCCGTGACTTTCTGGGCTTAAGGAATTCTTGAATGTGTTTCATGGCGAGCCCCTTAAGATACATTGGGATAACTCTATTTTGCAAGCCTAGAGATGGACTCTCCAGTTAATGTCCTTACGGTACTGAATGTGATGTTCAGGTGTTCTTCGAGTAGCCGGAATATTTGTGGAAACAAACCTGATTTTAAGAGAATCAACATAATGCAAGGATGGAAGAGTGTCACCAGGTTTACTCGGGTTTCAGTTAGAGATATCAAAAACCGCCATTACGAAGCCATTGCATTGGAAGTTCTGTAAACTGAGAACAATCAATTCTATTATATAGAAACAGAAATACCTGAGCATGAGCTTTCTCTTTCAAGCAATGTTCCCTTCACCAACAACGTTCCCGGGATTTGCTGGAAGACCTAAATAATATATCGAGACGATAGACATAAGACAAACAGACCGTTTGAAAGAAAAAATCAAATGAAGAGTTGTGTTGGCAAGATAAGATACCGATAAGCGGAAGCGCAGTTCATCCAGTGGTGCTCCATCATCATTGGAAGAGTTGGATCTGTCCAACTCGAGATGGGAACAATCGGTGTCACTCGCGTTTTTTGTTCCATGTTTCAGAGTAGCACTAATGTGGTTGCTCGACATCGTGACCTTTGAAATAAAATTTAAGTCAGGCAGATGAATGTTGTAAAACCAAATAAAAGTGCTCCTAAAAGAGGATGTATAGGATTTATTGAATATACATCGGTACTGAAAGAAGTGGTATCTAATTTACTGGATGCACCACGACTGGTAAAGTAGGCTGCCACTGACTGCAACACATTATAAGCACTGTGCTGACGTTGAAGCCCCTAAAATACAATAAACATGAAATCGCAATATCAGAAATGATGCCCCACGGAAAATCTGAGATATCAAAATATAGTAAATCGACTAAAATAGCCACAAAACAAGCAAATGGCAAACAGTAGAGATTGACTATTCTGGATTGTTTTTATATTGTAGCCAGATACTATTACCAATATTGGACAATAGCTTGGATTGAAATTCTACACTCAGATTAGGCACTTCGGATATTGACACTGAAGTCCTCAAAAGCCCTGGATCCAGGATCAGAAAATAGTGCACATAAGCAATGATTTCAAACCTGAAGCATGAAAGACAGGTTTTTTTCATGGCTCGTATGGGAAGATATCTTCTTCGATGCAGGTACGAAAGACCAAGCAAGTCCCCATCGTGATGTCCTGCCTTGGACAAACTCGGTCATCTTCACTACAGTGGCTCCAACTTTCCAGAGTTCAGATACCAGAATATTCAGGTTGGACTTTCTTCCAACCATAGAAGTATACCACCTAGATAAACCAGGAACGACATTTAAAAACCAGGGCAATTAAAAGCATTAGTAAATCAGATAACTGTTAGATTAAGCATTACAACCTAAACGTTTGCTTCAGCTTAACGCTATCGCTTATGATGCGAGTAATAAACATGCGTTCACCACCGGGACATACCATCTCCTCCGGACTCCCACCACACGAAGTCTTTGGATTTAATCCAGCTTGGTCAATTGTTTCAAAGAATGGAGGGTTACACATGCAAAAGTCAAAAGTCTCTCCATCCTGGACGACACCAAACAGCACAGGTGGATAATTGTTATTATTCTCCACGCCAGAGTCAGCAGGAGATTCGTGGACAAGAGCCTTTGAACAGCAAGCTTCATCTGTAAGTTCAATTTCTTTCTTTTGCTGTTCTCCCTCGTCAAGCGGGCTATCTTCACTATAAACTCGTCTAATTTCAATCATGTTGAAGATATGTGGATTGCTATTGACATTTCGATTTGCCCACTCTATAGCTACTTCAGTAATATCTTGAAAAGGCCAAGCATAAACACATTATCAAAAAGAAAATCAAAATATAGCTGTACTTTGATTTGCTCTCAATACCTGAACCAACGAACTTCCAACCAAGAAGTGACGCCCCAAGAAGAGGATAAATACAATTGGCTCCAGTGCCAATATCAAACCCTCTGACGACTTCAGCTTTGGCACCAGGGATTATTAAATCCGAAGCCAAAAGATCTTCAATCCAATGGATGTAATTTGATCTGTTAGGCACCGTCGGGCATAGCTGCCCATCAGGAATCCACCTACATTGGATTACCAACCGTATTTTGAATTTCTAAACCTTGATTTCGAGGTGTGAAAAAAAAAAAAAAAACAAAGGCAGCTAAACTGTAAAGCTAAAATGAAGTCGTCTAAACTCCACAATAGAGATAATGAAAAAGCTACAGCAGTCCTAATGGACATTGAGAAAGAACAACTCACCAATGGAGGCCGTGATCATGCAGCAGCAGTACACTAGTCAACTCGCGGGTGGCGTTAAAATCAGTCCAATCAATTTTGGGGCGACCGTCGTTCGAGTAAAACACATATGGCTGAAAACTCGGGTAAAGAGAGCTCAACAACCCGAAATCCGGCGGGTTATCGCAGTACTTGTTTCGTGGATGGATTCTCCGGCGAGCATATTCGCCTTCTCTCTTCCTCTTTCCCGCCATTAAACCAAACCCTAGGCGACATGCAAAATCGCGCGATCCTCAAACAAAATATTGATATTTCAGTCTAAGTCGACCTTCTTCTTCTGTCCATTTTGGGCCTTTGAATGAGAAGTTTCGGCCCAATTAATAAAAAGTGAAATAAATCATAGAGTGGGCCTTATTTTACATAAATTTATATCCTTGACATTTTAAAAAAAAAATTGAGAAAAAAGACTATATATTCAATAATCATAGAAAAAATCAATAAGATAATTCCATCACATTTTATCTTGGGCTCCACAAGAATGGTCTCAATAATTGCAAATATGTGGAGTTGGAACATAGGACAGATTTTTTTTCAGGCAAAGTAATGTAAATGAGAGATAAATACCTACACATGAATAAATATCTTTCTCACGTGGGTCCCACCGGACATATATATACATTTAAATATTAATAAATTCTGCATAATTATTAAATATTTTAGGTATAATCTAATAAAGTAAGAATCTATTGTCCCATCCATAATGCTTTGACCGTCAACGTTACTCTTTTGACTGTCTGTTGTCAGGACATTTCACATGAACTATATAAAAATATAATAATTCTGCTTCACATTTAATAACAGCTTACAAGAAAAAAAAAATTAATGAAAATAAGTAAAACAGCGGGCCCCACTAAGAATTATCAAATCAATTTCAATAGTATCCTCACATTCGCGCTTACGTGGCACACAGAGCCTTCAATATATAAACAACCCACACGCGCCGCGTAGGAATAGGGTTTTTTTCTCTTACAACAAACATCGAGAGAGAAAAAAGAAAATGGCTGAGAACGACGTCAAAAAGGGGACGGTCAAATGGTTCAACGATCAGAAGGGTTTTGGCTTCATAACCCCCGACGACGGCACCGAGGACCTCTTCGTCCACCAGTCGTCGATCAAGACCGACGGCTTCCGCAGCCTCGCCGAGGGAGAGTCGGTTGAGTTCATGGTGGAGTACGGCAACGACGGACGCGCCAAGGCTGCGAACGTCACGGGACCCGACGGATCCGAGGTTCAGGGAAGCAAGCGTGGCTCGTCGTACGGCGGAGGTCGTAGCGGCGGCGGCGGTGGAGGTTACGGAGATGGCGGAAGGAGTGGATACGGAGGCGGTGGTGGTGGCAGGAGCAGCTACGGCGGTGGAGGCGGTGGTGGGAGTGGGTGCTTTAAGTGCGGTGAGACTGGTCATATGGCTAGGGACTGTCCTCAGGGTGGTGGGGGAGGCGGGGGCTATGGAGGTGGTTATGGAGGAGGCGGGGGTGGGAGGTACGGAGGTGGCGGCGGCGGTGGCGGTGGTGGTGGTTGCTACAGCTGCGGCGAAGAGGGCCATTTCGCCAGGGACTGCCCTAACCAGGCTCGTTAAGCTTATCTTGGAGCCTTGTTTGTGTCACATGCTGCTTATGTGCGGCGTCTATCTTGTGGTTTTTCGGTGTTATTTAACTGTTTTTGCGGATGTTCGTTATGCTTTCTAGGTTGCCTATTCTGATGGTGCTTCTGAGTAGGGCTTTAATATGATTTATGCTTCGCTTGCTGCGGTTTGATCTTATGTCTCTTTTGTTGGTTTCTGCTATACATGTATATGGTTATACATGTTGGATGCTTTCTTGTCGGAATGACTGATGCTTTCTTTCTTCTAATCCTCCATTGAAATCACTTTTGTCTTTCTTTCACGTCATGTCTGTGTTCTTGCTAGCTTTGTCACTTGTCAGAGACCGAATAAGATTTTAGGGACAAACAAATTTTGTTGGCCCTTCTTGAGTTGTTGGCCAACACATTCAGCCGAACCATAGTCAGTCACGGCTATTACGAGGAAACGCTTGTTTCGGAGAGAACATCACATGCATTTCATAGTTGATTAGTTCGATACAAAACTCAACCTAACATCAAACTTAATCCTTCTTCCTTTTCTCTCAAGATGAGCAGCAGCCTTGTGAATAGCTAGCCTAAGCTATTTAGATGATGGGGGAGGCTAACAGCCGGCGCCGGAGCAGTCGCGGTGGTGGTGGCGTTGGCCACGAGTGGGGGCAAATGTGGGGGAGGAGGACATTGGTAGCACTTTGTGAACAAACCAAACGTATCGATCTGATGAATGAAGTTAACCATGCTTGCCCATCCGCCGAACCCAAACCCGACTATAAAAACCCACACCACTATGAATATGTTGATCACATACGTGCCGGCCCACCTCCCCAAGTACTTTGGTGGCTGCTCGACAGCATTCTGGGCATGCGAAAAAGATTCAATTTTTATTGGGCTTTATTACAAGTAATAGTTAGCTATAAACAATTCCTATGTATGGTTTTACCTCTCGGGCAGCGGCTGATTTGAAGGTGAACATGTGCGCCAAGGCGGGGATGATGTACACTGTGAAGCTGACCAAGAGCGATCCTACGGTTGAGTTGATAGGACCGAAGAAGGGGAATACGATGGCCAAGAACCATATGGGAACCACCACAGGCAACCTAGCAGCGGCCCGCTTGCAAAGGCTTTTGCATTCGTGCATTCCTATGGCCTTTTCCCACACGAAATACAGCGGCGTGCAGGCAAATCCGAACGTTATAAACTGCAGCATACGATGAACAAGGTTAGAATCTCTCTTGTAAGGACGATGGCGCTAGCTGGAGTTATATCCGAACGAACGTTAAACGCTTGCCTGGTGGATGAGCATCAAAATGACAGCCATGTCCCTGAACGGCGACCTCGGGAGGAGGGAGAACGCATTGGAATGGTTGAGAAGAAGATCGCCGAAAGCCCAGTAGACTGCCGAAGCAGACGGTATGGTCAGCGTCAAGACGTAGAGGGTGGCCAGCAAGTATATGGCTTTGAACTTCTGTGGCTTCCACATAGCGTGCATTATCTCTCTGTCCCCCACCATAAAGTCATCGATTCAGCCAAATTATTACAGACAGACATGTTTAATAATGGGTTGCAAGAATTAGAAAGAAAAGAGCTGCCAAAAAAGTGCTTGGAGAAAGCGATATGGCTTTCCCATACTAGCTTTAAAAGGCAGAGATTCCCTATGATTTCATAGCACGCCTAAGAAAGATAACGACCAAGAACTACAAGACAACGTTTGAGTCTCTTCGAAGGGATCAACAAGAAAGAATCTAGCCAAGAGAATGTTAAGAAACAACTCAAAAAAGACAAGAAATATGAATAGATAGATATGCTCATTGTTCTTACACAGTAACAGCATGCCCACCGAATGTGTATAGAATGTTTGTGGCCCCTGTGAAATACAGCACCATCTTGGTCGGACCCGAATGCTTCACACCCACAACCTGGTAATGACCCGACCCATTTAAGAACTATGTTCTAACATATGATAAAGGCAGCAACTCACATTCACATGGATAATTACTACCTGCCCATGAAGCAGAGATGCAATGGTGAGGTACCAAGCTGTGTAAGTAGTCATCAGCAAGCCAAGGAAAGACCATATTCGATAGTTTCGAAAAGAAGGGACGAAGACCGTCGTGGCGCAGCATGCTCCGAAGATGTAAGTCCACGTCCTCTTGTCCAAGCTGTCGTTTATGTAGTAAATATTGCTGCACAACATGGTGAGAAAGATCAATCAATGAAATGGCATAGATAGATAGATAGATAGATAGATAGATAGATATAGATAGTTACCTTGCGCAGGCTATGAGCTGAATAACTGATCCAAAGAGCAGAAAAGTGCAGTTAAAAGCCAAGCCGACGTTCCTCCAATACTTGCCGAGGAGCCCATCAAGCACTTCAAACCACTGATCATTGCAAGAACGAATACCATTAAAGGACGAGCCTTTGACAACAGTTGTAATAAAAGAAAAAAGAAGATCAAGGACCTGAATGACATGGTTTCTGAACTCAGCTTTCTCTCTTTCTTTCCTAGTTCTATACTCGACGTAGAGGATGCTGATGAGATAAGCTGTCCAACTTCCCATTAAACCGTAGAAGAGCTGATAAAGAATCCCTGATAACATTCCCAGTTGGGAAAAGGAGTAAGGCAGAGTCAGCAGAACTTGGGCGACTTGATTTGAGGCACAGCTGAACCAAGCATCATAAACAGAGCCGCCATGCCAGAACAGAGTGTAAAGCTTGGACTTAACGGCGTCGTTTCTTGGCCTGCCTTCTCCTTCCGTCTCCATTTCGACGTAGTTCCCAGCTATCACAGTCTCCACGACTCTGTCGGATGATTCCATTTCGAATTTCTTTCACAGTAGGCGCTTCTTGCAGAACTTATCTGTCAAGAATATATCAAAGGGTGTGAGATATCTCCTAGTTTATATAGGAAGATTTTACTGCAAGCTGGCTGTAGTAATCTGAGGAAGATTGATAGTAGAGAATAGCGACTTTGGAAAGAGCTGAAAAGCACGCTTTTTTGAGCGGTTTGATGATAAAAGCGTGAGAAGCATGTCCCTTATGCATGAGTGAGTGCTCTCCCCTGTTTCCAACGCAGATTGGTTTGCAGCTAATTATATTGATTAATGAAACAGTTTATTACATTCTAAGCTCGTAAATCTTCTGGGCAGACGTCATTTGCTCGTGGGATTAACGGCTCTAATTATTTTCATACGGCTCTGTGAAATATATGAAAAAGGAACCAAATGATTGCTGACAAAACATGGCGTGATCCATCTCCTCTGTAAGAAGAAGAAAAAGTTACTTTTATGTAATGAGAAATCAATGAGGTGAGTTTCCATATATCACTCTGCACTCCGTTTCTATTTTTGTAAGATTCTTGAAACAGAGCATGTTAGTTATCCGAGTGACTCATGAAGCTCATAATTAACAACGACGATTTATTTCTTTGTTTAATTAATTAAAAAAAAAACTCCATCTGCAACAACCATAAATGGATTAAGCAGAAGAAAAGAAGCGAGGCTGATGATAACTCAATATGATGGAGAAATGAGAACTCATATCATGCTTTCAGACATGGGGGACCATAGACATTCCCTGAATATGTATTATTAACCTTGTCTCCCTCTTTTTGACTGTATGTATCTATCTACTGCAACTTTCTTCTGCTACAACGTTAAACCTAATGGGTTCTCCAAGAATGGGCCGGGCCGGGTCGAGATGATTCGGGCCGGGCTGGCGCCCATACCATGAGTTCCTTCAAACATATTTAGCAAAGCCCATTTCAAATCTTGGTACACAGTTTAACACAGATCAAAGACATAGTCCATCTGCTTGTCTGGCGGTATGGTTACATCAACCCTTGAAGCAAGTTAAAACTACTTATTACATGCATACATTCATTCCCTTGGAAAGCTCGAAGCTTGGGATTGTAAATGGTAAGAAAAAGGATGAACTGAACTGAGCTGAGCCCCTACTTCGACTTTGCTTCCACGGTAAGACTGCTAAAGCAGCTCGAAGTTGAATCTTAAGTTCTTTATCCGAGAAGGGGACCATTCATAGAAGTGATAAAAGATCATAAGAATGGAAGAAAGGAAAATAAAATGGTATTATGATGATTCCAAGAATATTTACCTCATTTCATTGCAAGAACTTAGAGAAAGATTTGGGCAATCAACGAAGGTTAGACTTGTAATTATGCCACAAGATTAGTGGTGGTTTGGATAGCCTTAAAATCCTTATATATATGCATCATCATAAAGCAACCCCACTTGAACTCAATCTCTTGTACTAAATATTCAACAGATCTTATCACTCCATTGACCTTCCTTCACCTCTCTCTCTCTCTCTCTCAATAATCAACATGGCTATGGCTTTCAAGATGGTAAGAAAAGCTTAATTCTTTGTCTTATTTCTCTTATGTTTATGGATTTGATTGTGTGCGTGTGATTTAGGCTATTACAGGAATGTGGGTGACGGACGAATGCAAGAACTCATTCATGGAGATGAAGTGGAAGAAGGAGCACAGATACATCGTCTTCAAGATCGACGAGAAGTCCAAGCAGCTGACCGTCGACAAGGTCGGCGGGCCCGGCGAGAGCTACGACGACCTCGCGGCTTCGCTCCCCGAGGACGACTGCCGCTACGCCGTCTTCGACTTCGACTTCGTCACCGTCGACAACTGCCGCAAGAGCAAGATCTTCTTCATTGCATGGTTTCGCCCGTTGCCCCTATTTTTCTTTTTTATTACAGTCGATCAATATATATATATATGTGTGTATTTTGTTTCAGGGCGCCGACGGCGTCGAGGATAAGGGCGAAGATGCTCTACGCAACGTCGAAGGACGGGCTGAGGAGGGCGTTGGATGGGATTCACTACGAAGTTCAGGCGACGGATCCGACGGAGATGGGCTTCGATGTGATCAAGGAAAGAGTTAAATAAAAATAAAAATGAAATAATAAATGCTGACGTGGATCGAGATCTTGGCTGTAATAATTTAATTTAATAACTCAACCTTCATTGTCGTTCGCTGCTTTTTTTTTTTTTTTTTTTTCTTCTAATTTGTAATGATAGAGAAGATAAATACACTATGCTATATGGTGTGGTGTCACGTCAGTGGAATTATTTAGAATTATGTAATAACCACTCAAGAAATCATCTTTTTCATGCATATATTCTTTTATTTTTTATTTATTTAATTGTCTTTTCCCATTTTGACCGAAAAAATTGGGCCCATTTAGATAAGAGGCATATAGCCCAATCCAGCATCTTCTAATCTACCATCTCAACTAAGTGTAGTTTAAAACGAACTTGAATTGAATGAAAACATTGCATATGCAATAATCTTGGAGGTGATTAATGTTTTTCTATTATTATTTATAATTTCAAATAATTAACTAACTCGACATGATCTTACCTACTAAAGGATGCATGCCATTGTCCTTAACCTTACGATGATGGATGGATGCTATGTGATATGATATTTGATAGTGATATGGGTCGCGTTATGTTGGGTTTTTGGCTTTTGGGCCTTTGGGCCCAAAAGTGGGTAATTGGCCCAAATATCAAAAACATATCGGTTTTATTAAATCGAGAAGTCATCGTTCGTCGAAACTTGAAATTGATGAAAGATTCATAATCTACGTTTCGAGGGGAATCTATCGAATATTAATTTGCTCAAAACCGATGTCGGGTGAATGAGAAATTAATTTTTAATCTCGGCCCAATAATATTAATGAATAAGATGGTGGTGTAAAAGAGGGGATCAAAAGTCCCACATTGGAAAAACATCTCAAGTTTCTCCACCTTATATATAGATACACATCATAAGCCATCAAACAAGTGGTGACTCCAAGGAGATGGGTTCAAGGGCCCGTGAGCCCGAACCCGAGCCCACGCGCGCGGCCCGCTAGCCCAAGCCTATACCCGGAATTAAATTTATGCTCCGGTGACGTGGCGCTGATGATGACGTGGCACCGGTGGTGACGTGTCGTCTACGTGGCAAGGTGGGCGACGACGTGTCGTCCACGTGGCACGCAGTGTGGCGATGACGCGGTAGTATTGGTGACGTGGTGGACTTAATGACGTGTCAGTGACACATAGGCGAGAAGGACGACGTGGCGCTGATGCAGCGCCACGTGAGACGATGATGAGGTGGATCGACCCGTTGGGTCGATGGGGCGCACCGGTTTGCGAATAGAGAGAGGCATTGGGGATGCCCGACCCGAAACCCGCGGTTCGGTCCAATGGGTCGCATCAGATGGGGTGTGATCCACGTGAGAGAGCCACGTGAGACGACGATGAGGTGGATCGACCCGTTGGGTCGATGGGGCGCACCGGTTTGCGAATAGAGAGAGGCATTGGGGATGCCGACCCGAAACCCGCGGTTCGGTCCAATGGGTCGCATCAGATGGGGTGATGGGTCGCATCAGATGGGGTGTGATCTGGATCCGATCCAGATCTGACGGCTCACATTAAATGATCAATGGTCAACTGTTGTGACTATTCACAAATCAGTCCAGAAGTTGCAACTCTTTGCAGATTCGCGCAGGTCACTTGAAAACCTATAAATAGCCCCCAGAAGCATTGGAAAAAATATTCAATTCACTCCCAAGCATTTCAGCATACTCACATCCCATCCCCGAGTTCTCGAGCAAGAAATTCCAGAGTTTCGAGTACGATTCGCCGGAAAACTCGAGTCGTTGTGCTGCGATAAAGAGTTAGAAGTCGTTGTATCTTGGGGACGATCGCCGTAAACCCGAGAGCACGTGAATATCGGGGCGATATCGTCTTACGGACAGCGTATACAATACGCGCCTCGACTTATCCTCAGACGAAGCTCTGATTAATATCCCGTCACCGACCAGACGCATCACCGGAATCAACCATCGTAAGACGATATCTTGTCTGATCGATGGCAGCGATACATATGGCTATCCCGCTCCCAAGCAGCAGCCACGTTGAACGTCCTGTCAAATTCAACGGGACCGAATTCAAACGCTGGCAGCAAAAGATGATGTTCTACCTGACGACCTTGAATCTGGTGAGGTTCCTGAAAGAGCTCCCGCCCACGGTGACGGCAGAACCCCAGATTCACGGGAATGCTGAAGACACTGAAAATGAAGAAGACGCTGCACCTGTACGTGCAAGAAAATGCGGTGTTAGACGCATGGAATCATAATGATTTCATGTGCAGGAATTATATTCTTAACGCCTTGGACGACTCCCTATACAACGTCTATGCAGTGGCTACGACTGCGAAAGAGTTGTGTGACTCGTTGGACAAGAAATATAAGACCGATGATGCTGGACTGAAAAAGTTCATTGTCGGCAAATTCTTGGATTACAAAATTACGGACTCCAAACCTGTGTTGGATCAAGTCCGTGATCTGCAGCTGATCATCCACGATATACACGCGGAGAATATGCAGATCAGTGAATCCTTCCAGGTAGCTGCTATCATCGAGAAGCTGCCGCCCCTCTGGAAGGACTTCAAGAACTACCTCAAGCACAAACACAAAGAAATGGGACTTGAGGACCTGATTGTGAGGCTTCGGATTGAAGAAGACAACCGAAAGAACGAAGCCAAGATCAAGAGGGGTAGTATGGAAGCAGGGGCCAACTTAGCTGAGCGAAGGTCATGCAACAAACAGAAGAGGTCCGGGGCACCGCAGAATAAGCAAAAGCAGAATTCGAAAAGAATTAAGGGCAACTGCTACAACTGCGACAAGCCCGGGCATATGGCCAAAGACTGTCGCCAGAAAAAGAAGGGCAATCAGAATCGGGCAAATCCGAAGAAAAAAGGTTGTCAACAGAGCTGTCGGAGTTAGACCTCGCTGCCGTGGTGTACGAAGCAAACATGGTGGAAAACCCGAGATCCTGGTACATCGACAGCGGAGCGACGCGCCACATCTGCTCCGACAAGGATATGTTCTCCACGTACACACCGATATCGGGTAGGACGCTCTTCATGGGGAACGCAGCTACGTCCAACATCATAGGACTAGGACGTGTGGTGCTGAAGATGACCTCAGGCAAGGAGGTGACGCTTGTGGACGTGCTGCATGTCCCAGACATCCGCAAGAACCTCTTCTCCGGCTCTCTGCTCAGCAAAGCCGGGTTTAGACAGGTGTTTGAAGCTGACAAGTATGTGCTGACCAAGAATGGTCACTTTATAGGCAAAGGCTACATAGAGAAGGGTCTCTTTAAATTAAATGTAATGCCTGTAAAGCGCGAGATTGAGCTCGCTAATAATAATAAAGTCAGTCCTTCTTACTTGGTTGAGTGTTCTAGCTTATGTCATGGTAGACTAGGACACGTAAGTTTAAACAAACTGAAAAAGCTGATAAGTTTAAACTTACTTCCACAAATGGAAATTGACTCGCAACATAAATGTGAGGTCTGCATTGAGGCAAAGATGGTTAAAGCACCATTCCCCTCAGTCGAAAGAAACAGCTCACCTCTAGAACTGATCCATACTGATATATGTGATCTGAAATTCGTGCAAACTAGAGGTGGAAAGAAGTATTTCATTACGTTTATCGACGACTGCACGAAGTACTGTCACGTGTATCTTTTAAGTGGAAAAGACGAAGCACTTGATGCCTTTAAAAGATACAAGAGTGAAGTTGAAAATCAACTTAACTCTAAGATAAAGATAATAAGAAGTGACAGAGGAGGAGAATATGTGGCACCGTTCGAGGAATTTTGCCGAGAACATGGTATTATCCATCAAACAACGGCGCCATATTCACCCCAATCAAATGGCGTCGCAGAACGCAAAAACAGAACTCTCAAAGAGATGATGAATGCGATGTTAATCAGCTCAGGGCTACCCCAGAACTTGTGGGGGGAGGCTATCCTTTCGGCAAATCGCATTCTAAATGTATTGCCACACAAAAAGAGGGATAAAATACCGTACGAACTATGGAAAGGCCGAAAACCATCCTACGGTTACCTGAAAGTGTGGGGGTGCCTAGCAAAGGTCGAAGTACCTAAACCTAAGCAAGTTAAGATAGGACCCAAAACTGTAGATTGCATTTTCATCGGATATGCAAATAACAGTATTGCTTACAGATTTCTGGTGCATAAATCAGAGATCCCTGACATGAATGTTGGGATGATAATAGAATCAAGGAATGCGGTATTCCTTGAAGATATCTTTCCAAACAAGGAAAGAAAAGAAGTAAGCTCTGTAAAGAGAACTTACGATGACATTGAAAGTTCAGCCCAAGACGTGGAGGAACCAAGGCAAAGTAAACGAAAGAAGGTGGCCAAATCATTTGGGCCCGACTTCCTAACATACATGTTAGATGATGAACCTCGGACACTGCAGGAAGCTCTGTCGAGTCCAGAAGCTCCATTATGGAAAGAAGCTGTGAACAGCGAGATTGAATCCATAATGCAGAACCACACTTGGGAGTTGGTAGATCTCCCAAAAGGTTGTAAACCCTTAGGATGTAAATGGGTCCTTAAAAGGAAACTCAAAACTGATGGGACTATAGAAAAATATAAGGCTTGACTGGTTGCCAAAGGGTTTAACCAAAAGGAAGGATACGATTTCTTCGATACCTATTCACCTGTAACAAGGATTACGTCCATACGGGTTCTCGTTGCTATTGCAGCATTGCATGATCTCGAGATACACCAAATGGATGTGAAAACAACTTTCCTGAATGGGGAATTAGAGGAAGAAATCTATATGAAACAGCCTGAAGGGTTCATTGCACCCGGGCAAGAGAATAAAGTATGCCGACTCGTGAAGTCGCTTTACGGGCTTAAACAAGCACCGAAGCAGTGGCATGAGAAATTCGATATGACTATGCTATCGAATGGGTTCAAGATCAACGAGTGTGACAAATGTGTTTACATTAAGGGCACACCCGATGAATTCGTGATTGTTTGTCTTTATGTAGACGACATGTTAATCATGGGAAGCAATCAGAAAGTGATCATGAACACAAAGAACATGTTGAAAAGTCATTTCAGCATGAAGGATTTGGGTTTGGCTAATGTCATACTAGGGATAAACATCTCTAAGACACCCGAAGGAATTCTGATGACACAGTCTCATTATGTTGAGAGCGTGTTAAAGAAATTTAACGCCTTCGATGACACTCCGGCAAAGACTCCGGTAGATCTGAACGAGCACTTAGCCAAAAATAAAGGTAAACCCATATCACAGCACGAATATGCTCGGGTGATTGGCAGTCTGATGTACTTGTCAAACTGCACTCGACCCGACATAGCATATTCAATAAGTAAACTCAGTAGGTTTACCAGTAATCCCGGGAGTAGTCACTGGGTAGCCTTGAAAAGGGTGCTCAGATACCTGAAGCACACTATCAGCCATGGCTTACACTACTCCAGATATCCAGTAGTTCTTGAAGGATACTGTGATGCTAATTGGATATCTGACAGTAAAGACTCCAAATCCACGAGTGGTTATGTATTTACCATCGGTGGAGGAGCAATATCGTGGAAATCTTCCAAACAAACTTGCATAGCTCGATCCACGATGGAATCGGAGTTCATTGCGCTGGATAAGGCCGGCGAAGAAGCCGAGTGGCTTAGAAATTTCCTGGAAGATATTCCATGTTGGAGTAAACCTGTGCCACCAATAATGATACACTGCGATAGCATGTCAGCAATTGGTAGGGCACAGAGTAGCATGTATAACGGTAAGTCTCGACATATTCGTCGGAGACATAACACCGTAAGACAACTGATCTCTAACGGAATAATCTCTATTGACTATGTGAAGTCAAAAGAGAACATAGCAGATCCTTTGACGAAAGGCATCGCGAGAGATCAGCTATATGACGCGGTAAGGGGAATGGGGCTTAAATCCCATACACCTAAGATCAGGCTCGGTGGTAACTCAACCATGATGAGTGGAGATCCCCACAAACTTGGTTCAATGAGACAACTAAGCTGAGAATGGTTCAGTAGCTTACTTGGAATATCTCTAAGAAGCTCATTCCCGTAAGCCGTCCAAGTAAATTTCCCGATGACGTGTGGTAAAGGGTAATCATTTATGCTTTTAATGATGATTATACCAAAATCGGTGGAGTATTTCGGGCTACTCTAGGATCAAGTCCTAATAGTCGATCACCTATATAAGTGAGAAGTGGGGCCGCTTCAATAGAAACACTTATGAATCCGAGACATGGTCCATGGCCGAAACGGACACAACGTGAGAATCGAAAGAAATTAGATTCGTCATTGTGTGTATGCTGTTGTCTTGGTTTACACAAAAAGCCGCCAGTTCAAGACATCATGTTCACTGAGCAGCGATTAATCCGATAGCATTTCACTAGGGAAGGTTCAAAGCCACAAGCTACCTATCTCGATGCAATGATGGATCGTCGGAACTTTCTTGCTAAGAGTCAGCATGCATTGCATTTGCATTAATTTCCATTCATGTGGGGGATTGTTGGATTTTTGGCTTTTGGGCCTTTGGGCCCAAAAGTGGGTAATTGGCCCAAATGTCAAAAACATATCGGTTTTATTAAATCGAGAAGTCATCGTTCGTCGAAACTCGAAATTGATGAAAGATTCATAATCTACGTTTCGAGGGGAATCTATCGAATATTAATTTGCTCAAAACCGATGTCGGGTGAATGAGAAATTAATTTTTAATCTCGGCCCAATAATATTAATGAATAAGATGGTGGTGTAAAAGAGGGGATCAAAAGTCCCACATTGGAAAAACATCTCAAGTTTCTCCAACTTATATATAGATACACATCATAAGTCATCAAACAAGTGGTGAGTCCAAGGAGATGGGTTCAAGGGCCCGTGAGCCCGAACCCGAGCCCACGCGCGCGGCCCGCTAGCCCAAGCCTATACCCGGAATTAAATTTATGCTCCGGTGACGTGGCGCTGATGATGACGTGGCACCGGTGGTGACGTGTCGTCTACGTGGCAAGGTGGGGCGATGACGTGTCGTCCACGTGGCACGCAGTGTGGCGATGACGCGACAGTATTGGTGACGTGGCGGACTTGATGACGTGTCAGTGACACATAGGCGAGAAGGACGACGTGGCGCTGACGCAGCGCCACGTGAGACGACGATGAGGTGGATCGACCCGTTGGGTCGATGGGGCGCACCGGTTCGCAAATAGAGAGAGGCATTGGGGATGCCCGACCAGACCCGAAACCCGCGGTTCGGTCCAATGGGTCGCATCAGATGGGGTGTGATCTGGATCGTTGGATCCAGATCTGACGGCTCGGATTAAATCTGATCAAATGGTCAACTGTTGTGACTATTCACAAATCAGCCCCTGCCCAGAAGTTGCAACTCTTTGCAGATTCGCCCCAGGTCACTTGAAAACCTATAAATAGCCCCCAGAAGCATTGGAAAAAATATTCAATTCACTCCCAAGCATTTCAGCATACTCACATCCCATCCCCGAGTTCCCGAGCAAGAAATTCCAGAGTTTCGAGTACGATTCGCCGGAAAACTCGAGTCGTTGTGCTGCGATAAAGAGTTAGAAGTCGTTGTATCTTGGGGACGATCGCCGTAAACCCGAGAGCACGTGAATATCGGGGCGATATCGTCTTACGGACAGCGTATACAATACGCGCCTCGACTTATCCTCAGACGAAGCTCTGATCAATATCCCGTCACCGACCAGACGCATCACCGGAATCAACACGTTATTTATTCATTTTCAATATATAAGGAATTTTATGGTGCTCACCCTATGTAAGCATGTAAACACCTGTTGATTTGACACTGATTCGTGTCATATCAACATACAACATCAACATCAAGGGTGATGTGGAATTAGTTGACACATCCTAGTTGCTATTGATCGACACATATAATGCTGATGTGTCATGTAGATGTGACACTATCAGTATTACAAATCGGGTGTGACATAAGGCGTCGACATGCCACAACAGCATCATATGTGTCGATCAATAAAACCTAGGATGTGTCAACTAATGTCACATTACATCTGATGTTGATATGATACGAATAAGTGTCAAATCAACAAATATTCACACAAATTGCTCACACCATAAAATTCTTCATATATATTATCTGATTTTATATGTAATACATATATGGGCTTGCTATAGCATAAGTGAAAAAATATACGGGTCCTAAAATATTTGGTCCAATTTTCTGATATGTTGGCTTTGTAAAAATTAAAGCTACTCAAAGTGTGATTCGAGCACAATGGGCTGGTTTGAGTCCAAATATATTGGGCCTCATATGTCATATGAGCCCACTAACGATCCAATCTTATAGTGTGGGAAGTTGTGAAAATATCTGAAATCTATTGCGAAGTGGGTCCCACAGTGCCATGCCAACAGAAAAAATAGTATATATATATATATATAATTTTTTTTTCAACCATGAGGCGATGGTGCTTAATTGCTAATTAAGTGACGTCTTTATTTCAATTAATTAATTGGATTAGTCAAAACTGCCAGTAGTCTTCTCCCCGACACAACACAGTTAGTTAAAATATAATATAATATAAATATCCTGAATACTGATTACGATTTTTCAAGTGATATTTATATATATAATATAAAATGAAAAATGTCCTCCTTATCTATTGGAGAATATGCCTTTGCCTTGGGACGCCATAAAAATAAATCAATCATTATGCATATCTATAACATATAATAATAATTATATTTTGATACTTATATAGCCATAAGACTTATCCATGCTAATTTCAATGGCAAAAGATAAGTGAGTCGAACTTGTTAGTCCACAATAATAACAGTAGTGTCCCCTAAAATAAAATAAAATAAAATACTAGAAAAAAGGGTGATTATTTAAATAAACGAGAAGAAAATGACAGGGAAGTTGACTATAAAATTAATTGTTTATTATATTATATATTTTATTTTTATTTTTTCATTATTAATAGCATAAGTAAAATAGTAACTATCATTTAAATTGAAATATCATATTGAAAGATCAATGACAATTATTAGAAAGCTCTATAGATAATTAGTAATTATAATTTAAATTTAATTGTTTGATTTTGTGAAGGTATAAATAAAATTAATATATAGTGGAATAGATAAATGAAATCATATTTATGTTGATGGGTCACGGGCCGATTAAAGGCACAACTACCAAACAGACAAAGCGGTGCGATGTGTGGGCTCCGATCAATCTCAGCCGCACGTTTTACGGCCCTTTTTGGCTCTTAACGGCTCGATGAGTTAAAAGGCTTTTTTACTTTGTTCTTATCTTTTAAATGCTTATGGGGAACGAAGCGAATTTTTTTTGTTCGATTCGAGATTCGATTCGAAAATTGAGATTCGAATTCGAAATATTAGAATATCAAATTCGAATAAGAATATTTTTTCCTATTCGAATAATTTTAGAATACGAATATAAATACCGCAATATTCGATTCGATTCGTAAAAAACTAAATATAAATATTAATATTCAATATATAATTGAAATGTAATATATTATAATTCAATATATATTTTTATTAAATAAAATATATTATAATTCAACATATATATTTAAATATAAGATACTATAATTAAATATATATTTTAAATATAATATTATTTTTATTTTTTTAAATAAAAAATATAATAATAAAATATAAATTTGAATTATAATATTCGAATATTCGATTCGATATTCGAATGTCATAATCAAATCGAATTCAAATCGATTTTTAGTATTTGTATTCGAGTTCGAATTCGAAATTTGATAATAGAATATGAATAGAATATGATGATATTCGATTCAATTCGATTCGTTTGCAACCCCAGACCCACCTGCCTACCAACCTCCGTCGACTTCTACTTCACCTTCTTTGTTTTATTACTCTTTTTTTAATATCATATTTATGAGTAAAAAAAGATTAATAAATTTTCCACGTTAATGTTTTTGTTGAAACGTCAATTTGTCGATCGTTAGTGGTTGGTAGAATATTTATTGTATGTTGCCATTTAAAACTGAATATGACGTACAAGTACGATTATAGATTTATTTTCTCCATGAACGTTGAATAATATTATGTATTTTCACACCACCCTGTTGAGTATTATATATTATATATATATATATATATATATACTCTGAGATAGGATCTATTTGTAATATAACAGGATACTCTGAGGCTAAGTTGTAGATAGTTATCTACTAAGGACTAGAGTGCAAATAAGAGAAAGTAGCAATTGTATATAAGCGCTCTGTATTATATTGTAGAGTAACGAGTATATGAATTAAGGATTTTCCCTTTAGCACTTTTACGATCCTTATGCTGACACACCCATGATATTAACTATTGTGGAAGATGTCTTATTTTTCAATTTTTTAAATTCGAAATTCCATGCAAATTACTATAAAACCAATATATATCAAAACTAGTACAATTTAGGGGTCGGCTCTTGCGGGGCCCAACGCCGCAAGCTTACGAGATTATTACATGTTGGGACATGAAGTCGAGTGTAACGTCTCTCTCAAATAGGAAACTAAACCCAAAGTGTTTTAGTTAAGATATTTATTACATTAACTAATAAAAATATAATAATGTAGTAGAAAAATCAACCAAAACGTCTGCAAGCAGATTTGAGTCACCTGCAAATTAGTTTGAAATCAGAAGTCATTACATTAAGATATTGTTAATATCGTAATAAATTCCGTATATATATAAGCGAGCAAAAGTTATATCATGCCTTGTATCATTTATCATTAAAGATATGCTTATAATCTAAGTATTATCTTCTATATATATGTTGTGTTTTGAATTGATCTGTGCTAGATCGTGTATATTTTGTTAAGAAAGAATTGTTTTTGAATTAGTTTCTTTGAACATATCATTTTTTAACATATAATAATTGTATCAAATTATTTTTTGCAAGTACCCTAAATCCGAAGCAAATTAAAGGGAAGGGAATCATGAGTGGGAAGAGAAGTCCAAAGTGTAGCAACTCAATGACAAATCGAGCCATGTGAGAGTTTTGACTTAATTTGTAAGGTCTCATATGTTTATTTTTTATTTCACTTTTTATAAATTATTATTTAAAAACGTAACGAAGTTGAAATTATGGGGTCGATGGGCCCTTAAGTCATGCGATGGTTGGCTCTTGAGGTAGAAAGAATTTGTTAATAATTGGAGCAGATGATTGATTATGATGAGGGCCTTGTTTATTTCTTTTATTTATTTAATATAATAATATATTTATCTATACTATATATTAAGGACACCCTAGAGTAACTAGCTTTGTATTGATTTGGTATGGCAATGCAAATTACTTTCAAATTTATTCCAATTATATTCTAAAAATCATATTTTTAATTTATAAAAAATAATTTACAATTAAAATTAATATTATACCTTCATATTATAAAAATAATTTTATATTTTATTTTATTTTAAGCACACGCATCGAGGGTGCGGAAAATATTTAGTATGTAATAATTGATGCAAGAGGTGGAGAAAAATGGCAATAAAATATCTAGTGGAAGCTTCTAATGTTCCTACCTAACCCAATTTAAATAAAAACAAATAAATCAAACATATGGGGTGCTTGGTTGAAAAGTAACGCCCTTTTCCACTTGCAAAGGGCCACAATTTACTACTCATTTATAAAATAAAAAAATTATATATTTTTTCCCCCTTTTTCGCTTTCCTAATAAATATTTAAATAAATAGTATTTTGGGATCTTTTTAACAATCTGAATCCAACCAATCAGTGACGAGATCGACCACTTTCTTTGAGATAGACACGATCACATAAAAACATACAAATATATTTATTCATATATATATATATATAGATCTATATTAGTTCGTACATCTACCAACCGATATATACCAAATATCACATAAAACTAAATATATTTGGAAATATAAAGATCGGATCTCTAAAAATAATCAAATTAGCAATTAAATCAAGTGGTAGAACGAACTATTGCTCGTTTCGTCATAGACATAAATTTAATACACACCATGTGACTAACTTGATGTATGTATATACGTATTTTGTCCTAAGTTTAAATATATATTATTGTAATATATATGTTGCAAGGGATAGGTTACCCACCTCTTCATTTCTTTTCTTCTCATCCTCTCACTGCTTATCCCTTTGGTTCCTCATTCATATCTTTTAAGAGTGAAGACAAAATAAGAAAAAGGAAAAAAAAAAGAAAAAAGAAAAAAAGAGAATCTAATATTAGAAATATATATATTTATATATTATTAATCAATAGAATAATCGGTTCTTCAAATTCTCCATGTCACATTATTTATCAAAAGCCAACTAGATAAGGACGGGAATCACGGCATTCTATAGTTATATTATTATTATATATGCATATCCCATTATTATTATTTCTATAGGTATATTATGTATGTTTTTTTTTTCTGAGAAATATTATATTATAATATTAAATCAGCTGAAATTTATTGAAAATTTGGACCACTTTGTGTTACTTCAGAGCACAGTTTTTAAAGTGTTAGCTACCACAAAGTACAGATATGTAAGAACATCTTTACTCACTTGTACCCAACTCTGAACTAAAACATCCCAAAGCTATAAATCAGAAAATATTAAAATATTCTCATGGAAATTTTTAGAATAATTAAAAGTAAACTATCACATATATATAAACACAAGGATGGAAAAAAAAAAAAAATTAAAAAGCTTAATCCAAAGTACATATATGCATATATATAATGATCAGATGAAACTGTAAATTTTATTTCATCTCCAAGCTTCTGTCGTGGTCCAAAACTCCAGTCTTCAGCCTTAGGAAATCACGATACCCCGAAATATTACCGTTGCCTCCGAAAGTCACGGCGGCGCCGCCATTAGCGCCGCCGCAGCTGCAGTCTTTACTGTTCTTAATGCCAAGACTACATGCAAAGCACAAGCTGGTGCAGCCACCACTGCTACTGCCCGTAGTATTATTACCATCACCGTCGATCTTGGCTGTTTCTTGATTATTATTAGAAGGAGGGCTTATTCTGAGCTCAAGGTTCAAATCTGGCCGCCCCTTCTTCTCTTCTTCGTGGCCATCGCTGGGAGGATCTTCCACCATGGAAGCTCCCTCGGCTTTCTTCTCCTGACGATGATGATGATGATGATGATGATCTTTTGAATTCGAAGCTGTAGCTGATGATGAGAAAGATATGGTCTTTGGCTCTTGGGTGGTGGTCCCACCACCGGCCTGAGCCTGCCGATCGTCGGCCGGCCTGTGCGTCGTCGGGTCGATCCCTCGGCTCAACAGCTTCCTCCTTATATGCGTGTTCCAATAGTTCTTTATCTCATTGTCTGTCCTTCCTGGTAATCTCCCAGCTATCAGCGACCACCTAAGACCAAGACAAAAACACATGGCGTCATAAACTGCATAACCTCAAGATTTCGGACATGGTTAATTAGGGTTTGTGGCCTCTTACTTGTTGCCTAAAAGGCTGTGTAATTTGATAATAAGCTCATCTTCATCTTCAGTGAAGTTCCCACGCTTGAGGTCAGGCCGGAGATAATTGATCCACCTCAGGCGGCAGCTTTTCCCACACCGTAGCAAACCGGCGGCTTTAGGAAGGGACCTCCAGCAACCCTCGCCGTGGGCGCGTATGTAAGCGATCAAACGATCGTCTTCTTCCTTCGTCCACGCGCCTTTGTTTGTGTGAGCCTTCTCACAGCAAGGAGACCTGCCCATCGAAGCAACTGCTATACTTAGAAAGTAGTACTCTACTTCCTCGTTGATGGGGTTCTCCTGGGAGGATAGATTATGTGAAAGTGTAAGCTCTTTTAAGGGTATAGTCACTGTTTATATCTATGTATGTATATATATATATATGTAAGAGGTAGCTTTTGATTCTGTGTGTGGTGTGGGGTTTGGGGGGTTTTAATTGCTTCTAGATGCGAGTTGGTGAGGCAGGTTAGAGAGTGTGGCTGGTAATAATGGTGATCATATATAAACTATATTAATGTAATAATATTATATTTATCATATAATATAAGACCATGAACGTGACAAAGCTTAGGCAAAAGTGACATTTACTATAGGTAGCCTCGGTTAGGTATAAAGTACGGCAATAAAATAAAGAGGGTTGAGGTGAAATAATTATTTACTTATTTATATTTATTATTATTTTGGATCATATATTCCAAACTTCGAACTACCTCTGTGATGCGGAATAGGTCCTGGGCACGCAGGTCCTCAATTATAGTACATGAGAGAGGATGCGAGAATACAAGGATTTGTACCTGAGGCAAGGGAAGAGGCACGAGAAGGGAGCTAACACCCTTGGGAAAATGACCGACTTGCGGGGAGCAGGTCCCCAATGGAAGCAAAGGAACCTGGAGATGACGGATCTGAGATAACCTCTTAGGATGTTAAAAGGTATACTTTCGGGACCTAATAGCTCTAAGGGAGTACTCTCGGGACCTAAATGCCTTGAGAGAATATTAAGAAGGACAAAGACAAGCAAATCAAGAAGATCTGCAGGTGTCTGGCTCCGTACAGGAGAAGGACTCTGAAGAGGGGACCAAATAACACGTGTAGGCTGCCCATTGGAAGACAGTGTCTGACAGAAGTGCAGAGTCTGCTACAGTGTCGCGTATGCAGGAGCTCCAGATTGTACCTGGCAGCGTGGAAACAGCTCCCTCCAGCAGGCTCTGACGAGAAGAATCATTAAAAGAAGGAGAAATAGCTCATTTTAGATAACATTAACGCAACACTTCACCTCTCACACACACTAACACACCAAGAACACACACACAAACTCTCTCTAGCTATTTTCTTCTTCTTCTTCTTTAGATTTCGTCTGTAACAAATAGAGAGATGGGAGATTAGTGTGTAACCCTTTTGATATTAGTGAAAACTATCTTTGCCGGCCCGTGGACGTAGGACTCTCAAGAGTCCGAACCACGTACATCGTCTTCTTCGTGTTCTTCATTTTTCTTTTTCTGTTTCGTCACGTTTCGAGGCCAGAAATCGGGCCAAAACTCGAGCTAAATCGCAGCTCTACCGATATCTTACGTTTCTCGGACCATAAATTTCGTTGATCGGGACCCTATCCGTATCAAATGGCGCCGTCTGTGGGAAACTCGGGTTGAGGCGATGACTTTTTTCTTTTTAGCTACTGGTATTTGGTTTGAGTTTTGGTGTTTTGAGAGGGAGAAGGCTGTTAGTTGTTTGAAGGGTGGGTGTTCGATGAGCTTGGTTCTTGGAGTTGCTGATAAAGAAAAAAGAGGAAGAAGCAACAAGCTGGCAGGCTTCGGTTCGCAGCTTTGTACCTTCGCCTAGACGCCTCCGTTTGACGATCGGAGACCGCCGTCGGACTCCTCACGACGTCTTCTATTCACATAGCCATCTGGTGCTGCCACAGACCACCTGTAGCCGCCGTAATCGAGGGTCAAAACGTGGCGGCGTCGAGAACCCTTAAATGCGCGACCTCGGAAAAATCAGAAAAATCAACACCGATTCCTCGAAATTGAAGGTGCCCACGGTGTTTACCTTATGTCTCAGCCCCTCGCCGTTCATTCCCGACCATCGCCGGAGCCGAATCGGTGGTGATTCGCATAAAGAAGGCGCGAGGTGAAGATTTGCATAAGTGCACGATTTTCGGGTTTCTTGAGGTCAAACCACCACCATCACGGCCTGTGTATCCCGAAGAAGACCACCGCCGCCTTATCTCCGGCCTCCGGCGGCGTCCCCACCGCTGATTCAAAAAAGGGAGTCGTTTGTAAGTTTTTCTTGCAGTTGGGGTCGATTAGCAATTATCTAAACTAGCGAACTAATTCTGTCATTTCACTTTGGGAGCTAATAGTATAGATCTGAGATTTGGGGGCTGGGCTGCAAATTATAAAAATTAGGGTGCTGATGGAGTAGTTTCACTTAGGGTTTTGTGATGGCCTTTAGTCTTGTTGGGCTTCTAGCACATTTGGGCTAAATATACTAATTAGTTGGATCAGGAACTATTTAATTGGATCGTTGGAGTTAATTAGTTAATGGGCCGATAGAAATATTTATTTTGGGCTACTGGAATTAAATACTTTGGGCTGCTGGAATTATTCTTAATGGGCTGCTGGAGTTATTTTTAATGGGCGGCTGGAATTATCTTTAATGGGCTGCTGGAATTATCTTTTGGGCTGATGAAATTATTTCTAATGAGATGCTGAGATTATTTTTAACGGGCGGCTGAATTAATTATTTTGGGTTGCTGAAGTTAATTTAATTGATTAAATGCATGAGATTATTTGTTCGGGATCTGTCTAAGTTCAGTTCTGCCCTGGCATGTTAAGACCCGATTTACCCGATTCGGGATCTGTCTAACCGATCTACCCGATTCGGGATCCGTCCAAGTTCAGCTTCGCATTGACATGAGAAGACATGATCTACCCGATTCGGGATCTGTCTAAGTCCAATCCCGTACTGGCACATGAAGACCCGATTTATCCGATTCGGGATCTGTAAGTCAAGTCTGCGCTAGCATGCGCATATCTACATTCAGTTCCTGATTTGTATATGAAGACCCGATCTATCCGATTCGGGATCTGTAAGTCAAGTCTGCGCTAGCATGTGCATATCTACATTCAGTTCCTGATTGATATATGAAGACCCGATCTACCCGATTCGGGATCTGCAAGTTAAGTCTGCGCTAACAGGCGCATATCTACATCCAGTTCCTCATTGGCATATGAAGACCCGATCTATCTGATTCGGGATCTATAAGTCAAGTCTGCGCTAGCATACGCATATCTAAGTCCAGTTCCGCAATGGCATGCGAAGACTCGATCTACCCAATTCGGGATCTGTCTAAGTTCTTTTCCGTATTGACATGTGAAGACCCGATCTATCTGCTCGGAATCTCTAAATCCAGTTCCGCACTGGCATGTACATGCCTATGTCCCGTTCCGTACTAGTATGCGAAGACCCGATATATCTATTCGGGAACTCTAAGTCCAGTTTTGCACTGGCATGTGTAAGTTTAAGTTCAGTTCCGTATGGGTATGCGAAGGTCCGATATATCTGTTCCGGATTTCTAAGACCATGTCCGCAGCGTGATATAGATCAACGGATCTGCTGCGTGACGATTAAATGGCGTGATATAGATCGACGGATCTGCCGTGTAATACGAACCACCAAGTCCTCAGCGTGATATAGATCGATGGATCTGCCATGATACAGATTTGCCTTGGAAGTAAGAGGGAAAAGAACGTAAGCAATGGAAGGACTATGAGGTCCCTAAAGGAGCAAAAGTGGTTGACAGACGTTTTACGAAGGTGACGGGAAAAGATGAAATGGATGAGACGAGAGAGAAGCTCCTATGATAGGAGAAAAAGAGGCGGACGTAAGGAGAGCACAATGCTTAGATATAGGGAGTAGATCCGCTGAATAGGAAAAAGGGAGTAAAAATAGAAAAAATTATTACGGGTAGGTACTCGTTATACTTAGCTAGTGAATGCTCACAGACAGACCGTCACTATAGTGACAAAGGTAGCAAAGGGAAGATGTGTAGACAGAGCCTGACAGAGAATACAATAGACGTTTGGAGAGGGAGAGAGCAGAGGATCTAAGGAACCAGATTGCGGAGCTGAAGCAAATGGTTGGAGGTATCCAAGGTCAAGCAGGACGAACTCTGTGGGAGGAAATCTCACAGTTGAGACACCGTTTTCCAGGGAACTATTGAAGGGTGAAGTAACTTTAAGCAGCTGCCGTACGAATACGATAGCACCACCAACCTAGCGGACCATCTTCTACGCCTTCAAAATACTGCATTGTTGCACAACTTCTCAGATGGGATCTAGTGTCATGTCTTCTTGACTAACTTGGTTAGGGTCGCACAACAGTGGTTCAGTCAGTCAGCACCTAGTTCTATCCGATTCTTTGAAGAATTCCAGATGATGTATATTACCCGATTTGCCAACGATGAGACAACCCAAATCGGATACGTCACTGTTCCAGCTGAAGCAGAAGGACGGTGAGGGCCTTAAAGCCTATACTAGTATGTTCAACGTAGTGGCCCCAGAGGTGCCCTCTTCTACACTTTTAGTCAAGGTCAGCGTCACGGTGAATGACTTAAGAGACGGAGACTTCTTCACTTCCATGTCCAAGAGGTTACCCCGGACTTTCAAGGAACTACTGTACAGTGCAGATAAGTGTATCAACTTGGAAGAGAGTAGAATGGTTAAAGCACGGAAGAAGAAATCGTCCAGAACATCCTGTAAATAGGGGCAAACAAAAATCAGACCCCAGGAAGGTTCCAATTAGGGCCCTTCCCGACCAGAAGAGATAGTAGGGACGCATGAAATCGCCAAGCACGTCCCTCTCAGAGATGCACACCTTTACGGATAAACCTGAATGAGATACTCGTCGTAGTCGAAAAGCACCCAGCTATGAGGATGATCTTGAGAGGCTCGTCTAGACAGGACGCTAGAGGGAGCTCACGTACCGTGATCGAAACACATGCCCGTCTATCATGTGAAAGGAACCTAAGGAACCAGACGGGGATGAGGGGAAACAACCTATGATACCACCAGACAATGGTGCCCCGTCTCAGCAGAGGGTCCATATACTCACCACAGTAAGAGGACATGGTAGGGGAGACTCGAACAGAGCTCGGAAATCTTATGATCGAGTTTAAGAATGGAGCGCTAGCAAGTTCGAGGATCAAGTAGTAGGTCAGATGGAAACTTCAGCCAGGGTCCAGTTCAGTCCAGAGGATGAGGATGAAGTGATCAGGTCCCATAATGGTGCGATGGTTAATTAACATGGATGTTGTAGGGTCCGACGTCTCCCAGATCCTCATAAATGGAGGAGGCTCAGCTGACTTCTAGTTCCTGGAGTGTTTCAGGAAGATGAATCTGGACGTGGAGTTGAGGTCCGTAATACGGCCCTATACGTATTTGGGGGTGCTGGAATACAACCCTTAAGGGAAATATCATTCCCTGTAGGATGAGGCAAGGAACCAGACAAAACGGTAAAGATGATCAGCTCCCTGGTGGGGGACGTGGAACCGTCTTATAACATCGTATTGGGACGTCCCACAATTAATGAGTTTAAAGTCGTTCCCTCTACCTACCATCTGAAGATCAAATCCCTAGGGGGAAATAGAGTGGGGGAGGTATCAGGAGATCAATACGCGTTGCGACAATTGATACGCAAATGAGGTAAATTCGGTGTTAAGCGATAGAAATGATGCACGACCTGAGGAAATGTGTGACAAGCGCTGAGTCGAATGGTGAAGTGGGCTCAGACTTACAAACCCAATCAGATGAGGAGCTAATGAAACTCGAGCTATACCGAAACCGGGAAGGTTTCATTACCCAGGTAGGGACGCACCTAGAGAAATAAGCACCGAAGGAGCTAGTCAAGTGCCTACGGAAGAACGCCGACCTCTTCACCTCTACCCCTTCGGACATTGCCAGGGACCTAAATAAGCGGCTGCATGGACCTATGGTTACGTCCGCATCCCCCTCGGGCTGAAGAATGCGGGAGCTACCTACCAAAGGATGGTTGACAAGGAATTCAAAACGCAGCTAGGTCGCAATATGGTGGCATACATAGATGACACGTTGGTTAAATCGGTGCTGACTGAGGAGCATACGATGGACCTAACGGAAGTTTTTGAGGCCATTAGAAAAAGTAGAACGAAGTTAAACTCGGAGAAGTATGCGTTCGGGGTTAGATGGCGAAGGTTCTTAGGGTAAATGGTTACATGGCGAGGCATCAAGGTTAACCCATCAAAAGTCAAAGCTATTTTGGAGATGCAACCGCCAAAGAAAGTCAAAGAGGTGCAGAGACTGACATGGAGATTAACAGCCCTCAACAATTTCAGTGGACAGATATATGCTAGAAGGCATCCGAGGACTTGAAGTCGCACCTCCACGCCACCTTCTTGCTGACAAAGCCGTTGCTGGGGGACAAGATTGTGATGTATTTTTCGGTATGGAAGCAGGTGGTCAGCTCAGTGCTAGTAAGGGAAGAAGGAGTTATCCAAAAACCGACTTACTCTGTAAGTAAGGTAATGTTGGCCGTGGAGACGTGGTACTCAGAGGTGGAGAACGCAACGCTGGTCGTGATGGTCTCCGCTAGAAGGTTACGTCCTTACTTCCTGCCGCATAAGGCTGTCGAATTGAGGGAGTATGATATTGAGTTCGAAAGACGCCCGGCGATCAAGGCTCAAGCCCTGTCGGATTGTGTGTTAGAACTCACATGAGCAGAGCAGCTCCCAAAGTGGCAAATATACGTGGAGGATCATCGACGTCTGCAGGAGCAGCAGCAGAGATCTTTATCATCACTCCTAAAAGCGAGGAGCTTCAATTTACCCTCACCGTCGATTTCATAGCCTCCACCAATAAGTCGGAATATGAGACCCTGATTAGGGGACTAGAAAGGGCGGAGGAGTTGGGAGCTCAAAAAGTGATAGTCTTTTCAGACTCCCAATTGGTAGCTCAGCAAAGTACAAGGTAACTGCGAAATGATGGATGAAAAGATGGTCAAATATGCGAGTCGAGTGGAAGAGATAAGGAAAAAGTTTACTAGTTTCGAGATACAGCAGATCCCGAGGGAGGAGAATAGCAAGGCTAATCACTTAGCAAAGCTTGCCAGAGCGACGTCCCCGAGCGGGAAGGGAAAAATCACCATGCTTATGGCCAGCAAGCTAGGGGCCGTAAGATGCATCAGATGTATAGAAGAGGGGGATGACTGGAGGTCCCCCATCCTCGAAATCTTAAGCGATGTTGATCATGAGGATAAACAGAAGTACTTGCAGAAGTTTTGCATGATGGGAGGTGACCTGTTCAAAAGGTCGTTCACGCATCCTTATGCTCGATGTCTTTCAGAGAACGAGGGGAAGAAGGTGCTAAAATATATCCATGAGGGACGTGCAAGGGATCACCATGGTTACAAATCGATCGCTCGACGAGCGATAAAAGCAGAGTATTTCTAGCCCACCACGATGAAGGATGCTAATGAAGTGGTTTAGAGGTGCAATAGTGGGCAGCAATATGGACCTAAGATACACGTCCCGGCAGAGAGCCTGAGAATTATGTATTCGACATGCCCTTTTTATAAATGGGGAACAGATATAGTGGGACTCCTACCATTAGCTAAAGCTCAGAAAAAGTTGATAATAGTAGTTGTAGACTACTTCAATAAGTGGGCAGAGGCCAGTCCAGTAACCAAGATCGATGAGGACAACGTCCTCGATTTCCTATGGAAGAACCTATGTTGTAGATTCGGGTCGAAAGATCTTGGCCGCGGATAACAGAACCCAGGTGCATGGAGATAAGGTCCGACAACTCTATATGGGCAGGAGAATCACACAAAGGTTCGTGTTAGTGGGACATCCCTAAGTGGCTCGAGTCTTTACAGCCCGTCCTTTGGGCGTACCGAACTTGTCCTCGGGAATCTATCGAGAAAACGCCCTTTCAGTTGGTATACGGGTCAGCTGTTGTCATCCCTATAGAAACAGGAATCGAAACTCACTGAATCTTATATTATGATGAGGAGCAAAACGCTCAGCTGAGAAGGGAGGACCTGGACATGGTCGAGGAGCTGAGGGAAAATTGTACAAGTCAAGATGGAGAGATACGAAAGTCGGCACTAAAGCGACATATAGTCACATAGTGAGATATCCGTGATATTTCGGGCTCCCTGGAGCAAGTTCCACTACCACATCAATGACATCAAAGGCCCCTGGGTCTGCGACGTGAAATGATACTGTACGATCGACGGACCTGCGGCGTACCCTGACATCAAAGACCTTCGGGCCTGCGACGTGATAATGATACCCTAGGACGGATGGTCCAGGGCGTACCTGACATCAAAGGTCATTAGGCCTGCGACGTGACATGATGTCGTACTGTCGACGGACCTACGGTGTACCCTGACATCAAAGATCTCCGGATCTGCGACGTGACAACGATACCCTAGGACGGATGGTCCAGGGCGTACCTGACATCAAAGACCATGCCTGCTTCGCGGCAGGACCCTACGGTGAGTCTGCGACGTGACTAGATGTCGTACTGATATAGGCCTACGGTGTACCCCAACATCAACGACCTCTGCGGTCTGCGACGTGAAAATGATACCAAGGGACGGATGGTCCGTGGTGTACCTGACATCGATGGACCACTCCTGCTTCGTTGTAGGTTGCTAAGATAGGTCCGCGATGTGACTTGATACCACACTGCCGACGGGCCTGTGGCGTACTCGACATCAAGGACTACTAGGTCCGCGACGTGTGATAACAATATAAGACCAACAAGGTCGGAACGCGCAACATGTTAGAAACCCCGGGGGATGTAGTGTGAAAATTAGGAGTGAGTCTTACGAGTAGTTGTGAAAATATACTTATAGGGAGCACGGCCCTGAGGGGATCTGGAAGCACATCATCAAATAGCCCCCCAGCAGAGGCAACAAACATTCAAGCTCCCAATCAATGGTCAGGCGCGATGCGAATAACAGAGGAACAACAAAAGTTACGCATTAGGGCGTCTAAGTTTAAATATACGAGTAAGTCTTAGGTACAAAACCAGGAAAAGAAGTCGGAAACAACGTACGGTGTTAAAAATCAAGTCTTAGGACCCACGAGTAACCAGCAGAAGTAAACAAGACCTATGGAGCAGGGGGGCAGCCTCCTTAGAAGAGGCAGTAGATATACCTCGCAGGTCCCCAAGGTCAGCACGGACCAGATTTTCTATGCAGCGCTCAGCGGCAGCCTCCTTAGAAGAGTCAAGAGATATACTTCGCAGGTCCCCAAGGTCAGCATGGACCAGATCCTATATATAGCACTTAGCGATAGAAATCTAGAAGTTAGGATTAGTCGGGGCATCAGGGTCCCCTGAAAAGATGGAGGTGGAGGGACAGCTTTAAAGGATGCCTTCAGGTCAGTGCCTGCTTGACCTGCTTGATGGCCCTTCACGAAGTAATATTGCATCAGTTGCGCAAAGTCCTGCAGAGAAAGGGCATCCCTCAAGTGAGCTGTATGCCATCCCTCTGCAACCTGAACCAGGGACTCTCGCCCTGCTGGGAGAGTAAGGGGCGCTCGGGGCAGCATCTGATTCTTTCATTCAGCTTCAGCTTTTATCCGTTCCATCTGCTCACGAACCTGATGGTCCACCTCAATTCGGACCTTCTGCTCAAAGGATCCAATTAGCTCGTCTATCTTTCTCGAGAAATTCCCTTTTTAAGCTTCTTTTTCCTTCTGCTTCAGGTACAACTTATTCTTCTTTTCGAGCCGTTCCCTCTCTGTTACCGCTAGCTCATGTGCTCTTTCTTTCCGACCCTGCCTCTCAAGCTTTGGGAACGCTTGCACCTCCTTCAGTTGTCCATCTAGCTCCTCAATTCACTATTTAGATTCTTCTATCTTCTCCATGGAAGCCTGATGGCCCTCCTTCAAGTCACGGGTTGAAGGATCATGGACCTGACCCTTGTCGGAGAGAGCCGCAACATGAAGCATCACCTAGAAAGAAGTAACCAAGGTCACGACAATGGCTCTGACATTACGTCAAGAGGGAAGAGTAGCGTACCTTCGCAGGGCAATAAGCCAGCTCCTCTCCGATAGCACCAAAGGTTTTTTTTCGACGCCTCGTCAACGTCTGTAGAAGGTACAAGTAGACCCAGGTACTTTATCGTCTCAACGAAATTCATGTCGCCCAAAGTAAGGAGCAGATCCAGCTCTGGGCCCCCATCAACCCTACGATGAGGGCTCCATCCCTTTGGCTTGCGGCCCTGGTCTTATGGGTGTATATCATCGGATCGATAGCACGCCGCATGCCTAGGAAACTGACAATAAGATAGGATGACGAAGAACTTCAGACAGTGTTTAACCTGAATTTCCTAGAAAGCCAGAACCGGTGAAGGAGAAAGATTAGTCCTTTGAATAGGGTCTGAGAGAGTAACGATATAGTCATTGGATGCAAGTCCCTCTCCAAGCTGCGAAACACCGTCACTTTGATGTAGGGGTATTTGAGCGGGAAAATGACTTTCTAAGGAGAGAACCGCGTGCCACTTATAATACTCTAAAAGTCTTGTTTCTCAACACTGTTCAGAGTAGGGGAGTGGTTGATGCGGAATAGGTCCTGGGCACGCAGGTCCTCAATTATAGTACATGAGAGAGGATGTGGGAATGCAAGGATTTGTACCTGAGGCAAGGGAAGAGGCACGAGAAGGGAGCTAACACCCTTGGGGAAATGACCGACTTGCGGGGAGCAGGTCCCCAATGGAAGCAAAGGAACCTGGAGATGACGGATCTGAGATGACCTCTTAGGATGTTAAAAGGTATACTTTCGGGACCTAATAGCTCTAAGGGAGTACTCTCGGGACCTAAATGCCTTGAGAGAATATTAAGAAGGACAAAGACAAGCAAATCAAGAAGATCTGCAGGTGTCTGGCTCCGTACAGGAGAAGGACTCTGAAGAGGGGACCAAATAACACGTGTAGGCTGCCCATTGGAAGACAGTGTCTGACAGAAGTGCAGAGTCTGCTACAGTGTCGCGTATGCAGGAGCTCCAGATTGTACCTGGCAGCGTGAAAACAGCTCCCTCCAGCAGGCTCTGACGAGAAGAATCATTAAAAGAAGGAGAAATAGCTCATTTTAGATAACATTAACGCAACACTTCACCTCTCACACACACTAACACACCAAGAACACACACACAAACTCTCTCTAGCTATTTTATTCTTCTTCTTCTTTAGATTTCGTCTGTAACAAATAGAGAGATGGGAGATGAGTGTGTAACCCTTTTGATATTAGTGAAAACTATCTTTGGCCGGCCCGTGGACATAGGACTCTCAAGAGTCCGAACCACGTACATCGTCTTCTTCGTGTTCTTCATTTTTCTTTTTCTGTTTCGTCACGTTTCGAGGCCGGAAATCGGGCCAAAACTCGAGCTAAATCGCAGCTCTACCGATATCTTACGTTTCCCGGACCATAAATTTCGTTGATCGGGACCCTACCCGTATCACTCTGATTAATAATAATTGAATAAACCCTTCCCAAGATTTAAATCACTCACCAAACCGAGCGATGTGTACCAGCTATGAAATAAATATAGGAGGAAACCCTCTTGCGTCATGGTGTTTTTAGGTCATTATAACGTGTCTTCTTCATGGCTAGGCTTAGGGTAAGGTATGGCCATGGACAAAGTCATTTTCTGACGTGTGTGTAATATATTAATTATGATTTTGAAATTCATGGCATCCATAGTTTCATTGCTAAGTCACGAATAGTTCAAAATGGCCCAAACACGAGTTTTTCACTTTAAGGTCGTCGTCCCATAGTTGCTATTGAGGTTCCCTTCCTAACTGAAAAAACAAAAAGAATTTATTTCTTTGGAAGCGTATACAAGATATTGGGGTTTAAGTACGCAAGTGCTAAATTTATGTAATAACATATATAGAGAGAGAGCTTCATTGCTCCAATAAGTGAAATGAATGTGTTTGTATTGTGTGTGGGCTTTGGTTTAGTATACCTTCCAACTTCAAATTGTTTATCGATTTGTCGTTATTCACCTTTATGTCAATTTTTAATGAAAATTTTATCTAATTTTTTACGACCTTGATCAAGACTTGTGCAAGAAAAAAGCCAATCAACTATCGAGAGATGGAGAGAGAGAGATATAAGACATGTCATGAGGAAAAGAGACCCTACTTGCGTTATTTCATGTGTTAATATTATTACCTAAGTCTTCACCTTTTTCCTACTGTCACGATCTAGCAATTGGCTCCCATTTCATACATATATAAAGAATTAAAGGAGAAAAAGAAATTAATTAAATACGAAAGAGAAAGAGCAACCTCCACAAGCTTATCCATACAACACGTATATAATATAAATATAAATATATATATATATATATATATATATATATTGTTACTTTAAAAAGCTGATAGCAATAATTCATCGATCACAAGCCATCCACATCTCGTTGGATTTCATTCAATAGAGTAGCAACTGTTCCATTGATTAATAGTAATTTCTTTTTTCCTTCCAATCATCAATCAATGAACTTTGATCGACCATGGCACTTGTCGTCAATACAGAAATAACACATCGTCGTCGGTAGGTTGAATTTATTACATACTATACAATTAGGTTCACGTCCAAGAAATGCAATCAAATAATCCCATGTGAAAAAAGGGTTACTTCGAGAGGAAACACTTGCTTGACATATCAAAGCTTGTGGATTATGCCAAAGTATTGAATTTAACTAATAAACTTTGAAGTTCGAACTAGAAGTAGATAATGAACTAATCTTGGAAGAGTAAGTGAGGGCCAACTCGTGGACGACATGTGCAATGTAGGAACAAAAGACCTTCGTCGTGGGGTTGTCCCAAAAAGAAAGATAAAGCTCCTACCTACCTACCTAACCCTCTTTCTAATGGAATTAATAAGTGGTATTAGGGTCTCTTTCAAATGACCCACATTATTTGATGGAATAATCAAGCTATACCTAATTAGGGTTTTGTCCAATTGCATGGAATTTTTAATCTTAAGGGCTCCTCTTGGGTAATCAACCATATATACTTCCCTTGTACTTGAGTCCCATTGAGAGCTAAATCAAGATTCTTGTTTGGGTATTCTCTATCTTGTGTAATAACACTTCAACGTTTATGTGCAACACGAAAGATTATTAAGGCATAAAGAGAAGCAACTGCCAATATAGTTGAATAAGACATTCAAGTACGATACATTGAGTTAAACCTGAGGTAGGAAGACGAAGAATCAGTGTATGCATATCATATGCTAGGACCAAAACTCAGATCGATCATGGTTAACTAGACAAGCAAAGGTTAACCACGGTTCCATCATTAAGCAGGTTTGTTAACTAAAAGAGCAAGAAAAGAGCCATCATTCATAGACCTGCCGAGATCTCAATTACGGCCTAATCAAGAAACTAACAAGGCCTAACCAAATATTTGTTTCCATGCCGACTCTTCATTTGTGCAATAACCTATGATATTCGGATTTTGAGGCGCAATGGTGCCGTGGCCCGTGATTCTTTTCATTTCGACGTCATAATGTAAGCACGCACGAACATAACGTTTTCTTTCCTGATGTCAAGGTGCCAAGCACTGGGAATCATGAGACACTTGCTCGATTCTAGCTTTGGATCTTTCGACGATCTAGCAGTGTATTATCATCCCTTTCTCAGAAGATTTCGAGTCGATTAGATGGAATTTCTCGTTTATCCTCCTGTTTTAGCAACCACACCTGCCACTGCAACATCAACGTAAAACCGAGAGTTTACGGATTTTCAACAATAAACACCGCGGTATACTATGTCATCTATTGTTGATGATCCACAAGAAAAAAAATAAAATAGGCATGCATGTATCTTCACTAAGTTTCATCAAGGCAGTGTATGTTAGTTCTCAGGCTCATCAGTTTGAATTGAACCACCTTATTTGCATAGCATAATTAAGAGAGCGGAAAATGGGCACACATCAGTTCTTGTTCGATAAGGGTTGAATTTCATAACATGGGGGATTTTGTACCTACGATGAACTGTGTGTCCATGACATTGACATACCATAGGATGCAATAGGCCTATTCTTGCACAGCACGGAAGAGAAAAGTTTACAAGTCGTCCAAACCTTAGCTGTGCGCTAGAACGATGCTTCCCTTCAGGGTCTCGAGCTTCATTCAAAGTAACAACTAGTACCCCTCCACCAGGTGGCGTACCCTCGGGAGCCTTAAGAACTGCATTATCATCTTCGACGTCAGCTAAAACAGAAAAAAAAAAGATATATCTGATCAAGTCAGCTAAACAGAAAAAAGGCAACCAAATCATACTGAACTTGAACATGCAAGATCATAATCGGGAATTTTTCACCCAAGGAGGTATGTATCTCAGGAAGTCATTTGCTGCAAAGTTTTATAGTCTTGCTCGACCGAAGGATGGATTTTAGGCTCCTGATGATATATAAACGCTAAAATCAGTGCAAAAGCAACTACGTCGATAACCAAGCATCAAAACTTGGCTACGATATACAACCAATTCAACACGAAGACTGTAAATTAATTGAATCAAATCCTGCTATCTGCAGAACACATTGAATTGGGGGGAAACAATGCATAGATTCCATCAAGACAACCGAAAACAGAGGCAAATCAAAAAAGGTAAAAAAATGCATAAAGACAGTTCAGCAACAGAAACCATCATTAATCATACGACGAACAAAGCTATAAGTAATCGATAATACCATTAAAAAAAAAAAAAAAAAGAAAGAAACATTCGCATCAGCATAACTGAATCTACCTACCAGTCAAGTGGGAAACTCCCACTCCAAATCCAGAAATCCCAAAATGGTACTGACAAAACCCATATCAACGAGCTGCGAACGAACTGAGCCGACATCAATCTCTAAATCTCAAGCTCCTCCAACAATTCTTCGTCAGGCAAAACGACTCAAATCAACTCCCTTCCTAGTGAAGTGTATGGGGTTTAAAATATATATTCTCTATAATTTGGGACTAAAAGTGCATTTAACATTAAATAAGTGAGAAAGACGTAAATACCCTCTTGTAGGCATCGCCGACAAGACGTCGCTTTTCTACGATTTTTCATGTCCTCTTTTGGTATTTCAGTAAAGACGAGGCAAAATCTGAAGTAAAGGCCCATATAGGCCTTATTATAGGCCCGGCCCGTAAAGTTATGGCCCACGAAACGTATATACACTGCACTACTAAGCACCTCCCCTCTCTCTCTCTCTCTCTCTCTCATGTCCTAATTTTGCGAAATATAAAAATCAAGAAATGATGAGGAATGAGTCATACATACGTCCGCACCAACTTCGGATGTGCTGCAATAGCGATTGAAGGTAAGAATTCCAGAGATAGAATAGGGGGGAAAAAAAGGACATAACCCCGTGCGATTAGGGTTTTCGCCTCTTTATTTTTGAGCTGTTGAATGCATTTTTCTCTCTTCTCTTTGTCGCTTATCTTAATATCCGTTTATTAGGTGCGTTGCTAGGTTACTCTGTTCTAATTTTTGTTTTGATTTTTTTTCATCTTTGTTTTTGTTTTGCAATTAGGGTTCTTGATTGTACCTTGCCGGCTGAATCCAATCAGTACCGATCTTGTTGGGTATCGCGTGTAACTGCACAAAGATTCGATTTTTTCCAGTGATATGGTTGAAACTTGGGCTCAATCAATTGAACCATTGATCGCCGGTTAATCGGCGGCTGGATCATCCACAGCCGTAGCTTTCTCTTGTATGGAAACTCGGAGCCGGAAACGGGCCGAGGCGTCCAGGTCACCATCGTCCTCCGGTCCAAACACACAAGCTGCCAAACGCTCGCGCACCTCAGCCACCTCTGGCACTAGTTTGATTACTACTCGCTCACGTTCTGCTGCTGCTGCTGCTGCCAAGGCCACGAACGTCATGGAACCCACTCCCGAGCCCTCTTCCGTCAGTGCCTCCAACACTCGAAGTCGACGGGGCAAAAATCCGAGCACCGATAAGGATAACAACAGTAATAACAACAGTAAGGTCAATCCTAATTTGGACAAGGGTAAACAGAAAGAACTCGATATCAGGCCCAAGGAAACACCCAGGAGTTTAGGACTGAACGTGGATATGCACGATGAAGATAATGACAGTGAGAGTGGAGTTGGGAGTTTGCCTCATAACCTGACGTCTGCAAGTAGTGCCTTGCAGGGTTTGTTGAGGAAGCTGGGTGCTGGATTGGATGATTTGCTTCCCAGCTCAGCGATTGGGTCTGGATCTTCCTCGCAGCAGAGTGGGCGGTTGAAGAAGATTTTGTCGGGTTTGAGGGCTGATGGTGAGGAAGGAAAGCAAGTTGAAGCTTTGACACAGCTCTGTGATATGCTGTCGATTGGGACGGAGGAGTCTTTGAGCACTTTTTCGGTGGAGTCGTTTGTGCCTGTGCTGGTGGGATTGCTTAATCATGAGAACAATGCTGATATCATGCTTTTGGCGGCTAGGGCAATAACTCATTTGGTGGATGTGTTGCCTTCCTCTTGTGCTGCAGTGGTACATTATGGTGCTGTCTCTTGTTTTGTTGCTAAGCTGCTGACTATTGAGTACATGGACTTGGCTGAACAGGTATTTTCTTCTGGTGTGGTTAATGATTGTTTTTTAAATGGAGAATTTTGTGTATCACTGGGATAGCTTTTTTTGTTGTTGACGATAATTAGCTTATATATGTTTGACACAGTCTCTGCAAGCCTTGAAAAAGATATCTCAAGAGCATCCCACTGCATGCTTACGTGCTGGTGCACTTATGGCTGTGCTTTCGTATATTGACTTCTTCTCCACAGGGGTGCAGGTGATTAAGAGTCACGTCTTATGTTTAATTTCACTTTCAGGCATTAGTTCTGACGTTCGGTATATGTTTTTACACTTTACATTCTTCTGCCAGAGGGTGGCCTTGTCAACTGCAGCAAACATTTGCAAGAAGCTCCCTTCAGATGCTTCCGACTTCGTGATGGAAGCTGTGCCATTGTTGACTAATATCTTGCAATATCAAGATGCAAAGGTGACGTGAGACTTTTTTTCGAAGCTCTACTGCTAGTCGGGGTTCTGACAATGTTTATGAATTCCTGTATCTATCTATACCCCCATTACAACTCACTATCTTCTTAATTACAGCTTTTAGAACATGCTTCTGTCTGTCTGACTCGGATTGCCGAGGCATTTGCATCTTCGACTGATAAATTGGATGATCTCTGCAACCATGGTCTTGTAACTCAAGCAGCCTCCTTGATTTCATCCAGCAATGCTGGAAATAGTCAGTCCCTCAGTACCTCCACATATACGGTGAGTGGGAGACTTATCTTTGTTCATTAATATTCTGTGAGAGTCTGTAAATGACATGATTTGGTTTTAGGGATTGATTCGACTTCTTTCCACCTGCGCTAGTGGATCTGATTTGGGGGCTAAGTCTCTGCTTCTTCTCGGTATCAGTGGCATTCTGAAGGGCATTTTATCATGCTCGGGCTCTCCTTCTAGCATGTCTGTAGCCCCTTCTTTAAGCCGACCGCCTGAGCAGGTATAAGCCATTTCCTCGCCCCTCGCTGGCTTTGCTTGTTATCTTAAATTTTCAGGAGATCCCACTGGCTCAGATTATCCTCTCGTGTGATATATCTTCTCTTAGCAATTGCTGGATGCATAGTTTTTGTCAGTGTTTATTAGTTTGATCTGCGTGAATCCAAGTGTCATGTTGAAAGGGGCGTGATAACGTCGCCTTTGACTTTCTTTGCTTCGTTTTAAATCTGAATCATGTTTTCGCAACTGAGTTAAAAGATTGTCGATTTTGAATACCCTGAGGCCTGAGGTCATTTTAATGTACTCTCCTCTCTGTATTTGGTATCAGATCTTTGAGATTGTGAACCTGGCAAACGAACTCCTTCCACCTCTACCTGAAGGAACGATCTCTCTTCCAGCTAGCAGTAGTATGTTTGTCAAGGGTCCTCTTACTAGGAAGGGCCCCGTGGTAAACTCTTCCAATGGCAACATAACCGAGGTTTCTAGCCGAAAGAAGCTTTTAGAAGATCAACCTGAGCTTTTGCAGCAATTTGGGGTGGATCTCCTTCCTGTTCTAGTCCAGGTTCGTCTTCAGTGTGGACTGTGGACATATGTGCTTTTTTTTTTGTTATGGGACAGCCGATGAATATCACTTCACGAATCTTGGATGCAGATTTATGGTTCCAGTGTTAGTGGCCCTGTGCGCCACAAGTGTCTTTCAGTCATTTCGAAATTGATGTACTTCAGCCCTGCAGAAACGATCCAATCATTGAATATTAACACAAATATCTCAAGGTGTGCAATTGCGACATCCTACTTGCTGTATCTGTTTCTTGACACAACTCAATTGATTCTAAATTTCACGTTGTTGCTATTTTTATTTTTTTTAGTTTCTTGGCTGGGGTTCTAGCTTGGAAAGATCCTCAGGTCTTGGTACCTGCTCTGAGTCTGGCAGATATTTTGATGGAAAAGCTTCCTGAAACTTTTTCCAAGATGTTTGTGAGGGAAGGTCTCGTACATGCCGTGGATCAATTGATCTTGAGTGGATCCAGTGGAACATCGCAGCAGGAAACTGATTCTATTGCTGGATCCTCAACACGTTCCAGGCGAAATAGACGACGAAGTGGTAATTCGAGTTCTGATGTGAATCCTGACAATGGTTCCAATATTCCGGCACTGAGTAATGTTGTACCTCCGAACTCAACCGATACGACCAAGTTATCTTGCCTTCGGGAAACAGTGAGTGCGCACGCAAAGGCATTTAAAGACAAGTACTTCCCTTCATCTCTAGATGGTTCTGGAGCAGGGGTTACTGACGATCTGCTCAGATTGAAGAATCTTTGCACAAAGTTGAATTTGGGTACTGGTGAGCTGATGAAAGCTAAATCTAAGGGGAAATCCAAAATTTCCAGTAATATATCTGCTGATGAATCTAATAAAGATGAACAAATGATTGAAGTGTTAAGTGAAATGCTGCGAGAGCTTAGCAGAGAAGACGGCATGTCGACTTTTGAATTTATTGGCAGTGGAGTTGTTTCCTCGTTGCTTGGTTACCTTACATGTGGGTGTTTCTCCAAGGAAAGAGTATCTGAAGAAAGTCTTACGAGGATTCGAGAGCAAGCAATTGGAAGATATAAGTCCTTTGTTTCTATTTCCCTTCCTCCAAATGTCAATGGAGGTGGTGAAATTCCAATGACCATTTTGGTGAAGAGACTTCAAGATGCTCTATCCTCGTTGGAGCACTTCCCTCTTGTGTTAAGCCATACGTCCCGCACCTCAGGTGGAGCTGCTCCCTCGTCTTCTGGTCTAAATGCTCTGTCTCAGCCGATCAAGCTGCGCCTTTGTAGAGCTCAAGGCGAAAAAACACTTCGGGACTATTCTTCTAACATAGTTCTTATTGATCCATTAGCGAGCTTGGCAGCTGTTGAAGATTTCCTGTGGTCTAGGGTCCAAAGAAATGAGTCTAGTGGCCAAAAGCCTTTGACCTCTGATTCTGGGGCAACACCTGCAGCTGCTGTTACTTCATCATCATCTGCTTCAACAACACCTGCTACTACTACTCGGCATCATTCGACAAGATCTAGATCTTTGATTGATTCTAATGAGACAGCTAAAAAAGATAGTTCACTCGGAAAAAGCTCTAGCTTGTCAAAGGCAAAGGGTAAAGCTGTGTTGAAGCAAACCCAGGAGGAGGGAAGTGGTCCGCAGACCAGAAATGCTACTCGCAGAAAAGCCGCAGTGGAGAAAGAGAATGAGATGAAGGCTGTAGATGGGGACACGAATTCTGAGGTATATATTACATATGGAATTAAGGATTCTGACTCACACGCGTGTAAATCCACGATATTTTACACGTTTTGTTATTCTCGTTAAAAGGAACTATTAGAATTTCCATCTGAGAATTGCAGCAAATTTTATTGGCGAAGCTGTCTGTGGGTAGAAGTTATCTGTTGACCTGCAAATGATTAGTGTTTTGTTGTGTCCTTACTTTTATTATGTTGGCTTGATTACTTCAGTATGTAGCCGTGTGCATCTTGTCTGTCTACCACTTTGATAAGTAAAAAAAATTCCTATAATCTTGCTTCAGTAGGTTTAGCTTTAAGTCCATTACTAGGTTTAGATGGTATGCGGATACCTTATGTCAATTCTTTATGTTACATACCTGAAGTATTCCCTTTAACATGTTTCTCTAATGGAGTGTTGTGGTTGTCACACATAGTTCTGTTATATTTTCACTGAAATGTTGCGCCATTGTTGCAGGAGGATGAATTAGATATATCGCATGTAGGTATGGATGACGCGTTGGTGATTGAAGAAGATATATCTGATGACGAGGACGACGACGACGATGACGATGATGGTGTTGAGGATGATGATGTATGATTACTGGCTTACATTCTTCTTATTATTCTGCCTGAAATGATATATCATGGTACAATCTTGTGCTTTTTTTTTTAAATAAGTTTCGCAAATAAATTTTAGGTCCTGAGAGACGATACACTTCCGTATTGGCTTGCGAATTCTGTTCATGACGTCAAATTGGGCGACGCTGCTGAAGACGGTGCTGCCCCTTCTGCGCAGAGCGGCGACCACAAAGCGCCAGCCAGTAGTTCTGGCAACTTATTTACTCCAGGGAGAGGATCGGGTTCTTCTGAGCTCAAAATTGGAACTTCATTTGGTTCAAGGGGTGGTGCTATGTCCTTTGCTGCTGCTGCTATGGCTGGACTGACATCTGGTAATAACGCTAGAGGCATCAGGGGGCTTAGAGATCGCCAGGGACGCTCTTTAAGTGATCCGCCGAAACTGATATTCACAGCTGGAGGAAGGCAGCTGAGCAGGCATTTTACTATTTATCAGGCAGTTCAAAGGCAATTTGCTATGGATGATGAGAATGACGACGATAGGTTTGGTGGAAGTGATCTTATGTCAAGTGATGGAAATAGACTTCAGGGTGATATTTACACCATAACATATCAGAAAGCAGATGCCCAAGCTGAGAGGTCTGGTACTGCGTCCTCGACACCTCTTCGGTCTGCAAAAGCTTGTTCGCCAGGAAATCTTACATCTGATGCGTCTGTGCGCCATTTGTCGTTGCTAGACAGTATCTTGCAGGGTAAACTTCCTTGTGATCTGGAAAGATCCAATCCCACCTACGAGATTTTAGCCCTTTTGCGTGTATTGGAAGGTCTGAATCAACTGGCCCCTAGGTTGCGTGTTGAGGCTGTTATCGATAGATTTTCGGAGGGAAAGATCATGAGCCTTGATGAACTTGTCAATGTCCCTGTGAGGGTTTCCCCAGATGATTTTGTAAACAACAAGTTGACTCCTAAATTGGCCCGCCAGTTCCAGGACGTGCTTGCACTTTTCAGTGGGTCCCTTCCTTTGTGGTGCTATCAGCTAACGAGGGCTTGCCCCTTCTTGTTTCCTTTTGAAATCCGTCGTCAGTACTTCTATTCAACTGCGTTGGGACTGTCCCGTGCGCTGAACCGTCTCCAGCAGCAGCAAGGAGCTGATGGTCATGGATCCACGAATGATATGGGAATAAGGGTCGGTAGGTTGCGGCGTCAGAAGGTCCGTGTCGCCCGAAACCGGATATTGGATTCAGCTGCAAAAGTTATGGAGATGTATTGCAATCAAAAAGCTGTTCTTGAGGTTGAATATTTCGGTGAGGTTGGCACTGGATTGGGCCCTACCTTGGAGTTCTACACTCTTTTGAGTCATGAACTCCAAAGAGTTGGGCTTGGAATGTGGAGGTCAAATTCATCAGGAAGGGCACCCTCGATGGATAACGATCAGGCGACTTTTGGATTTTCTTTTTCTGGGGGAGATGAAGATATTGTACGTGCACCTCTTGGGTTGTTCCCTCGCCCTTGGCCACCTAGTGCGGATAGTTCTAATGGAAGCCAATTTTCTAAAGCAATCGAGTATTTCCGGCTGCTAGGGAGAGTTATGGCAAAGGCTCTGCAGGACGGGAGACTTTTAGATTTGCCACTTTCGCCTGCTTTTTACAAGGTCCTTCATCAAGTAAGTTATGGTATTTCCTTCTGGTAATTCCTTCTCTTGGTCTTGCCTAAATTGTTACTCAAGATTTGCGTAACTCTTCAGGACCTTGATTTGCATGATATAATTTCTTTCGACGCGGAGTTGGGTACAACTTTGCAAGAATTGCACGCCCTTGTCAGGCGAAAGCAGTATCTGGAATCTAAAGGATTTTACAACGAAGGAGAATTACGCTTTCGTGGAGCTTCGATCGAGGATCTGTGCTTAGATTTCTCTGTGCCTGGCTACGCCACATACATTCTGAAGCCTGGCGATATTAATGTACGTCCTTGACCTAAATCTTGGTGCAATTTTTCTGCTGCTAGCAAGAGACTAATATCTTTCTTATTCTGTCATCTTCTGTTCTTGGCATTCCGCTCCTAATCAAATTTTCAGGTGGATATGAGCAATTTAGAAGAATATGTTTCCCTTGTGGTTGATGCAACTGTTGGGAGTGGAATCATGCGACAGGTGGAAGCTTTTCGATCTGGATTTAATCAAGTGTTTGACATCTCAGCATTACAAATATTTTCTCCGAACGAGTTGGACTATCTGGTCTGTGGACGCAGGGAGCTTTGGAAGGTAGTTTTTTTGTCTCTATTTTCTACCTCAAGTATTTTTTTTTCATATTTTTCTCAGTGCCCAATTCTCACGTATACTCGTCTGCCAATGCAGGCTGATTCTCTCGCAGCACACATCAAGTTCGATCATGGATATACTGCCAAGAGCCCTCCTATTGTGAATGTATGTAAAAACTATGGATATGCTAGAATTCGACGCACCTCAAAGTCCCTCCTTATTCTTTTTCTATTTATCGAAATTGTTATACATGTTGAAACTTCCACTCCCCATTGGAAGGAGAAAAGTCATGAGAATTAGAGATCAATTTTTTTCCCTAGTTTCCTACTTTCCTTTGAGTTGCTTGTACTCATCATTATTATTCTTCGATGTGTGTTGCCAGCTTCTCGAGATTATGTGCGAGTTCACCCCAGAGCAGCAACGAGCCTTCTGTCAGTTTGTTACTGGGGCTCCAAGGCTCCCACCTGGCGGTCTTGCCGTCTTAAACCCTAAGCTGACCATTGTCAGAAAGGTGCGCCTGAACAGCTTACTTACAAGCAGCAGTTTCATTTCACAAGTCTATCTCTATTCTTAGTTATATATATAGAGACATCTTCTAACAAACTGGAAAACGAACAGCATTCGTCAGGCAGCACAAGCAACGCAGGGAGCAACGCGTCTGGACAAACAGATCCATCTGCAGACGATGACTTGCCTAGTGTGATGACATGCGCCAATTACTTGAAGCTGCCGCCGTACTCGTCAAAGGTATGTCGGCTTGAATCCAGCGTGTTTTTAGTTGAGGTCCCAAGTGATATCTCTCTGTTTGTTGATCTGAATTTTATGTCGCCTAACACCTCCACTGTGTGTATCAAGGAAATCATGTACAAGAAGCTTCTGTATGCAATAAGTGAGGGACAAGGATCCTTTGATCTGTCATAAAATGACAGAAAACCAACTTCTTACATATAGAACAACAGACAGTAATTGCAAACAATGATGATTCACAAGGGCAACCCCTTCACTATAAGGTAGCCATGCTATGCTATTTATATTTTTGAATCTTTTATCAATTTATTTCATAGCATCGATGTTAATGCTGAACCTTGATATTCTCCTCAATAGGTTCATGGAGTATTATATCTGGCTTGCTGGCAGCTTTGAGGGGGGAATAACATTTGTTGTTTGATTTGTTTGTTGTAAATAGTAGGGATATTTTTTAAGGCAAAAGAATATTATTTTGCTTGTTACCTAAATACAAGAATATAATAATTTTCTTGAGACATTTTTAATATGAAAATGAAGAATGAACCTATGCTCTGCTTTGCTATTTTCTTACAGTCCATGCTTGAATAGTCATAGTTTTCTACTACCTAATCATAGTAGATAAGTTATACCTTGCGAGATTTGAAACTATGGTCAACTGTTTTAATAACAATGATATTAATCTGTAGTAGCCATCCGATTTTGATCTTGTAATAATATATTATATTTATGACATTATTTGACTAAGAATGCTATTTTTAACCAAATGCGATTGTGAATTTCCGTGTCTTTGCCACCTTTATTGCCTTGTCACTTTGCAATAAGAAGGGATAGACGAAATTGAATTTCTATTTATTATTTACAGATAAAAGAAGAGTATATCCAAACTCGTTTTCATCAAGGGGCAAAATACTTATCACATCTTACTCATATTTACTTAGGAAAAAGAAAAAAAGCACATGATATTTTGTTCTTAAATAATAGGACGATGTGTGGTGGAATTTTCAAAGGGTCCCAATATATATAACGTTTAACCTATAGATCAATTTAGTCCCAATATTATCGATTTTGGACCAATTTGATCATTCTGTAACGATAAACGTCAATTTTAACGAAAATTTCACACATTGCCCATACTAAATCATGTATGGATCGAATTTTGGAATATTTACAGGATTTGGAGGGTTCGTACTGTTTTTTTCTACTGTCAATGAAGCTCGACGAAACAAATGATCTAGAGCCCATATTCGAATTTTAGAGGAGAAATTTTTAGTTTCGTGCTCTAATTTCAATAATCATTTCAATTTATCGATGCAGACATGATTTATTATGAGACACATGTGAAACTTCCGTTAAAATTGATGTATATATATTTAGTAAAGATCAAATATGGTCCCCATCTTCCTATTTTAGGTTGAGCCATGTCAAATATATTTTAGTCTTCAAACTGACTGCAGTACAATCAAATCAGGGGCAATTTCGCCATTTCCTTATTTATCGAAATAATTTAGATAACGCCGTAAGATTAACGTTGCAGTAAGCAAGTGCGAACGACCCGCGATAGCCGGTGGAGAGTTCTACGCCAGCACTGTCGGTCGTTGTCTATGACCGGATAACACAAGTCACAACACCTTCCCGCAAAATATTGCCAGTTATATGAATATATTATTTACAGAGAAAAAAAAAAAACAGTAAATAAGATTAAGAAGATGACCCGCTCTGATTCTGTCGATCTACTTATTAATTGAGCATCCATCTTTAGCGGGTTTGATTTTTCTGAACCACCGACGATTCACCCATGCATCAAAAATTAAATTCTCTTACATCAATTTCAGATATCTTATTTTTATCCTCTCTTTCTGTCCCTTTAAAAAAGATCTTTTGTTTTTCGTTGCCCTGTGAAGGTGTTGCTTGCTTGTTCTATCAGCATCACAGCTTTGGAATTTAAAAATGCTTGTTAGTTGAAAGTGGGCCTTTGCTTACGATTAATCCTTGGCGGCATTTCCTTGATTTTAAATGTCAGCGAGTGCTTTTTTGAATATTATTAACAGACTTTAGGTAGAGGCTTTTGTTGTCCGTCCTTTTTATTCTTTTTTTTTTTTTTATGTGCATGATTCAACGAGTGCGTTGAGTTGAGGGCTTTGTGTTTTTTCAATTTATTATTTATTATTATTACGTGGTGGAAGATTGAAATTCCTACTAGCGGGATGCTTTTGAGTTAGAAAGTTTGGATTTTTCTGATTGTTCTCATCTCTTGGTTGTAATAATATAATAAGTGGTGCACTATTTCAGGAAATCACTCAACCCCTTTCCTTGAAAGAGCTCTCTATTACATGCATACTCATGGCGGCTCCTAGAGATGAAGAAAGGCCTGAGCTTTGACTGATAAAGGGCTTTTTCTTTTCACTTAAAACAAGATAAGAGCCTCGAGGATATTGGGATAAGTCAGAAATGACCGTTGAGCGACTGAGTTGGGCGAAGAAGAGGAGTGTTTTGGTGGGCATAAGATTAGATGGCCAAGCCAAAGAGTTATTAGATTGGGCTGTGGTTAAAGTTGCCGATCCTGGAGATAGCGTGGTGGCTATTCATGTTTGTCGACATTATGGTACTTTTTGTTGTTATGGGAAGAGATTACTTGTATGTCTTGAACTTCATCTTTGTTTAGTTACGTTTTCGAAAGTCTTATTGGATCAGAACTCTTCTGCCGTAGGTTGCCAGTCAAAGGAGAGAACTGTGATAAATGGTTATTTAGAAGACTACGAAGGTCTCTGCAGTGAAAAGCAGGTTCCTTTCTACTGTCTGAAACGCCTTCTTATCAATCTGAACTAGTCGATATTATTACCGATTAGTTTGTGCTTCATGGGGTGCTTCTTAGGTTGCTCTTACGGCTGAGATCTTAAGAGGAAAGTCCATCAGAAAAGCTCTTGTGAGAGAAGCAAAGAAGGGCAATGCATCAGCTGTTATTGTGGGAATCACCAAGCATAGTGCTCTCGGGTTAGTTTGAGCTGGAAGTACACAAGTTTGTCCGTCCTTTGTTTATAAATTCTGGGCCGTGATCGTTGGTTGTATTTACATTCAGGGGATGGCTTTCGGTCGCTAAATACTGCGCGAAAAGGCTTCCATTAACAGTCGAAGTTATGGCGGTCTACAATGGGAAGATAGTTTTCAGCAGGTTATCGAAAATCCAATCAGAAGGTATGATAATTGGTGATTCAATTGTTGCTCCTTATGATCTGTGTTTATATTTTGTTGTTGTGACGATGATGGCAGGTTATGCATTAGATCCGAAGCCAAGTATATACATCAACGATAATCACCCATGGAAAGACAACTACTCAGAGTTTGGAGAATCCGAGGTATCAGAGGTAAGCATGTTCAGCTTCGATGGAAGGGATGGGACCATAAGCCCTACCGTAAGAAGATACAGAAGAGGTTCTCTAAGTTCGATTTCACTCCCACCCGAGGATTTTACCAAGCAGAGGCCTGGATGGCCGTTGCTTCAGACAAGTAGTTTAGTCTCTCGACCCTCTCTCGAAGCGAGGAAGAAGTCCGTGGTTCAATGGGTCATGAGCTTACCACGTCGATCTCTGTCTGAAATTTCCGAGGATTCTTTCGATAGAGAAAATGGGATTTCTGAAGAACTCAAACTCGCACGCCTGCCTAAAGATTTGGAAGCAATACTTAGGAGCTGCAGCTCTTCGGCTTTTGAAGTTTTCTCCCTTGATGTCCTCAGAAAGTCCACTTCTGAGTTTTCCTCAGGTCTTTATCTCAAACAGACATATATGCTATACATATATATACATATTCTTATGTTTGCATTTAAGGGGGGAATTTTTTTTCATTTGTGTAATATCTGATTGGAACAGCAAATCTTATCGGTAAGGGAGGGAGTAATTCCGTGTACAAAGGGATCCTTCGGCCAGGGAGAGCAGTTGCAGTGAAGATATTGGAATCTTCAAAAGAATCTAATAGGCAGTTTATCCAAGAGGTTGAAATAATGACGACGTTGAAGCACAAACGAGTCGCACCTTTGCTTGGAATCTGCGTCGAAGATGGCAACCTAATGTCTGTATATGATTATATTTCTAAAGGAAATCTTGAAGATAATCTACACTGTATGTGGAAGAAGAGTCATTCGGACACCTTTTTTCTTTCTTTCTTTTTCATGTTAGAAACCTTAGAAAGCTGATTATGAGTTCCATCGACGACGCAGGTGGGACGAAAGGAGAAGATTCCGTATTGAAATGGGAAGCAAGGTTTCGCATAGCCATTGGAATCGCCGAAGCCTTAAATTATCTGCACAATGAGTCGCCGAGGCCTGTGATCCACCGAGATGTCAAGTCTTCGAATATTCTTCTAACCAATGAGTTAGAACCAAAGGTAGCTTCAAGCTTGGATTCAAATAGATAATTCATTCTTACCATATTCATCCATAACATCGCCATGTAATAACAGCTGAGTGACTTTGGATTGGCCATATGGGCACCTGGGAAATCGCCGTTCTTGACTGACAACGACGTAGTCGGAACATTCGGCTACCTCGCTCCCGAATATTTCATGTACGGTAAAGTCAGCGATAAGATCGACGTTTATGCGTTTGGCGTCGTTCTGCTAGAACTACTATCGGGCAAGATGCCCATTGGCCTCGAGTCAAATAAGGGCCAAAAAGAAAGCTTAGTGATGTGGGTAAGATTATGAAATAGATTTTTACGGTTCGTCGTTTTAGGCCCTTTGAAAAGAGATCAATCCATGCGTATGTTGCAGGCGAAACCGAAGCTACAAAGCGGGGATTGGAAGAGTATATTGGACCCAAATCTAAACGAGGATATCGACGAGGATCAAATGCATAGAATGGCTAAAGCCTCTGCACTCTGTCTGACTCAAGCAGCTCGGCTTCGGCCCAAAATTTCCCAGGTAAAGAAAAACAGCTATATTTGAGCACTGTATTGACAAGACATTGGGTCTAAGGATGTTTGTATATTTTTGTCTCTAACTTTTAAGGTTCTGAGCATCCTTATTCGTGGAGAGGAATGCGTCGATGCATCAGAAGGAAATAGTGTTGATAGTAATAATGCCGCCGCGGACTACGACGACGACGATGATGATGAAGTTTATCCAAATTCGAGCGCAGAATCACACCTTAGTCTGGCATTTCTCGATGTAAATGACAACTCTGCTTCTTCTTTCCGACTTTAGAGTAGATTAGTACTATATATACATCGTATGCACCCGATGATGAGGTGGTCTTAGTACTGAAGAAATTCTTTCCTTAAATCCTAAAAACCCTGAAACCAAAAAAAAAATGAAAATTGTCATTTCCTTCTTTTTTTTTTTTTAACTATATACATTTTTATTCTCATTTTAGCTACTAAATTTAAAATAATAAAACTGCATAATTCTATTTATTTTTAACTTTCAATTGCGTTTGTTATGCTGCATGGAAGAAAATCTGTGAAAATCATAGAATTATTGGCAAAACAAGAAATAAAAATAAATAAATTAATTAATAAAAATTAGGTTGCCCTATTCTTTCGATTGGGAAATTCATTTTGAATAACAGCCGCTCATCTGGGACTATCCTGACCGTCCAATAGATAGACGTTTATTTTGAATTGTTTCTTTTCATTTTTCCCTATTCTTCAAAAAAACACGCACACGACGCAGCAGAGTGGCGATTCTTCTCTCTCACTGCTTTTCAATTGAATTGGGCGTATTCTGATCGGATCCTTTTCTGAAGGAAGGGCTCAAGGCATTATAGCTCAAACGTACGTTGGCTCGATTGCATATGATGAATTGGAGGAAACTAACCGGAAGAATTGGAGCAAAAAATGGAGAGTGATAGGAAAAACAGCAATGTTTCAGATGGTGTGAAAAATGGTCTTCAGAGAGCTGCGTCTTTACATGGGTAAATAATTTTTAGATGCGTAAAATGATTATTCTTTATCGCTTACAGTCAGGCAAGTCTTTGTCCTCATTATATTACAAGATTTATGTGTATTGATGTCCCTAGCTATAGTGTACAGAAGATCTTTTGATTGAGATGCCTTACATGTTGGGCCCTTATAGCTATTAATTGTAAAAACGAATTTTTGAATAACCATTGGATCGATAAGTTTTCTTTTATTGAGAGATATTATGTTTATATTTGAAATTTTGTATTAGGAGGATTAGTGGCCCGACAAGGCGTTCCACCAAGGGAAACTGGACTGCGGAAGAGGTCAGTCGGAATCTTTTCTTCAGTTTCCTTGTCTTTTTCTTTTTGTGTCTACATTGGTGCCGCCAGCATAATTTTATTATCAAGAAAATTCAGATGGCGAAAAGTTTCTCCGATTAATATGTAGCTACTTAAATTACTGTCAGGATGAGGTATTGCGAATGGCTGTTCAGCGTTTTAAGGGGAAAAACTGGAAAAAGATAGGTAATGAACTAAAATTATGGTACTGGCCAGAATATTTATCGCATTCCATATGTTTTAGTGCAATGAAATTTGGAGTTACCATTTTATACAGAACGAAAAATATGCCGTTAATATTTCAGCACGTACTTGCATAATATGTGCAGCAGCCGAGTGTTTTAAAGACCGAACAAATGTTCAGTGCTTACATAGGTGGCGGAAAGTTCTCAACCCAGAACTTGTGAAAGGTCCATGGTCGAAGGAGGTTTAGCTACTTCTTCTTGTGTGTTACTTTTGGTATCAAGTTTCCTATATTATGACTTTTGTCGCGCGTTTTAAATTTCTGTGTATGATTACTTGACCAGTTTTTGTTATGTGATTAGGAGGATAAAATCTTAATTGAATTGGTTGATAAATATGGGCCAAAAAACTGGTCTACTACCATTGCTCAACATCTTCCTGGACGTAATGGAAACCAATGCCGTGAAAGGTCAGCTTCATGATCGTCTCTTGATATATTATGTAGAGCCCTTTTGAAGTACGACCGAGTAACGCCAATAATCTTCCGTGTTTAAGTGTTTCTTTTCTAATTAGAATAATTTTCTCATGATAAAGCATCGTTTTTTTTTTTCTTTTCTTTTTCTTTTCTTTTTCTTTCTGTTTCATATGATGTATTTCACCTTGATGCAATCTATTTTGCAGGTGGAACAATCATCTTGATCCCAACGTAAACAAAGACGCTTGGACACCAGAAGAGGAGCTGGCTTTGATTCAGGCTCATCGAATCTACGGAAATAAGTGGGCTGAACTAACAAAAGTCTTACCAGGGAGGTGAATAGTTTTTCTTCTTTACTTTCTTGGTGCACACATTACATTACATATCATGAAAATATCTCCTAGCTACTACCATCATTTTGATTACCTTCCATTTCCCGCACAATCGGCGTCAGAACGGACAATGCGATAAAAAATCATTGGAATAGTTCTGTCAAGAAGAAGCTGGAAGTGTATTCGGCTTCAGGTCTGCCGCTTATCGGACAGAAGCGCTCGACAGCATCGTCTTCCTCTTCAAAGGCTCAACATAATAATGAAGATGATAGCTCTCTTAAAGGTGGGATAGAAGGGGAGGAAGTTTCTGAATGCAGCCAGGGTTCGACCTTTCCCAATTCAAACATGAACAGAAGCGCAGTTTTGCATTCTGGGATAGGTTGTGGAAACGAAGAAGAATCAACTGCATGGATGGATTGGTCTATCGTCGATCCTTCTGATCTACCTGACATGTCTTCAAATGTACAGATGGTAAACGACCATGGTGGATATTTTCCATCTGCAAATGCGATAAGCAATGATGGTGGACGTTCAGACGCATTCGTTCAAGGTTCTTCCGAGCTTCAGATCCCCGTGTATGGAAACTTTGCCTCTCAGTTTTACATGCCTGCCCCTTTGCTGGGGAATTCATGTACTCAGTCTTACCCCTTTGCGGCACGGATTCCTCCTACTGCCGATGGATTTGCACATGCTGATGGCATCATCTGTCCAAAGGAGTCTGAATATCCTCCGCGTGGAAACGGCCCTCATGAACCGAAAGTAGTTCAGGCTAATGATTTTGTCGTAAAACCATGCAGTGATTCTCAGTGTTTTTCTGCTTTGGAGGACAAAGACACAGTTAAAGGAGATGAACGGAAGGAATACGGCGCCTTATTGTATGAGCCGCCACTTTTTCCAAGCTTGGATATACCACCGTTCTTTTGCTGTTAACTTTTACAGTATGGAAGTGATATGCATCAAGACTTTAGTCCACTTGGCATCCGGCAACTAATGCTTGCTTCTACGACTCCTATCAAACTGTGGGATTCACCAGTGGCACCTTCATGTCCAAGCAACAAGGAGAACCTTGATGTGCCTTCTGTAAGAAAAGATGTTGACGTGCGCTCTGCTGATACAAAGTCGACGAATGAATGCGATGAAGGCAGTGATATCTCACCAAGTAAAAAGTCGACGAATGAGAATTGTGGGAATGGTACTTTGAGCAAGATAAATGTACAGAAATCTGTGGAGGTAATGTCTCTTTCTCTTAATTCTGTGGAACATGGCAATAGAAGGGCATATATATACTTTAATAGTTCATGCAACTAAGCTAAGCCCTTCATAGGATGGATGCACGATAGGTTCATGATATCTTTCAACTCTTTTTTCATATTTTTCATCCATTTTTCTTCAAAAAAAAAAAAAACAAACTCCATAATCTCATTTTTTTTACACAAGTTGTGTTCTGTTTTACGAAGCTGTTTCTCTTTTTATTATTCTGCAGGGCGAGAGACGCACTCTCGACTTCAGCGATTGCGTATCTCCTCCCTCAAAGGAGGCCGCAATATCATCATCATCATCTCCGTCGCCATCTCGCAGCAAAAGCTCGGCGAGCCACCCCTCTTCTTACCTGCTCAAAGGTTGCCGGTAAAACGACAAGGAGACCTTGTCTTAAAATCTTGCATTATATATGCTCAATGATATTGCTTGTGGCCAAGGAGGAGGCCCTTGGTCTAGTGGTGAAGGAAGAGGCCTTAAGGATTTGTGGGTTAGGTCGTGAAATTGAATCCTCCTTCCCACAATTCCTTGAGTAATCCCATGAGATTTATTTCCCATGATTATCGTTGTCAGATGGATTTGGGACGTAGCGTTGTTAGGTGGGTTTATGACGTATTCATCTGACCCCGGGGATTAGTCATACCACTGGAGTGTGTGACGCAATTAAGCCTCCGCCAGGTCTGTGTGGCGCAAAGCCCAAGCCAAATGGGGATACCTCGGGACAGTAAAAAAAAAAAAAGATATTGCTTGTGATTTATCAAAATAGTACAGCATCTATTAGTTGATTTTTTGAACTCTAATTTTTTTTTCTAAGTCATCGTTGGATATAAGCTCAGGGATGTCTGGAAATGGTATATTATAAAAATAAAATCTTTAATGGATTACTATATATCTTTGAACCAAATGAAAATTATTGAAGGACGATAATAACAAACTAATATATTGGATACTGTCTGGCCCATTATATATGCCTCAAGAGTCAAGTCAAGACAACGTCACATGACAATATTCTCCCATTTGTATATGCTTTCTTACGAACTTAACAACATATTCTCATATTTGTTCTTTATTTAGTTCAAATGCCAACTTTTGTTAACTGTCTCGCCCCATGTTTATCTCTTCTAATCCCACTGTTTTCCCCCAAAACCCTATTTCAAGCACCTTCTTCTTCCATGTTTGGCATTGACTCATTAACTCAACCTTTTTTTCCTTTTGCTTATTCCCCTAAACAACCCTTTTTATTTGACTAAACCACGGTCAAACTTTCAGTTCATATCTCACCAACCATCATCCTATATATATTATATATATATATGTATATATACGCGGCTACCTTGAGTTAAAAAGACTCAGTTAGAACAACCTTATAAACTCTTCTTATAGTGTCTGAAGAACTAAGGTACACAGACCATGGAGCATTATTACATTCTCGGCATCATCTCAGCTTTCATTTTGGGGTTAGTATTAATATACAAACAGCTACAAAGTATCAGTAAACCATCTCCAAAAGTGCCTCGGAGTGGTCGTAAAGCAGCCTCGGGCGATGATGATGCTATGGCTCGGACCGACGGGCCGCCTGATGTAGTCATCGTCGGCGCTGGCGTCGCTGGCTCGGCCCTCGCTTATTCATTGGCTAAGGTGTGAGAAATTCTTCTCATCTTAGATCGGCCTATTACAAGTTGTTTATTCATTCGTGGATTGACTTATTTTTTTTTTTATCTTTGTAATAATAATTCGAAGGACGGGCGCATAGTGCAAGTGATCGAGAGGGATTTAAGCCAGCCCGATAGGATCGTCGGAGAGCTGTTACAGCCCGGTGGGTACCTCAAGCTGCTCGAGCTGGGAATGGAGGGTAAGGTTTCGATTGAATATCGAAACGTTTTTTTTTTTTTTTTTTTTTTTTTTTTTTTTTTTTTATAGAATGTTAGAATTTGAAAATGTTTAAATTGCCATTGCAGAGTGTGTCGAAGGGATCGATTCTCAGAAAGTGTACGGATATACGCTTTACAAGGACGGCAAGTACGCCAAGCTGGCGTACCCTTTGCAAGAATTCAGCTCCGACGTTTCGGGCAGAAGTTTTCACCACGGAAGGTTCATCCAGCGCCTGCGAGAGAAGGCTTCGTCTCTTCCGAAGTATGAATCCACGCCGCTACTATACTAACCTTAAATAATTATCTCCGAAAATATTAGCGCAATAACCCGACGACGTTATGTATACGCAGCGTGCGAATGGAGCAAGGCACGGTGACCTCTCTGATAGAAGAAAAAGGAACGGTGAAAGGCGTAAAGTACAAGAACAAGGACGGCCAAGACGTCAAGTCGTTCGCCCCCTTGACGATCGTCTGCGATGGATGCTTCTCCAACCTTAGAAAGAATCTATGCATTCCGCAGGCGAGATTTTTTTTTTCTCCGACAATTAGACCGCCTTCAACGTTTCGATCTTTAATTACTTATTACGAAGTAAAGACGAATGATTCGCTTTTTTTTTTTTGCAGGTGAACATTGTATCCCACTTTGTCGGCATGGTCCTAAACCTAGAAAACGGCAAGCTTCCCCACCCTAACCATGGCCACGTCATCCTGGCTAACCCTTCGCCGGTCTTGTTCTATCCCGTGAGCAGCACCGAGGTTCGCTGCTTGGTCGACGTGCCCGGCCAGAAGCTGCCGTCGATCTCTAACGGAGACATGGCCTTGTACATGAAGACCAAAGTGGCTCCTCAGGTATGTATGTATGTATGTATAGCCATGATTCTTCTTACTAATAAAAATTTCAGACATTATTTTACCTATTTTCCTTCGTCTGAATAAATCCCAGCTCCCGCAAGAACTCCACGACGCATTCGTCGAGCAAGTCGAGAAGGGAGACATAAGGTCGATGCCCAACAGATCCATGCCCGCGTCTCCCCTCCCGACACCCGGCGCCATCCTATTGGGCGATGCGTTCAACATGAGGCATCCATTGACCGGCGGAGGAATGACCGTCGCCCTGGCGGACGTCGTGGTGCTTCGGGACCTTTTGAGGCCCATCGACGACTTCAGCGACGCCCCCGAGCTCACCAAGCACCTCGAGGCTTTCTACACGCTTCGCAAGGTATTGTTATTACAAGCTAATATTTCGTTGGAAAGTAAATTTAATCAATAGAACGACGAATCATTGCCCCCCGTTGTTCGATGTTATTACAGCCCGTGGCTTCGACGATAAATACTCTGGCGGGAGCGCTGTACCAGGTTTTCTGCCCGTCGCCGGACCAGGCGAGCAGGGAAATGAGAGAGGCGTGCTTCGATTATCTGAGCCTCGGAGGGATGTGCTCGCAGGGCCCGATCGCACTGCTCTCGGGCTTGAACCCTAGGCCTATGAGCTTGGTGGCTCACTTCTTCGCCGTGGCGATATATGGCGTAGGGCGGTTGGTCCTTCCGTTTCCTTCGCCCGAGCGCTTGATGCTCAGCGCCAAGCTGCTGCTGGTAAATTTTCTATAATCGTCGGACCTTTTCTTACGAGCTTTTTTTACGACGTAAGTACGATGATACGCATTCGTCTTCGTTTTGCAGAGTGCGTATGGGATTATATTCCCCATTGTAAAGTCGGAAGGTGTTCGACAGATGTTCTTCCCCATCACCATCCCGGCTTATAACAGAGGCGCTTCGGTTGTAATGAAGAGCGCAATGTTCGACATGATGGCCTGAAACTAGGGTTTTTTTTTTCGAATTCTTGGAGGTGGTCTTAGACAAAGACAAACCAGCAGGTATAAAAGCTTCAAGAAAACAACATAAGGCTATAAAAGTAGTGTCTTTTACTTACTAATGTTTGTTCTTTTTAAGTGTTGATATTATTGTTCATTTGTTCCCATAATCTCTTTGTAATATAATTCTTGAGAGTATTCTTTCCTAAGTAGACATTCCAAGAAACAAACTTAAGAAAACCTTAACAAGTGCTTCCTTGCTTAAGACCATGACCATGATCATTGATCATCACATCACATGGCAACACATTCTTGAGGGTTCGGTGGGACCCATTTAAATGGGCTGGGCCTAAGTAATGGGCTTAAGTGGCTTTGTGGGCCTGATTCTATCTTATATACTCCTTATGAATCGACAAAGTTATAGATAGATTGGCTGATTGAATATATATATATATATATATATATATATATCAATATATTATTGCCAAAATATACCCGCAAAAAGATAATATATAATCTTGTGCTGCCATGCACTTGGCTGTATAGTATAGTTTGCGAGATGATTTGAATCGAGTCACAAATCACAATGTGAACATGGTTTATATTTTCAAGGATGATTTAATAATATATATATTATATATATATATTATTGCTATAATCATATAGAGCATTGATCATAACTAGAATTTGAAAAGCCAACGTGATTAATTGATTAAATAGGACAAGACAGAAGACGACTTGATTATTCATGAGAGACAAGGACAGCTTCCCATATATTCAACCGCCAATAGTGTCGTCCTCCTCATTGATTATTGAAGTTTGTGGTAAAATAAATATCTAGGACTTGTTCAATTCTTGCTTAGAATGAGGGAGATTGTATATATATATATATATAATTTGGATCTAATCCGTGCATATCTATCTATATTAGAAGGCTCTTAATTCTTCATTCTTCATGCTAAGGTTGCTCGAAAGTTCCAAGAAATTACAGGCTTATTGACGTTTCGTTCGAAGAGTCAAATGTGAATTATATGATTTGTCTTAACCTAAATAAATGAATGGGAGGTGTGAAATCGACTTTTATTATAATTAAATATGATGCATGTAACGCCATTTTTTCTTTTGAAATAATCTCCTCCTTGGTTTTCTCCTCTATTATTATATTAGGGTTTTAACGTATATATTCAAAACTGCATGACCTAAGAATGGTCCAATATCCCACCAAATTACGATGAAAGATATATAAATGTGAGGGTGTGTGTGTTTTTATCGATATTGAACGCTTCCATATTTGAAAAAAGTTATGGAATATCCAAAATTATTAATTTTCCTTACTCTTGTTAAGTAATTCTTAATCACGATATCTTCGTGGATTTCTATTCAGACAGACAATGCAGATGTGACATCTTAACCATATATACATCTGACAATATGTGAATATGTCTACACACACACACACACACACATATATATATATATATATATATAGTTACATATAAATTTATTGTGGGGACATTCATGGACGCGCACAAAGGCAGTTGACCGTTAATTAAGGAAATCAAAGACTTCAAATTAGGCTCGACAGCCCATAAATTCAAGATCATGAAAAGACAAATTCACACAATAATAGAACAATCTTTTTTCTTTTTCCTAATTAATGCAGATTCACGCATCATGGATAAATAAATATATAACATTTTCAAGAACATTAAAAAATGGTCGGACTTAAGAAAAAGTAGAAAGAAAAAAAATTGACACATTCATATCGCCAAAGCACGCCTTTCAAGCCTCACAAAACGCGCCTTCTCACGCCTCCCAACCTTTGGAATTCAATCCTCATTCAATCCCCCCGATAGTTTAGTCACAACACTAGCATGCATGTGTACGCTCTTTAATGCTTCACCAAAATAGAGACTTACATATATATATATATATATATATATATTTCCATTTAAAAGAATGATAGAGACGAAATCAAGAGAATCTTATGCCCCCCTCCTCGCTCGTCGTCCTCTTTGATATGCTTATATATATATACAGAAATCTCAGCCCACCACTTTCTGTTTGATTGTGTTTGTTTCACTTGGCAAAGATTGAGCCTTTAACCTGCCTATTATTTGGTGGTGTGCAGCAATATATGGTATGGTATTTTATTACAAAGGCTGGCTGACGGCTACAATATGTAATAACCTATTCTCCATCAAACAAGAAGAACAAATCAACTTTTCTTGGTTTTTCAACCAAACCCCCAATATTTTGTTCGGCTCTCGCATTTTTCGCTTAGCTTTCTTGCGTATTCGTTGTGAATAAAGTTCGAGGAAGGTTTGAAGATATTATAAGGAATTAGGACATCATTGTTTTCTTTCCTCGATGGAGACTACTATATAACAAACAACAGCTAATATTCAACACACCATGGCTGTTCAAGCAGGGACCATGACGACGACTATTCAAGAAAACCCTAGATTCAGTACTTTTCAAGATCTGTTCATGGAGGATGCTGCTGCCGCTGGTGGCTTCAATAATACTGTTCTTCTTCAGCAGTCTTACGTTAGGTATCAAAGCAACAAGTTTGGTAATGGCTCTAGCATCATGGGTTATGACGATCTTCAGTCTACGTCTACCCTTCATAGCCATGCCCAGGCTCATCTCGATAAGCAAAGAATCGATCTTGATCAGTTGCTCACTTTGCAGGTAAATTCATCTTTCTCTAATCATTGTTGATTTTCACCCTTTTTTTTTATGTATGTGATTGTATATAGTCTCTATTATTTATTTATTACAGGGACAAAGACTGAGACATGCATTGCAAGAACAAAGAAGGCAGCAGCTATCAACTCTCATGAACACATACGAATCGAAAGCACGCCCCTTAATCGAACAGAAAGACGAAGAAATCCTAAAGGCGTCGAAGAGAACTGCCCAGCTGCAAGAATACATCAGGAGAATGGAGATGGAAAGGATGAAGTGGCAGAGGGTTGCGAAGGAGAAGGAAGCAGCCGTCGAGTCTCTGAACAACGCAATAGAAAAGCTCAGGGAAAATGCGCCGGCGTGCCACTCGGAAAACGCCGCCAATGACGCCGAGTCTTGCTGCTTGTTCGAGGACCGAGTAGGAAAGCATACGAGGAATGTTGAAAATGGTAATAAGAAGATGATAATGGTTTGCAGAAGCTGCAAGAAGAAAAGGTCGTCGGTGGTGTTTCTTCCTTGTCGGCATCTTTGTTCGTGTAAGGATTGTGAGGCTTGGCTTCATTCTTGCCCGGTTTGTAAAGAGGAAAAGAAGGCAAGTATAGATGCATTGTTTTAGTAAGAATCGAATTAATTTTTCATATATCTTTTTTTTTTCTGCATTAATCCATCTTAATATCGCGATTTTTTATTATGTATGGCGTTAGGAGTTTTATTTATTTATTATTTAAATAAAAAACTGTTAATTATTTAGAAAGTGTTATAAAATATTTATTATGATTATTATTTATATTATGATATTATTATTATTATGAAGAGAAATATTAGAGAGATGAATTATGAAATGTATTTCAACTTGCGTGTATTTTTACAATACAACTCAATGTGTCTAATTATAGGCAAATTTCTCAAATTACAATCACAAAAAAAAAAAATTACATCAATATAAAATAAACACATCTAATTTATATTCACATCATCCTTATTTAACCACCATCTTTATTTATCCATCATTATTCATAATACATATCATCTTTATTCAACTTTATCTAACCAACCATTATAAATAATATACATCCACATATCTATTCACAATATTACATAACACTCCCCCTTGGATGTATATTTAGGAATATGCCTCTTTAAAACCTTATTAGGAAAAATCCAATGGGATAAAAACCTAATGAAGGAAAAAGAGTGCATGATTCTTTTAGATACGCTTTCGATTGTTGCCTCATTAAAAACCTTACTGGGAAAACCACATTGGAAAAATCACAGTGAAGGGGAAAAAGAGTGCAATGCGTATTTACTCCCCCTGATGACGACATCATTTCAAATCCCGAAGTCTTCGAACTCCAATTGAATATACCAATCTTTTGAAAATTATTGGGGGAAGTGCTTTCGTGAATAAATTTGCAAGATTTTCACTTGATCGCACTTGTTGTACGTCAATATCACCATTTTTCTCTAAATCATGTGTAAAGAAAATTTTTGGTGAAATATGCTTTGTTCTATCTCCCTTAATATAACATTCCTTTAATTGGGCAATGCAGGCGGCATTATCTTCGTATAAAATCGTCGGAAGTATCTTTTCAGATAATAGCCCACAACTTTGTTGTATATGCTCAATTATCGATCGCAACCAAACACATTCTCGACTAGCTTCATGAATAGCTAAAATTTCCGCATGATTAGATGAAGTAGCCGTTAAACTTTGTTTAACTGACCGCCATGAAATAGCGGTTCCGCCATATGTAAATAAATAATCCGTTTGCGATCGAGCATTATGTGGGTCAGATAGAAAACCAGCATCTGCATACCCAATTAAATCTGCTTTCGATTCATTTGAATAGAACAATCCCATATCAGTTGTTCCTTGAAGATATCGAAATATCCGTTTAACTACGTTCCAATGTATACGAGTCGGTGATGAACTATATCTCGCCAATAAGTTTACAGCGAACGCAATATCAGGTCGTGTATGACTCGTAAGATACATTAGTGCTCCAATGACACTGAGATATGGTACTTCAGGACCAAGTAGTTCTTCATTATTTTCACAAGGTATAAATGGATCTTTATTCACATATAAAGATCGAACAATCATTGGAGTATCTAATGGATGAGCTTTATCCATATAAAATCTTTTTAATACCTTTTTTGTATAAGTCTCTTGATGTACGAATATCTCATTCTTTAAATATTAAATTTGTAGTCCAAGACAAAATTTTGTTTTTCCGAGATCCTTCATTTCAAACTCCTTTTTCAAACAATTAACAGCATTTGATAACTCTTCGGGAGTTCCAATTATATTGATATCATTAACATAAATTGCAATGATAACAAATTCACTTTTAGATCTTCTCATAAATATGCAAGGGCAAGTTTGATCATTTTTATACCCTTCTTTCACTAAAAATTCTCTTAGGCGATTATACCACATACGCCCTGATTGCTTTAACCCATAAAGTGATTTGTTCAGTTTAATTGAGTACTCATTTCGTCGCCCTGAATTTTCGGGCAATTGAAATCCCTCGGGAAGTCTCATATATATGTCATTGTCTAATGATCCATATAAATAAGCAGTGACAACATCAATAAGATGCATATCGAGTCCTTCACGTACTGTCAGACTAATTAGATAACGAAAAGTTGTTGCATCCACCACAGGAGAATATGTCTCATCATAATCAATACCAGGTCGTTGTGAAAAACTTTGTGCAACAAGCCGTGCTTTGTATCTCACAATTTCACCATTTTCATTTCTTTTTCTAATAAAAACCCATTTATATCCAATCGGCTTCACATTTTCTGGTATGCGGACTACGGGTCCGAAAACATTCCGTTTCTCAAGTGATTCCAAATCTGCCTTGATTGCATCTTTCCATTTTAGCCAATCATTTCTTTGTCTGCATTCTTTAACAGACATTGGTTCATGATCCTCATTTTCATTTATCTCATTCATTTCATGTAGCGCTACGATAAATGAGAATATATCGTCAACGTTGACTTTTTCTCGGTTCCATTTAATTCCATTTTGGACATAGTTTATCGAGATCTCTTCATTATCATTATTTTCTGAACGTTCAGGTACCTGAGTTTCATTCTCATAATCATTTATGCCCGTGGACTCTTCTAGAGTCGGTAAATCCTCGACTGGACCATTCTTATTATTTGCTCCTTTCCTTTTCCGATGATTTTTATCTTTGGAACCCGAGGGCCTACCACGTTTTAGTTGTGGCTTAGGCTCGATCATTATATGTTCTCCATGAACATCAACTTTTGCAGGAGTATTAACAGCTGGTATATTTGACTTAGTCACTCTTTTAAGGTCAGTAAAGCTATCGGGCAGTTGATTAGCTAATCCTTGTAAATGAATTATCTTTTGAACTTCTAGTTCACATTCTTTCGTTCGAGGATCATAATGATTTAGCGATAATTCATTCCAACTAATACTCATTTCCAGCTGTTTCTTTTCTCCCCCTAATGTCGGAAAATTCGATTCATCGAAATGACAATCGGCAAATCTAGCCGTAAATAGATCTCCAGTTAAAGGTTCTAAATATTTTATTATTGATGGAGATTCAAATCCGACATATATACCCATCCTCCTTTGAGGTCCCATCTTCGTGCGTTGTGGTGGAGCAATTGGAACATATACCGCACATCCAAAAATTCTCAGATGGGAAATATTTGGTTCCTGACCATAAATCATTTGTATCGGGGAGATATCATTATAACTTGTTGGCCTGATGCGGATTAGTGCCGCTGCATGTAATATATCATGTCCCCAACAAGATGAGGGAAGTTTCGACTTCATTAATAATGGTCTTGCAATTAATTGCAACCTTTTAATCAACGATTCTGCAAGACCGTTTTGCATATGGACATGCGGCACAGGGTGCTCAACATCAATTCCAATAGACATGCAATAATCATTAAATGCCTTGGAAGTAAATTCATCAGCATTATCAAGGCATATTTTCTTTATAGGGTAATCTGGAAAATGTGCTCTTAATCGAATCAACTGAGCAAGCAATCTCGCAAAGGCTACATTGCGTGTTGATAACAAACATACATGAGACCATCTAGTTGATGCATCGATCAATACCATAAATTATCTAAATGGTCCACATGATGGATGTATCGGCCCACAAATATCACCTTATATACACTCCAGAAATATTATAGATTCATTCTTTATTTTCACTGGTGATGGCCGAATAATTAACTTCCCTTTAGAGCAAGCGACACATGATAATTCATTAGGTTGAAGAATCCTCTGGTTCTTCATTAAATGTCCGCGTGAATTTTCAATAATTTTTCGCATCATAATTGCACCGGGATGGCCCAACCGGTCATGCCAAACAATAAATTTACTGTCATCGGTAAAATTCTGGTTTACAGTAGCATATGATTCAATCGTTCTAAGATTTGTGTAATATAGCCCAGAATTAAAGGATGGTTATATTTCCACAACTTGTTTACCATTCGAAGTTACTTTTGTAACGTATAAATATTCGGTATCTCCTTTTTCTGCAGTCTCAACGTGATATCCGTTATATCGAACATCTTTAAAGCTTAATAAATTTCTTTGAGACTTAGGAGAATATAAGGCATTTTCAATTATCAGCCTTGTCCCTCTTGGCAGTAAAATATTAGCTCTTCCGGAGCCTTCAATTATATTTGTGCTACCCGATATGGTAATAACACTGGCCTTTTTCAGATTAATCTGATCGAAATATTTCTCATTTTTCAAAATTGTATTAGTCGTTGCACAGTCTGCAAGACATAATTCTCTGTTGCACATGCCCGCATCCATCAGATTAATATCCTTTATAAACAAACACATAATATATATTATTGAAAATGAAAATGTTGCATTACAAACATATAGAAAATTTAAAGAAATAACGATACATAACAAAGCACACAACATTAAAGCATATCATAATAATACATAATAAAACATAGCAAATTAATTTTATTCGATCAGAAAATCCGCAACTTCCAAATGAGTATTTTCATCATTGATACCAGAAGTAGAGCCGAGTTCACCCTGAACAAAGTTTGTTTCGATTTTCTTTCATTTGCTCTTCTGGGATTCTTGATATAACTCTACGAGATGTTTGGGCGTACGGCAATTACGGGACCAATGGCCCGAACCACCACAACGATAACATTGTTCATCGTTATTCTTTTGTTCAGTATGCCTTTTCTCATCTTTATTGTCATAATGTTTCCTCTTCTGGGAAAAGTTTTGATGACCGCCACGATAATTCTGATATCTACCACGGAAATTCTGATAACCACCATTATAACGTCCTCGGTCGCGCCCTCGGCCTTGACCACGGCCACGTCCATGATCATTGCCTCGAATATTGTCATTATTAAATTTGACTGCATTCGCTTCAGGGAATGCAACAGTACCGGTCGGTCGGGATTCGTGGTTTTTCACCAGCAATTCATTATTTTGCTCAGCCAAAAGTAAGCAAGAAATTAGATCTGAATATTTTTTAAAATTTCTCTCCCGATATTGCTGCTGCAATACTATATTATGTGGATGAAATGTGCTGAATGTTTTCTCCAGCATATCATTATCCGTAATTGTCTCTCCACATAATTTCAACGTGGAGGTAATTCTGTAAACAACAGAATTATATTCATTTACCGAGTTAAAATCTTGAAATCGTAAATTTACCCATTCATACTTTGTATTGGGGAGAATAACAGTCGCCAGGTTGTTGTATCGATCTTTCAGATTTTTCCACAAATCAGCTGGCTTCTTTTCTGTCAAGTATTCTATTTTCAGACTTTCATGAATGTGGTGGCGAAGAAAAATCATGGCTTTCGCCTTATCTTGTTCCGTTGTGATTTTCGTGGCATCAATGGTGTCACCCAAGCCTTTCGCTTTCAAATGAATTTCTGCATCTAGTTGCCAGTTTAAATAATTTCTGCCCGTGATATCGAGTGCAACAAATTCAAGGCTCGTCAAGTTCGACATTTTACTATCATAGATATAAAAACATGTTAATAATAAAATAAGATAAAATAAATAATCAAAAAGCAAGAGATAATAATAAATCGTTCATTATTATTTGTTTTTAATTTTTCCAAGTTCCGGTAAGGTAATTATGATGTCCAAAATCCGTGTCCATTGTCCACAGTCCATATTCATTGTCCAAAATTCGTGTCTATAGTCCAAGATTCGTACAGTCCATAATTAATTCAAAGTTTCTCAAAAAGAAATTGTTTTCCTTTTTATTGAAGAAAAAAAATACCACATGCCACCAAGGGGAATCGAAATCTGGACCTCTCATCACTTTTAGCGACGATATTCCGCGACACCACTCGGCTATAGGCGTTTTGTTGTATATTATATTTATTTTTAATTATTCATAATAAGTGTACAATAACAATATTATCGTAGACAAAATAAAATTATCATACCTCAATTATACTCGTATAACTTCTTTGAGAGAGGTTGATCGTTGTCGAAAAGTGCTCGTGTTCGATTATACTCGAACAAAATCTTCGCCGGAGGTTGATCGTTGCCGGAGAGCGCTCGTGCTGATAACGTGTTATAAAATATTTATTATGATTATTATTTATATTATGATATTATTATTATGGAGAGAAATATTAGAGAGATGAATTATGAAATGTATGGAAAGGTATCTACAACTTCCCCCCCAGGACCTACCCCCCTACAACTCCCAAAATACTATGTTATTTCCTTTACTTGTATTAGTCCTATTTACTTTGTTTGTTGGATCTCTAGGAATTTCTTTTAAGAACGAAGGAACAGATTTGGATATATTATCCAAATGGTTAGCTCCGTCTATTAATCTTTTCCATTCAAATTCAAAGGATTCAACGGATTGGTATGAATTTTTCAAAGATGCAATTTTTTCAGTCAGTATAGCTTTTTTCGGAATATTTTTAGCATCTTTTTTATATAAACATGTTTATTCTTCTTTCAAAAATTTTGACTTAATTAATTCATTTGTTAAAATAGGTCCAAGGAGAAGGCATTTGGACAAAATTATAAGTACCTTATATGATTGGTCATATAATCGTGCTTATATAGATGCATTTTATACAGTATTCTTCACTGGATCAATTAGAAAATTGGCTCAATTAACTCATTTTTTTGATAGACGAGTCATTGATGGAATTACGAATGGGTTTGGTGTTATGAGTTTCTTTGTAGGAGAGTGTATCAAATATGTCGGGGGTGGTCGCATTTCTTCTTATCTTTTCTTTTATTTTTCTTGTGTATCAATTTTTTTAATAATTTTTTACTTTCAATTTTTTGATATCAATTTTTCATTTTTTATTCATTGAAGAAAATGAAAAAGTCATTTTTATTCTATGAAATGAAATTGATTATTTGAATTCCGATCCGAAAGGGGTATTAAATGAATGGATTGGGATATGGATGAAATATAATGAAATAGAGCCATTTTGAGGTTCCCTCTGAAATGAGGCATGGAAGGGAGCCAATACGAAGAAGTTACGGGAGTTACGAAGGAGGGTTCGAGCTCATAGTGCCTATTTATAGGCAAATTTCTCAAATTACAACCACAAAATAAAATATTACATCAACATAAAATAAACACATCTAATTTATATTCTCATCATCCTTATTTAACCACCATCTTATTTATCCATCATTATTCATAATACACATCATCTTTATTCAACTTTATCTAACCAACCATTATAAATAATATACATCCACATATCTATTCACAATATTACATAATAGAAAGGAATTAATTTCCTCTATTTCATTGCAACTTACTGTTTTAGCCCTATTCGAGATAATAAAGATACAACTTTAGCTGGGCCTTATGGCCATTTCCATATGGGCCAGTAAAGACATATGGGCTGATATCAGTCAATTTTTTTGTTTTTGTTTTTCAGTCCCGAGGTTTTCCCGCCTAGCCCCTAAATACCGGCGTGGGCTTTGCGTCACATACACCTGGCGGAGGCTTAATTGCACCATACACTCCAGTGGTGGGACTAATTCCCGAGGTCAGATGAACACGTCCCAAACCTGACAACGATATCAATCAATTTTTTACCTAAAGTTGCAAATACTCTCCTTTCTCTCTCTCTCTCTCTCTCTCTCTCTCTCTCTCTCTCTCTCTCTCTCTCTCTCTCTCTCTCTCTTCCCCTAATACTTATCCCACGCAACGCCATCTTAGTATCCACGTTCCGACTAAATTCAGCCTAAGTCGAATCTAAACTTCAGCTATGAAACGATCTCAGCTTTCCAGCGGAACTAATCCCTCTCATCAAGCAGGACCAATTCGCCATCGTAGTTTGTACGCTCCAACTAATTTCAGTCTTAGTCGATTCTAAATCTCACTGTATGCTATGGACGACTTCGTCTTCTCGCAAAACTAACGCCTCTTATATGGATGCAATGTCTCAGAATCTACGCAAACTAAGACAGTCAAATGAGTTTAATTGAAACTGAACTCTTGACTTAAATATTGAGGTATCAGAAGCTCGACCACTCTCGACGTATCCCTCAGGACTGCGAATCTTTTTATTGAGTCACAAAATATAAAGAAATCTTATTTACTGTGCAAATGTAGGAAGCATGTTATTGTGACAGGTGTCCCAATCAACCAATCAAAATTTATTTATTTAATTAAAGTAAAAAATATAATTTATCAAAACTAACCACCCACTATTATAATAATAATAACGATAATAGAAATAATAATAATAACTCTAAGGATAACAAAATTAATATCAAAATCAATTCTAAGAAAAATCTATTATAATAAATACTTTAATGATTCATTTAAAATTGATTATTAAAAAAGTAAAATTAATATTAAAATCAATTATTTATTTTTGTAAAAGATTTTGAATAATTTACAGATGTTGTAAATCAAATTTTATAATATTATACATAATTAAAACATGTACATTGTACTGGAAAAAAATTAGTATCATAATTAAAATAAAGTATTGGGTGCCAAAATCTCATCAAATTTATTATTCTTTTAATTCAATATTTATTTTAAACCGCCCTTTGTCGTCTTTCTATATATATATATATATATATATATATTGGCAACCACTGCACACAAATTCTCCCTGACGTAACAGTTTACAGTTCCCAAAATCAAAACCTCCTCAGATATTGGGCGTAGGGTTTCTGCTTGTCGTATGCAACTGCCCAAGAAGATGTCAACCATTGATGACGCATCGTCGTCGTCGTCCTCCTCCCCTAAGATGTACTTGCTAAGAAGTTCCGACGGCGAGATTTTCGAGGTCGAAGAAGCCGTCGCCGTCCAATCTCAGACGATAAAGCACATGATCGAGGACGGATGTGCAGACGGGCCAATACCTCTCCTTAACGTCACTTCCAGGATCTTGGTTAAGATAATTGAGTACTGCAAGCGCCACGCCGCCGCCCAGACCCCTTCGGCGGCGGTCGGTGGTGCTCCCACCGCTGTGGATCCGGGATTGAAGGCGTTTGATGCCGAGTTCATGAAGATTGATCTCGTCACTATGCATGAGCTCATTATGGTAAGTATCTCCTTAGGGCTTTTGTTGGCATTTCTCTGTGATGCTCCTTTAATGTGAATTTCAAAGCTATCAAGCATTTTGGTGAATAGAGTGATCTATCGCAGTACCTAATAATGATTAGCTCAAACGCTTAATTTCTTATAATGGTGCTTGGATAGTCTTTGTGATGCTTTGAATCTTGAATTTTGGATCGTGGGTATCGTTTTGTACCTACCTAACGATTAGCACATAATATGTTCTTATATGCAATTTGTCAAACACCTCCAACATTGTTTGTCTATGCCTTTTCTTGTATATATATGTATCACTGTGCTCTTATTATCAATCGAAGAATAGCCATTCTTGTAATCTATAAAGAGCCTAATCGATTTGTTGGGTTTTTTTCCGATTTCAGGCTGCGAACTACATGTGCGTCAAGGACCTTCTTGACCTCGCCTGCCAAACTGTCGCGGACATGATGAAGGGGAAGTCTACCCAAGAAATTCGCGATACCTTCGGCATCAAGAACGACTTCACTGCTGAGGAGGAAGCGGAAGTGCTCAAGGAATGCGATTGGGCATTCGAGAAGTGATTGATGCCTTGTTCTTACGACTTTCGTTAGTAAAATACTTTGCTTTAGTTCGTCTTGATTCAGGGAAAATCATCGTTCTTTTGCATGTCTATTGTGTCGAAACAACCTTTTTAGGCACGGCACATTTTACTAATAGATGATTCTTTGTTTTTCGAATAGTTCTTTTTCCTTTGAATTTCCTCGCATTTTGTCATCCGAAGATCTCAGACAGTATCTGCATTCAATATGTTTTATTCTTACACTCAGCATGAAAATAGAAGCTTGTAAATCTACAAAAAAAAATGGTTAAAAAAAAAAGACAGACACACAGTTAGAAAAATCATACATGGTCCTAACGACCCATTGTTAAGGACATTTGGAGAAAACCCTGATATATTTTAAAGTTCTCAAGGATATGACTGAGCTGAGAACTATGAAGCTTACTATTGAAGACAGACTAATATACTATATATAAGACTATGATTATTACCGAACATAGACCCATTTAAGGTTAATAAAAAATAGCGCATTTTATTGGTGGCAAAGACAGTTTATAAATCGGAATTTTGAATCTAACGTTGTATAAATCAAAAGGGTAGTTATAATCTTTCAGAAATATATACATCAATGGAAGCAACCCTAAAATTAAAAGTACGTATAGACAGACACATCGATTCAAACCTTCTTCCTATGTTAGAAAGCACCTTACCTTTGGATCTATATATAAACACCTCGCAAGCCAATGCTTCTTCATCATTCATCATTCGATCATCACTTTTAAGGTTTTATAAGTTTTCCATACTAAGAAAAATTAGGGTTTCTTCTTCTCCTTGCAATAACTACTACCATGTCTACTCCTGCCGACATTCCCTCCTCTTCCTCCTTCTCCGCCCCTATGACGACTTACAAACTGAAAAGCTCCGACCAACTGATTTTCGTGGTGGAAGAAGGCGTGGCCATGCAGTCCGAGACGATAAAGCATGCGATCGAGGACGAATGCGTCGATCCCGTGATCCCCATCCTCAACGTCGAGTCGAGGATTCTTGCCATGGTCATCGAGAACTGCAGGCGCCACGTGGGGGACGCCGCCGCCGCCGCCAGGATCCCTTCTATCCTTGATAGGCGTTCGACCGAAGAGGAAGAGGCTTTGAAGACGTTTGATGCGCAGTTGGTCGCGGTCGACCAGGAAACTTTGTTCGACCTTATACTGGTAAGTTTTCTTCTAATAACTCCACGCCCTAATTGCGCTTTTTTTTTGTTTTTGCGCTCGATTGAATTTTTAAATTTTTTTTTTTTTGGGTTCTTTCAGGCTGACAACTACCTGAGCATAAAGAATCTCCTGGACCTGACGTGCCAGACTGTGGCGGACATGATGAAGGGAAAGTCGCCCCAGGAGATTCGTGCGATATTCAATATCGTGAACGACTACACCCCAGAGGAGGAGGCCGAAGTTCGCGAGGAACACGCGTGGGCGTTCGACATATAGTTTTTCGATATTTAGTTTGGGTTTTTTTTTTTTTAAGTTGGAGATATTTGATATTTTCCCTAGTAGTAGTAATAATAATAATTATTATATTAAGGTTTTTGCCATATTTATCTAGAAATAAACATATATTAAATGAACCTTCTCTTAATTGGAACATGTTGTCTTTATGCGCTAATGTTAGTGTATGTATGCTTTGCTGGAAATGTGATTCTGTCCTATACTTTTTTTTGCACATGACCATTTAAAATGAATAAATGTTACCGTTAACTAAAACTTCTATATTATTATATATATATATATATAGTTAAGTGTTATAAAAATATTAATTGTGATTAATATTATATTAAGATTATTTTATTATAATTATACTTATATTAAGATTATAATGATAATATAGCTTATAATATAAAGAGAGAGAGATTAGAGAGAGATTAAGTATTTCAATACTTGGTGTGATTTACAATGAACTCTAATCACCTATTTATACTACTAATAATTCACTATTACAACTAATCACATTAATTACAATTATACACCTCACACTAAAATACAAACTCTTCAATTAAACACCTCATCTTATCATCTTATCACATTATCATCATTTAATATAATACTTCCAAATCATCAATAATTTAACTAATATTATTATTTAAAACATCCACATTTAATTATTTCATAATACTCCCCCTTGGATGTTTTCAAAGAATATGCCTCGTTAAAACCTTATTAGGAAAAACCCAATGGGATAAAAACCTAATGAAGGAAAAAGAGTACATGATTCTTTTAGATACGCTTTCGATTGTTGCCTCATTAAAAACCTTACTGGGAAAACCACATGGGAAAAACCTCAGTGAAGGGAAAAAGAGTGCAACGCGTATTTACTCCCCCTGATGATGACATCATTTAAGATCTCGAAGTTTTCGAACTCCAATTGAATATACCAATCTTTTGAAAATTATTGGGGGAAGTGCTTTCGTGAATAAATCTGCAAGATTTTCACTTGATCGCACTTGTTGTACATCAATATCACCATTTTTCTCTAAATCGTGTGTAAAGAAAAATTTTGGTGAAATATGCTTTGTTCTATCTCCCTTAATATATCCTTCCTTTAATTGGGCAATGCATGCAGCATTATCTTCATATAAAATCGTAGGAAGTAACTTTTTCGATACTAGCCCACTGGTTTGTTGTATATGCTCAATTATCGATCGCAACCAAACACATTCTCGGCTAGCTTCATGAATAGCTAAAATTTCCGCATGATTAGAAGAAGTAGCCGTTAAACTTTGTTTAACTGACCGCCATGAAATAGCGGTTCCGCCATGTGTAAATAAATAGCCCGTTTGCGATCGAGCATTATGTGGGTCAGATAGAAAACCAGCATCTGCATACCCAATCAAATCTGTTTTTGATTCATTAGAATAGAACAATCCCATATCAGTTGTTCCTTGAAGGTATCGAAAAATTCGCTTAATTCCATTCCAATGTCTACGAGTCGGTGACGAACTATATCTCGCCAATAGATTCACAGCGAACGCTATATCAGGTCGCGTATGACTCGTTAAATACATTAGGGCTCCAATAGCACTGAGATATGGTACTTCAGGACCAAGTAATTCTTCATCGTTTTCGCAAGGTCTAAACGGATCTTTATTCACATCTAAAGATCGAACAATCATTGGAGTATCCAATGGATGAGCTTTATCCATATAAAATCTTTTCAATACCTTTTTCGTATAAGTCTCTTGATGTACGAATATCCCATTCTTTAAATATTCAATTTGCAGTCCAAGACAAAATTTCGTTTTACCGAGATCTTTCATTTCAAACTCTTTTTTCAAACAATTAACGGCTTTTGATAACTCTTCAGGAGTTCCAATTATGTTAATATCATCAACATAAACTGAAATGATGACAAATTCATTTCCAGATCTTTTCATAAATATGCACGGGCAAGTTTGATCATTTTTATACCCCTCTTTCGATAAATATTCACTTAGGCGATTATACCACATACGCCCAGATTGCTTTAATCCATAAAGCGATTTATTTAGCTTGATTGAGTACTCATTTCGGGGCCCTGAATTTTCAGGTAACTGAAATCCCTCGGGAAGTTTCATATATATATCACTATCAAGTGATCCATATAAATAAGCGGTGACAACATCCATTAGACGCATATCGAGTCCTTCACGTACTGCCAGACTAATTAAATAACGAAAAGTCGTTGCATCCACCACAGGAGAATACGTCTCCTCATAATCAATACCAGGTCGTTGTGAAAAGCCTTGTGCAACAAGCCGTGCTTTGTATCTCACAATTTCACCGTTTTCATTTCTCTTTCTGATGAAAACCCATTTATATCCAACCGGCTTTACATTTTCTGGTATGCGGACTACAGGTCCGAAAACTTTTCGTTTCTCAAGTGATTTTAATTCTGCCTCGATTGCATCTTTCCATTTTGGCCAATCATTTCTTTGTCTGCATTCTTTTACAGACCCTGGTTCATGATCCTCATTCTCATTTATCTCATTCATTTCATGTAGCGCTACGTTAAATGAGAATTTATTGTCAACGTTGACTTTTTCTCGGTTCCATCTAATTCCATTTTGAGCATAATTTATCGAGATCTCTTCATTATCATTATTCTCAAAAATTTCAGGTACCTGATTTCCATTATCATAATCATTAATGCCCATTGACTCTTCTAGAGTCGATAAATCCTCGACTGGACCATTCTTATTATTTGCTCCTTTTCTTTTTCGAGGATTTTTATCTTTGGAACCCGAGGGCCTACCACGTTTTAGTTGTGGTTTAGGCTCGATCATTATATGTTCTCCAGGAACATTAACTTTTGCAGGAGCATTAACAGCTGGTATATGTGACTTAGTCACTCTTTTAAGGTCAGTAAAGCTATCTGGCAGTTGATTAGCTAATCCTTGTAAATGAATTATCTTTTGAACTTCTAGTTCACATTCTTTCGTTCGAGGATCATAATGATTTAGCGATAATTCATTCCAACTAATACTCATTTCCAGCTGTTTCTTTTCTCCCCCTAATGTCGGAAAATTCGATTCATCGAAATGACAATCGGCAAATCTAGCCGTAAATAAATCTCCAGTTAGAGGTTCTAAATATTTTATTATCGATGGAGATTCAAATCCGACATATATTCCCAACTTCCTTTGAGGTCCCATCTTCGTGCGTTGTGGTGGAGCAATTGGAACATATACCGCACATCCAAAAATTCTCAGATGGGAAATATTTGGTTCCTGACCATAAACCATTTGTATCGGGGAGATATCATTATAACTTGTTGGCCTGATGCGGATTAGTGCCGCTGCATGTAATATAGCATGTCCCCAACAAGAAGAGGGAAGTTTCGACTTCATTAATAATGGTCTTGCAATTAATTGCAACCTTTTAATCAACGATTCTGCAAGACCGTTTTGCGTATGGACATGTGGCACGGGGTGCTCAACATCAATTCCAATAGACATGCAATATTCATTAAATGCCTTGGAAGTAAATTCACCAGCATTATCAAGGCGTATTTTCTTTATTGGATAATCCGGAAAATGTGCTCTTAATCGAATCAACTGAGCAAGCAATCTCGCAAAAGCTACATTCCGCGTTGATAACAAACATACATGAGACCATCTAGTTGATGCATCAATCAATACCATGAAATATCTAAATGGTCCACACGATGGATGTATCGGTCCACAAATATCACCTTGTATACGTTCCAAAAATCTTATAGATTCATTCTTTATTTTTATTGGTGATGGACGAATAATCAACTTCCCTTTAGAGCAAGCAACACATGATAATTCATTCGATTGAAGAATCTTCTGGTTCTTCATTAAATGTCCACGTGAATTTTGAATTATTCTCCGCATCATAATTGAACCGGGATGGCCCAACCGGTCATGCCAAACAACAAATGTATTATCATTAGTAAACTTCTGGTTTACGATAGCATGTGATTCAATTGTTTTAAGATATGTGTAATATAGCCCAGAGTCAAAAGATGGTAATATTTCCACAATTCTTTTGTCATTCGATATCACTTTTGTAATATGCAAATATTCAATATCTCCTTTTTCTGCAGTCTCAATATGATATCCGTTATGTCGAATAGCTTTAAAGCTTAATAAATTTCTTTGAGACTTAGGAGAATATAAAGCATTTTCAATTATCAGCCTTGTTCCTCTGGGCAGTAAAACATTAGCTCTTCCGGAGCCCTCAATTATATTCGTGCTACCCGATATAGTAATAACACTGGCTTCTTTCATATCAAGATGATCGAAATATTTCTTATTTTTTAGAATCGTATTCGTCGTTGCACAGTCTGCAAGACACAATTCTTCATTGCACATGCCCGCATCCATCAAATAATATCCTTTATAAACAAACACATAATATTTATTATTGAAAAAGAAATATTGCATTACAAACATATAGATAACTTAAAACAACGATATATAATAAAACACACAATAGTAAATCATAATGCATAAATAAAATCATAGCAGATTAATTTTCATCGATCAGAAAATCCGCAGCTTCCAAATGAGCATTTTCATCATTGGCATCAGAGGTAGAGGCGAATTCACCCTGAACAAAATTCATTTCGATTTTCTTTCCTTTGCCCTTTTGAGATTCCTGATATAGCTCAACAAGATGTTTGGGCGTACGACAATTGCGCGACCAGTGGCCAGAACCACCGCAACGATAACATTTTTCATCATTATTCTTTTGTTCAGTTTGCCTCTTCTCATCTTTATTATCAAAACTTTTCCTCTTCTGGGGAATATTTTGATGACCGCCACGATAATTATGATAACCACCACGGAAATATTGATAACCACCACCATAATATCCTCGGCCACGACCACGGCCTTGACCACGACCTTGACCACGACCACGTCCACGGCCGCGATATCCACCACGTCCACGTCCACGATCATTACCTCGACTGTTGTCATTATTAACTTTGACTGCATTCGCTTCAGGGAGTGCAGTAGAACCAGTCGTTCGGGATTCGTGATTTTTCACCAGCAATTCATTATTTTGCTCAGCCAAAAGTAAGCAAGAAATTAGATCTGAATACTTTTTAAATTTTCTCTCCCGATATTGCTGTTGTAATATCATATTCTGTGGATGAAATGTGGTGAATGTTTTCTCCAGCATATCGTTATCAGTAATTGTCTCTCCACATAATTTCAACGTGGAAGTAACTCTATAAACGGCAGAATTATATTCACTTACCGACGTAAAATCCTGCAATCGTAAATTCAGCCATTCGTACTTTGCATTGGGGAGAATAACAGTTGTCAAGTGGCCATATCGTTCTTTCAGGTTTTTCCACAACTCAGCTGGATTCTTTTCTGTTAAGTATTCAACTTTCAGATTTTCGTGAATGTGGTGGCGAAGAAAAATCATAGCTTTCGCCTTGTCTTGTTCAGTTGTGGTTTTCGTGGGATCAATGGTGTCACCTAAGCCTTTTGCTTTCAAATGGATTTCAGCATCTAGTACCCAAGGTAAATAATTTTTTCCAGTGATATCGAGTGCAACAAACTCAAGGCTCGCCAAGTTCGACATATTACTATAATAAAATACAAAACATGTTATTAAAACTTTACATAATAAAAAAAACTTATAATTAATCTTCTTTTAAATCTTCTTTTGTATCTTCTTTTGTAAAAGTTCTTATAAAAAATGATATCCACATCCAGATCAGTGTCGCCGTAATCATAATCATAAGTAAAAGATCAAACATCGGACATAGCGACATCCTTCAAAATAAAATATATTTCAGTAATTATAATATTAAAGAAATTACAATTAATAATTATATTTTAAAAACATTGGTAAAAATATTATCCACATAGCGGAAATGATCACCGTAAATAATGTAAGGAGTAGAAGATCCATCTTTGTATAAAACGACATTTTTTTCTTATTAAAGAAAGATTAATAATATGCCGCTACTGAGGTTGGGATTACCGCAAGACCTCGTGGGCTTGTGTTGTGTACGTGCATAAATAAAAAAAAAATCACACGCCTCCACGGGGATCGAAACCTGGACCTCTCGTCACTTGTAGTGAACGATATTCCGCGAAACCACTCGGGTATTGGCGTTTAGTTATAAAACCTTTAAATAATACTTTTATAATATATATTTTTAAATTAATCACAATTATATATAATTAGTATAAATTAAAAATTAAATTACCATACCTTGACTAAACTCGTACGAGATCTTCGACGGAGGTTGATCTTGACGACGGAGAGCGGTCGTGCTGATAACGTGTTATAAAAATATTAATTGTGATTAATATTATATTAAGATTATTTTATTATAATTATACTTATATTAAGATTATAATGATAATATAGCTTATAATATAAAGAGAGAGAGATTAGAGAGAGATTAAGTATTTCAATACTTGGTGTGATTTACAATGAACTCTAATCACCTATTTATACTACTAATAATTCACTATTACAACTAATCACATTAATTACAATTATACACCTCACACTAAAATACAAACTCTTCAATTAAACACCTCATCTTATCATCTTATCACATTATCATCATTTAATATAATACTTCCAAATCATCAATAATTTAACTAATATTATTATTTAAAACATCCACATTTAATTATTTCATAATATTAAGTTAATTATTCAAAAGATAATATTTTTAGTTGCGCGAGCCTGAAAAGGTATGTAAAAAGATGCAAATGGCCAAACAAGGTATTTTTTGAAATGAAACCACCTTTTTTTTTGTTTCCCAAATATTTGATTAGAAGGAAAGGTCACTTTCCAACAAAAATAAATTTAAGGAAAATAAAACTATTTTTGTACTCGCATAGTTTCTTTGTTGTTGGTAGATATCATTGTCTATTTTACAATTTTTCTAAATTTAAATTTTTATTCGTTATTTTTGGGAAAACTAGACTTAAATCCCACTTGGTATAAAATTTTTGTAATTCAGTACCTTGTCAGAATACTTTTATTAGGAGGTACATGTTTGAATTTAATTTTTACTCTGAGGTACCCATTTCACTGAAAAGACCATAATGCCCTTATTTTATGTTTTTATATTAATTTCTAGACCTAGATTCATCGAACCATTCTCATTTCTTCACCCAAAAAACAGAGATGCAGCCATCATCGAAATCTCAATTCGCCGCCATCACGATTTATTGCCGGAAAAATGTCGAAAAGTTTCCCTTGGTCTGACGTTCTCTTCCACAGTCGGGTAAGTCTAGAATTTCTTCGGTTTTTTTATATTTCTGCATTTTTTTTCAGATTTAGATATGCAAATTTTATCTGCATTTTTTTAGATTTAGATATGTATTTCGCACCTAAATAGCTCATCTATCTCGATCGTAGTTTCTATTGGTCTGAGTTAGTTCATGTTTTATCTAGAAACTATCGTCTCCGAAAAAAATCTTGCTCATGAAGATTCTGGGGGCGGAAAGGCTGCAAATGCCGTTAAAGAACATCTGTAAGTTTAATTTGATGAAAATTATAATTTTTGTATATGAATTTTATGCAGTGCCAATTTTATTTATATTGTGTACCATTAGGCGTGCTGTTGTAGTACTTTATTTTTCAATATATAGTACCTTTATAAGAAAAAAATGGCTGAAAGTTATTTTTCCAGCATTATACACGAGTAAAGCTAATTAAGCGCTGAATTTTAGTATACTTAAGTGTGAAATATCTGGTTTTGGTAGTAAGTGCGGTTAATTGGGCGAAAATCCTAAATTTTTGTATATGAATGTTATGTAGTACCAATTTTAATTATATTGTGTGCCATTGAATGTGTTGTTGTAGGACCTTATTTCTCAATATATAGTACCTTTATAAGACGGTGATTGAAAGTTGTTTTATCAGAATTCCACAGTGGTAAAGCTATTTAGGCACCAGATTTTAGTATATTTAAGTATGTGAGATCTGTTTTGGGTAGTAAATGAGGTTAGTTTGACGAAAATCCTAATTTTTGTATATGAATGTTATGTGGTATCAATTTTAATTTTATTATATACAATTGGAAGTGTTGTTGTAGTACTTAATTTTTTCTATGCAGTACCTCTATAAGAGGCTAACATAGTATCTTTTTAATTAGGTTGTCGTACCATGTGTCACAAGAATAATATCTTATTTGAAAATTTTGATTTTATTTTGCAGAGTTTCACTTAAGCAGCTCCATTGATTTGGACTATTATTTGATTGCGGTAAAGACGATTAAGAAAGTAACGATGCAGAGTTTGGATATCATCATATTCAGTCTTATGGAGAGTGCTTAGTTTTGTTATTGTTGTATACCATTTTTATGTTATTGTTGTACCTAATGTCGATATATTGGGGGTACTAAATATAGCGATATTGTCGTACTGTTTGACAATCTTAACAAAATATCAGTCATATCAGAAAAGAAATCTGCCATAATCATTCAAAATCAGTCTCTAATTAATATACATCAACCAATAATATTTACAGCCAACATCTGTTCGTAATAAGAAATCGTTCGTAATCAACCCAAACATATGACTCAACCTATATGCAACATATGGACAAATACATTCAATATAATTTCAACAATACTACATTCATTTTGTGTTTGCGTCATTACTGTATAAACGGAAAATGTCAATTGCAACATAACCAAAATCATTCTGTTTAAACATGCAGTACCAATCTACCGAAACTTACAGTATCATTATAATTATATACCGTACTAAAGATATGCATATAACGTACCAAAAACAAACATATATAAAAATAGAAAATTATAGTTGCAAATTAACATACCATGGATGATTAGCAAAAAAAAAGTTTCAACACAAATTCGAAGATCCTTCAAAATCTTTGTGCAGCTCTAACTTCGTGGATGATCTCTCATCAAAAATATTTTCCAATCATTCAAGTAAACTAGGAAATAAGCAAAATCAATTACATGAATATGTAATGTAATAGAGTCAGACATGAGATACCAAAAAAAGATATTTACGACACCATCTTTACATATTTCAAATCAATTTATGTTATCACGATCTACCAAAATATTAACAACACACAAATCAAACCAATCAATAGAGACTATATCAGATAATCTCAAAGGAACGAACAACCCCTAATTGAGTACTCAAATGCCCTAATCTACGAAATAAATAAACTGCCAGGGGGAATCAATAAAACCAATAATTATAATAAGGCATATGGTACCAAAAAAAAAAGAAACATAACGTACCATAATCATACATATGGCGTACCCATTTATATTATCACGCAGTATCAAAATACCAACAACACATAAAGAGAAACAATTTGCAGGGACTGTAACAGATAATTTTAATTGGTCCAATAAACCCTATTCAGGTGCTGAAAACCCACAATCCACGAAATAAACCAAAGATTAGCATATCGATTACACCAACAAAAAATAAATCCTTGAAACAATACACCCATATACATGAAATCAGCCTATGAGGAAATTGGTGTAAAAAACTCATTGAACCAAGAAAGAATGCATACCAGTAAAAGGAAAGTGAAATTGATTAGGGTAAATCGGGGTAAAATACCTACAGTAAAATGTAAACGAGAAATAGCATACCATGAAAAATGCTGACAAATAGAACACGTAGTTGTATTCGTCGAGGGAGAAAGATAGGAAGCTTTTCAATGGGGGTTGAGTTGGTCGTGGGTTTACTTTTTATTTTGTTTTTTCTTTTAAATATAATAGTTGGATATATGTTGTAAATATGCAAAGTTTTGGGGTTATTTTTGTCCATTAGGTACTTAAGTGTACTAAAAATTTGAAATGGGTACCCTCAGAGAAAAAAAATTCTGACAGGGTACTGAACTCAAAATTTTTTACATCAATGGGTATTTAAGTGCAGATCTCCGTTATTTTTATATATAATATTTAATTGAATTAAAACTTGCAATAACCGTTGGTTAGAGAAGTAGCAAAGAGTGGCAGAATGTGATTTGGGCTTGAAATGGGGCCCACCACAACAGAGCCGCAGATGATTAGCCATCACATGGGGTTTGCTGTGCTGTGGGCCCCACAACAATTCCCCACGTTCTCTTCCTCATTCCTTTTTTGGACCTTTTTGTCTTTATTTCAAAATCTCCCCCAACAAATGGACCTTTTTTTTTTAATAAATTTTCAGGCGAAACGTTATTTTATGTAGGTTTAAATATATTTTTAGTACTGTATATTTGAGGAGTAGCGTTTTCGGACACTTAAGTTAAGAGTGGTAATTTTAGTCCTGTAAGTATCAAAATTGAAGTAATTTAGGACCATTTAAGTTAAGAGTGACAATTTCAGTCCTATAAGATGCTGAGTTGAACTAAATTTATTTTCTCTTTTCTCCAATTAATCGTCACCTCATAAGTAAAAAAAATAAGTAAGAGCTTATTTGGAGGAAATAAAATAAATTTTAATCATGCAAGTATCAGAATTAAAGCAATTTTAAGAAAGTTAACCCCGAGAATATCATTTCGGCCCGAAATTTATACACATGGAACCGGAAATGCTGACTTGGACTATGAAGTGACATTTAATTAAAGGAAAGAGAAAATAAATTTAGTCCAAATCAGCATCTTCGGGGCCACATGTATAAATTCAGAGCTGAAATTAAGTTTTTGGTTATAATTATCCTAAAATTGCTTTAATTTCAATAATTAAAAGACTAAAATTGTCACCCTTAACTTAATTGTCCCTAAATTGCTTCAATTTTGATACTTACATGACTAAAATTGTCACCATTAACTTAAGTATCCTTAAAACGCTACATCTCAAACATACAAGATTAAAAATATATTTAAGCCTCTTTTATATGTATAATTGATAAATATTCGAAAACATTAGGGACCTCTCTGTAATTAAGTTTCCTTCCTACCGCAAGTGGTCCCTACATCTATTTTCCAAAATTACCCTTTCCTTATCCTTAAATCCAGCTAGCTTTGTCCCTTGAACACAGATGAAAAAAGGCTCCATTTTCATCGTCGTAATAGAGAACAAAAAACTACAATGACGAAGGAAGTGAGCGAAGAGGGACAAATCCACCACGGCGGCAAAGACTACGTCGACCCACCGCCGGCCCCATTCTTGGGCTTGAACGAGCTCGGCCTTTGGTCCTTCTACAGGGCCCTCATCGCCGAGTTTATCGCCACCCTTCTGTTTCTCTACGTCACCGTCGCCACCGTCATCGGACACAAGAAGCTAAGCGCCGCCGACCAGTGCAACGGCGTCGGACTCCTCGGTATCGCCTGGGCCTTTGGTGGGATGATCTTCATCCTCGTCTACTGCACTGCTGGGATCTCAGGTATATACAACACAAACTTTTTTTGCCAATTTTTTTTTTTTTTTAAAAACTAATCTTTACGATTGTCTTTTGTTCATTAGGTGGGCATATCAACCCCGCCGTGACCTTCGGCTTGTTCTTAGCTCGCAAGGTCTCTTTAATCCGAGCCGTCTCTTACATCATAGCTCAGTGTCTGGGTGCCATCTGCGGCGTCGGCTTGGTCAAGGCCTTCATGAAGAGTCCCTACAACAGCCTCGGCGGCGGCGCAAACTCCGTAGCAAGCGGTTACAACAACGGCACGGCGTTGGGAGCTGAAATCATCGGAACTTTCGTGCTCGTTTACACCGTTTTCTCCGCCACCGACCCCAAGAGGAGCGCGCGTGATTCTCACGTCCCCGTAAGCTTCTTCTTCTTCAACCTTTTCTTACACGCATGCATATATGCGCTGGTTTCTTTTGTTAACCATGTGTGTCTTCTTGTAGGTGTTGGCCCCACTTCCAATTGGCTTCGCCGTGTTCATGGTGCACTTGGCTACGATTCCGATCACCGGGACCGGCATCAACCCGGCTAGGAGCTTCGGAGCCGCCGTGATATACAACAACGACAAAGTTTGGGACGACCATGTAATAATTATCAGAATTTTTTCTGTACTTATTGCAACTGCCAAAGAAGTTACTGAATAACGTTAGTTGTTTGTATGCAGTGGATTTTCTGGGTTGGGCCTATCGTGGGAGCCATAGCGGCGGCGATATACCATCAGTTCATTCTGAGGGCTCAAGCAGTGAAAGCTTTGGGATCTTTCAGGAGCAACCCCACCAACTGATGATGGAATTGTAATAGCAGAAACAGATCAACGTACATCTGCCTGAATCTCTCCTCCCCTTTGTTTGTCAAGTATATTTGTTTGTCTGTTATTATGTGTGCATTATCAAGAATGTTTCTATTTATTGTTAATTATTATTACCGATGAATCTCTTACTCTTCCATATTAGAGGCTTAGCTTTTCGGCCGTTGTGTATTTACCTCATCATGTGACAGTGTTTTGGTGTTGTGTTGTTTTCTTTGGTTTTCTTGTCTGTCTTCTCTCTCTCTCTCTCTCTCTCTCTCTCAACTATAAAGCCCTTCTGTCATGTGTGTATTCTTTTTTGACCTAACCAAGGGAATCATTGATGATGATGATGGTGCTTTTAGACCTTTATAAAAATAAAGGATTAGCTTACCTGGCTTACATTACACCATAATATCTCAGCCCCTTATTTTAAAAAACAGTACTTACTTCAAAGCTCTAGTTGTCAGCATTTCTTAGTCTTATTACAAGCTTTAGCAGAGCACATCATCATGGCTACCAAAAAAAAGGGCCATCTTTGCCTTTTTTTTTATGAAATTCCACTGCCCCACAAAAGCAAGGCCACGAATCAGCCACTCGATTATACAACCACTAAAGTAAAGCTAGCATCTTTATATATATATATATATATATATATTAGACCAAAGCAATTTGTGTAGTATAATAGTATCATGTCATCTTTTGCATATGTTGGAAAAAGATTCGTGAATGTGGTGGTAATTCTGTCGTGGGAATGGGGCCCACTTCCGATCTTTCAAGATTAGACTAGGAGGAGGAGATTTCATCTCGTCCACACGATACACCATTTCACTTTCAATGTCTTCATAAAGTGCCTTCTCGTAAGTTCTTTGAAGTAAACCTTATCTTCAAAGTTCCTTAAAACCAATGTAATGAATGTACGCTAGGGATGGAATGGTTATAGGCCATGTAGAAGTATGGTAAGGTTTAATTAAAGCCCAAAACGAAGGTCTAATTATTAGAAATAATTATAGGCCGATGGACCAACTTGAAGGTCCAACTAAATATTATTTAAAAAAAATCGCATGAAATTTATCAGAGCCAGATTTCGATCCTGGGACCTGTGGGTTATGGGACCACCACGCTTCCGCTGCGCCACCCTGATTATTTATTAAATATTACTTCTGTATTTTATTTAAAAGTTAGTATGGTATGTAATAAATTAGAAATTAGTATGTAATAAATTGACGATATTTTCATTATTTTTTATTAATTTAAGGAGTTTCGCCATTTAACGTAACTAAAGTGGGAAATTAAAAATCGCAATTCGTTGGGACTAAAACCCAAGCTGCAAGGATCACAGTAGAGAGATGATCGTCTGCCTCGCAGTCGTCGGCCACCAGGTGCTCCGCCGCTATATCCTTCGTTTTCTTCTAGATCTCTATTTAATCGGTGTATTGTGTGTATCACTTGATTTCTCCTTGAGTGTATTGTGTGTATCACTTGATTTCTCCTTGAGCGACGGGGAAATTATACTTCTTATTTCGTGACTTTTTTTTTTCATCGGCAGAACAATCCGTTGTACATACAAAGTTTTACCGAGGATGATGATGCGCTGAAGCTCCATCACATTGTTCACTGTTCCCTCGACGTCGTTGACGAGAGAGGTCAGTTTCGTTGCTTATATCTTTTTGTAGGTCAGCTGGCATAGACTATTAGATCTGAAGTATTGATTGTGCATTTGTTGCATCCGAGGATGATTAAGCGTCTGATTGTAATGGATTGCTCTTGAAACCCTTAATTTGTAATGTTCGATTTAGGAATAATGTTTCACATAAATGGAGAGCTTGTTTATGTTTTATGGAAGAGCTTTGCTATTAGGCGTTGAGATCATGGGACTTTTCTATAATGATCAGAGATATTCTTGATAAGAAATTTTAGTCCCCAGATCAACTTCTGATCTTTTATATGCTTTGAAATGTATGGGGCATTCCCAGATATTCTTGATAAGAATTTTAGTCCCTAGATCAACTTCTGATCTTTTAGATGCTTTGAAAAGTATGGAGCATTCCTCACTTTGGAAACTTTGCGTTTGATCAGTGAACAATCCGAAGAAGTCTGGTCCAACACTGAACGAGACATTTCTCGGATTGCTTTATCCAACCGAAAACTACAAAGTGTAAGAGTGTCGTTATTCTTTTACTTGATTGTAATAAACTTCGTTTTCTCCACGCCATTAGCTCATGACTAGACCTCTTTCAGGTATGGTTACCTTACCAACACCAAGGTGAAGTTCATCCTCGTGACTACAGATCTCAATGTCCGGGATGCCGATGTTAGAAATGTAAGTGTAACTATGCATTGCTTATATGTCTTTGCTATGAGTCGATGAGCCATACGCAATGATCTTATTTAGGACTCAGTCTCTTTTTCTGTTTCCTGACAATTGTTTATAATGTCTTTGCTATGAGGCGATGAGCCATTCGCAATGATCTTATGTAGGTACTCGTACGTAGGCAACTCAGTTTCTTTTTCTATTTCCTGACAATTGTTTGTTGCAGTTCTATAGGAGGTTCCACGCTGCATACGTCGATGCAGTGTCAAATCCATTCCATGTCCCGGGTAAGAAGATAACTTCAAAGACATTCGCCGAAAGAGTCAGCACGATTGTCAAATCCTTCGGTCTGAATTCCAGCGGTTGAGACGGGCGGGCGGGACAATACAAAATGCTGCCCATTCTATTCGATCTTCGGAGTACCTCTCATGAGCAGCTAGCGTTGTGTCGAGACTCAAAAAGATATTCCCCCGAATGTTGCTGTCTTCTATTTTTATTTACAGTTTTTTTTAAGGTTGGGTATGTTACTCTATTTTGGGCTATTTGAGCGAAAAGACAAGTTAATGGGCTCCATAATGTTAAACTGTGGAGTTGCATGCATTAATCAATCAATTATTAAAAATTATTACAAACAATTATTTAAAGAATATTTATTTAAACTACCTAATAATTTTTGTATGATTGATATATAATTAATTTAATTACTATATATGTAGGAAACAGAGATAAAGTAGTCCAATCCAATCATAAAGGTTGGAGCAATGTCCAATCTTGGACTTCTAAAATCAACTTGTTAGCTAATGAATGAAAACCCATTATCTTCCTTGATTTAAAGTATACTAAAATCAAATATAAAAGTGCATGAACATATATTAAAAGCCTATCTTTAAATTAATTAATAAAGACGGCCATGACTTAAAAGACCAAATCCCATCCATACATACCGAAGAATATCAAAATAATATAACAATTAAATTCAGCTCTCAACAGTACATATACATATATATTGTATTAATAGATAAAGACAACCTCTATGAAACAGACTAAACATATCCTACACGCAGAAACCAAACATAATCTGCAAAGAGAGAGACTGCCTTACCATCCAACCATTCAAATCAAACTACGAAAGGGACTGTTCCTTAATTTATTAAAATCAACGACTATCTGCCTTAAAATTATTATTATTATTATTATTATTAATGTAAGTAATAATTTCAATCAAGCGTGCGATATATAGTTTATTTTAGGTAAATGAATTGATCAGCCTAAGATAGGGTCGGGTTTAGACTTCGGACCACCCATGGGTCGTGCCATTGATATTGTGTTTACCTAATCAAATTATCAAGGCATGAGAATTTCATGTGTAATAATAATCATATTTTTTCAACAACGGAATTTATAATATATATATATATATATATATATATAGGAGATAATGGTTTGTCAATTGTCACCATCCATGGAGTTATTTAAAATAAGATGGAATCTATCTATATTCACACATCATTTTCCCTACATCTGAACTGAATAGATTGTTATATATTAGGTCCACTTATGGAACTTCAAATCTGATGGATTTATTGTTATTTTAGGTATCGTATATTATAGTATTAATTAATTGTTTGAATTTTGGAACTATCAACGTTGAAATTGAAATATAACGTTTTTTTTTTTTTTTGCAAGTATTGAAATTGCATGATAACGTTACGGAATTTAAATATAGACTTACATGTGACATACATCCAACGAATATGTAATGTTTATTCATAAATATTTTGAATTTCAATAATATGTATGTATATATATATTCCAACGAAATTAATTAAATATCGAGAGGAAATTAGTGGGAAATACAGCAGCAACGGCATATGCATTGATTGAAGTGCTAACTAAGATGGATCTTTAATAGTCGGCTGTACGTTATTATAAAAAATAAAGTAAAAAAAATATTAAAAAAAAATGTCCAAACTTGAATGGAAAATAAAGCTCACGATGAGCTGGCTTGCTGTGCCTTGTTTGTCCAGTCTATAGGCTAATATAGATATATCCTTAGGCCAATTATTACATTTTCCACATATTTTCTACATATACCATTCATTTTTATATGATGGATTTGGATAGAATTATGATGTTAATATCAAAAGCTTATTTTTTTTATTATCCAATATTTAAAAGGTAATATGTCAAAATAATTCTACATATACCATTCATTTGGACTTCATTGACTCTCTTTCTTGTACAGTTGTTTTCTTCATATACTCAGCTGCTTCCTTCGCTTTTCTTTCTTGTTTCTTTCATCTCTCTCTCTCTCTCTCTCTCTCTCTCTCGCAAGATTTAGCTTCTCACTATCCTGGAAGTGAACTGTGTGGGGCCCATATATGGTCCTTTGCTTCGCTGGCTTCAAGCTCTCTAGCGTTGGTTTTTAATGGGGTTTGTCTGAAGATAGAAGAGAGAGACCATACTTCTCCTGCCCCCAATCAAGCATTACTACTCTAATAAGTAATCTCTCTCTCTCTCTCTCTCTCTGTGTATCATCAGGCGTCGCAGTCTTGTTTTTGGCCCGACTGTAGTTAAGTAGAGAGCCAAGAAACGCACTTTTAAGTTGCAATCTTTCTTTGCTTATATACAAAAACAATACACCTTTGATTCAAGGGATCCACGGATCTATACCTCTCATTCTATCAGATCTTCATATATATACGAAGGTAACTAATAATATGTTGATTGCTGATGCTGACGGAGGGTTTTGTAATTTCATTGAATTGGGCTTTCGAGATTTTCTTTGACTTGTGTGAATTTGTGTGTGAAATTGAGCTCGGACTTTTGGGATTTTACTTGCTTTGACCATAATGTTTCAATCGTTCCTTTCGAAGGTTTTATTTTTTCAGAGAAAAAAATTGCATTTTGACCATGCCCTTCAGATTTCCCAATCAACCTTTCCTTTTTCCTTGTGTTGAAATTTCATTTTCCGGCCCACTGCCTTTTTATCCTTTGGTCTGACTTCTGAGATCTTCTTCCCATTTGAAGTTTCTGAGTTTCTTGCGCGCTTATTAGCAGTTCTCATTTGGTACCCTTTTGATGTCGTGATATTATTACCTTGTTCAAATCTAATTGCCTTGTCTTGGTATTTCCAGGTGTTTCTTGGGAGCTATACATATAAAAAAGAAACCGAATTGAGCCATTGAGCTTGTCCCTTAAAACCCGAAAAAAGTTAGGTGCTCGTTAGATGTTGATAACTTGGAGGGTTACTTGGATGAGATGAGGGATGTTATCCGAATTGATGAACTTTCTGAGGGCCTGTTTTCGGCCGAGGTCAGGTCGAAACGTTCATTCGGGCTCTGATGCCTCTGGCCGACAGGAAGGCCTTTTGTGGTATAAGGACTCGGGGCAGCATTTCAATGGAGATTTTTCGATGGCCGTGGTTCAAGCGAATAATCTGTTAGAAGATCAGAGCCAGCTTGAGTCTGGTTCGTTGAGCTTGGATGATTCGGGGCCTTACGGTACTTTTGTTGGGGTCTATGATGGTCATGGCGGGCCTGAGACGTCTCGGTTTATCAACGAGCACCTCTTCCAGCATCTGAAAAGTAGGTTCTTTTAAGTATATCGGAAAGTGTTCGACTCTTATTTAGTTTAAGTTGAATTCGTTGACGTTTTCGAATGCATTAAATCTGATTTGTTGTATGTCTTCAGGGATACACTGTATCTACATGAAATCTAATCTGCTGTATATGTTTTTCCGTTATTAATGATGTTGCCGTTGCCCCATCTACTTACTAAGTTCATTTTCTATCTCAATCGATAGCTCTTAGCGTCGAATTCGATATATTTTAGACATATATCTTCAGACAATAACTGATCTCTTGCCTTTCTAGGATTCACAGCAGAGCATCAGTCTATGTCTGCAGAGGTCATTCGCAAGGCCTTTCAGGCAACCGAAGATGGTTTCTTCTCTGTAGTAAGCAGACAGTGGCCTACGAAACCGC